>JAHFWF010000138.1:0-500000 GCA_022545495.1 Chrysanthemum lavandulifolium
AAATTTAAACATGAGGATAAACAATTAATAAAAGATATATGACACTAACAAGCAAACAATTAAGCATGGGTTGCCTCCCACGAAGCGCTTTTCTTTATTTAAGAGTCTTGTAGCTAGACTCATAGTCGTGCTCCTACGTTTCCTCACCTATCCTCTCGTGTTCATACTTAAGCCATTCCAACGCTCTTTCATTCTTTTTGTAATCATCTCCTAATTCAAGGCATTTTTTGTAATACCGCTTAGTTTTCTCATATGGGTACCTAAGCCCACTCTGCTTATCCCTTTCACTAAGCAATGGAATAGGGGTCATTCTATTACAAACCTCGATGTCCTTATGTTTAAACCTAGGATGAGTGCGTGGCATTTGGTAGATGAAATCTTCAACTTCATCGAGAATGTAATTAGACCATCAATCATCCGTTCATTCAACCTAGTCAATTTTTGAAAGGTTTTCCAAAATTACTTGAGTGAGGTCCTTATCTATAAACTCTCCTAAATCTTCTAAGACCATGAACTCTACCAAATAAGCAAAACTTCCGACAAACACGCAAATAAATGACCGCTTCAACAACATTGTTCCTTGATAAGTTAACTCATTGACCTTGATTTTGTTGTATAGGTCCCTTGAGATTAAGTTTAAAGGTAAGAATAAATTCAAATAAGCATCGAATCCTTCTAGTCCTATTTTGCAAGGGAATTGGATGTTAAAGGGCCATCTTTCTCAATCCTACACCTAGGGTCAAAACATTGGGAGGGTCCTCCTCAATTTCATTAATGACCTCTCGCAATCAAGTGCCTTACCATAATCAAATTCCTCATCGAATCGAGTAATAGAAAGGACTTTGTTGTTGCCAATTTATCTCATTATGCCCTAGGTGATTACCAAAATGGTGAGTGGGTGAAGGGTTTTAGGATTGCGTTCTCAATCTCGGGATTGGGAACAGTAGAGTGAAGAATCTTCGATGGAAGATACGGATCATGGTGAGTGATGGTTTTTACGAACGAGGGTCACGAAGAAGGGGATAGACTAAGAGAAAGATAAAATGAGAAAATTTTACTTGATAGGAATCAAGCAAAGAACCTAAACGAGTGGACTACTAACTAGCTATTCTATTCCCCGTGGCGCCAAAAACTTGATAACGCTACACGCGTGCTCGGGGTCAAGGAAACTTCCTTTCTTCGAGAAAGTTTTATAACACCCTAGGCGATGAACCTAATCGTTGTAGTGTAGTAATTAGGGTAAGCCACGGTATTGATATTGTTCTCTAGGGAATAGGAATGCTAGTAAGAAGTTATTACGCTAAGGTTAAGGTTGAGGAAGATTATTTTTGTATTTTTATATTTTATGAAATGGAAAGGTACGAATCTCGGGTATTGGATAGGGGGTTGGTATTTCACCGATTACTCTACTATTATCTAATTATCTAAACTAAGGTTGTGGAGTCTATGTCTAAATAATGTGTGCTCGTATGATAGTTTAAAGATGTGTTTACTTAGGTTGTACTACTCCTTAATTATCTCCTATTGATGGTTGAGTTGTCACGTCCTTATTCTTAGTTGTGTTGTGTGTCTAAAGTTGTAGGTTGCGTTTCTCCCTAACTCTTTGAACTTACCAAAGGGTCTCGTCTACAAAACCCACTAGGATAATAAACTCTTACTTTAAGGCACTCTTTGGATGGTTTAGCTTACAACTACTCGGTAATTATATTCTAAGGTTCACAAAGATGAATCAAGCATTAAGTACACAACGAATGGCCTATCGCATTACTAGATCATTAATCAACTAAGATAAGAAACAACCAATCAATATTCAATAATTAAGTTTCATACTTCCTAAGCAAACACACAAATAAATTAGCCGGACATGGAGAACATGCAAGCATACACACAAATAATCAAAGACATAATTGAATTAATGAAGTAGATACTTATCTTGATGTAAGATAGGGTTTAAAACCCTAAAATATCGTACAAGACACCTTAGGTTCGGTTTTAGGTTTTCACCCAAAGACTCTCCTAAAACCGAAAAATTCGGATTCTATATAAGATTACATATGCGACGCGCCACCTTATGTTTCGTGGACGCCGTCGTGTCGCCGTCATTAGGGTTTCGTCTTGGCCACGTTAACCTTGCGACGGCGTCACCTTATGTCCGTGACGCCGTCCTCTTGACTTCGGCGTCGTTCGGATTGCATCTAGGCCGCCCGAGTAGCGACGGCCTACTCTTTACAACTGGACGTCGTCACTTGAAAATACGAGTTTTGGGTTCGAACCATCACAAAATCCTCTGACGACGCCGAATTAGCACCGACGCCGCCTTCTATTTTCAAGAAATTGTGAGTGTCTCGATTTTGACTTTGGCCATTTTCTTCATATATTCGTGCCTTTTCGTCCAAATAAGTGCCATTCCAGCATTTTGCCTTCAAGAGACCTAAAAAGTGAAAAGGAACGATATTAAGCAATAACGGATACAAAAGTGATCAAATAAGGACTTAAACGACCCCTCAAAATGGTACCTTTTAAAACCTTATCATTCATACTCCCTAGTTATCTCTTATTGGTCGGTTGAATTGTCACATCCTTATCTTAATTGGTACGTTGTATTACGTTTGGTCGTATGATGATTAAAGATGTGTTTACTTAGATGTTCATACTCCTAGTTATCTCTTATTGGTCGGTTGAATTGTCACATCCTTATCTTAATTGGTACGTTGTATTACGTTTGGTCAGGAGGTGCCTAATTCCCTAGTTCTATGAATTGTAACTCTCCTCTAGACTATCCGGTCGGCAAGTACAATAGTATCTCCCGAATACTTTATTATCCTTAGCTACAACTCACGCAATAAGTACAACGAATGGCCTAGGTGCACTCATAAGCTTTTTTGCTATTTAGGACGTTCAAGCTCGCAACAATTAAAGAAGAAGCCAGTTTTCCTTACTCTGGCGTCTACCAATTAAGACAAGAGACAACCTAACAATAATTAACAACTAGGTTTCATAGATCTAAGCAAACACAAGGATAATTTAGCTACTCATGTTAAACAAGCAAGCATACATATACAATTAAACATGGGGTAAACATAATGATAATATGGATAAAAAAAACTTATATTGTGATGTAAAATAGGGTATGGAACCCTAGAATACTTTCCAAGTCAAACTACAACTGAATTAGGGTTTTCTCTTCAAAGTTCTACCTCTTTTAAAACAGAAAAATAGAATTATATATATAGATTTACAATTACGACGGCGTTACCTTTTGCTAGTGACGTCGTCAGGTCGTCGTCATTAGGGTTTCGTCTGAGCCAATTCATCGTTTGGACGGTGTCAGGTGGTAAGTGTGATGCCGTCAGTCTTCATCAAAGACGTCGTCTGAGATTGGTTCTTCGGCTTCTGGTGTGGAAATTGACGGAGACGCCTTTCAGAGTTTAGGCGTGATGCCGTCAGGTTGTAGAACCAAAATTTGTCCTGAACCGTCATTTGTAATTTGATAAGATTTCTTGATGAGGACGCCGCCTTTGATTGGGACGTCGTCGGTGCACTTAGTGGCCTTTGATCTTGACTTTGCCATTTTTTCATGTTCTCCTCCGTTTCGTCCGAATATGCTTCATTCCAAAGATTTTGCTTCCAAAAGACCAAAAATATGAAAAGGAACGATTTTAAGTAGTAACGGATATAAAATGTGTCGGTTTAGGGCTTAAATCCCCCCAAAAACATATGTTATAAATGCTTATCAATTATAAAAAAATATAAGTTGTGACAATGAATTAAAAACTGGTTTTTGGTCATATTTCTCGTCAATTGTGAAATCCACTATTCCGATGGTCAAATAAACTTAGGAAATTTTATTAGAAAGTTTTTATGTTACATTTCTATAAGAAATATTAAGTTTTGTAAGTTACTAATATTGGAAATAAATATAGTTTATCACAATTAATCTTTTGAAACAACTACTTCAAGTAAAAAATAGCCCGTTTTGGTTTTGGTAGTGGTAATAAATAGCTCTTTTTGCGTTTTATGGCAAAAACTCCAATGATATCATATGTAGATCATCATTCCGGACAACTTTTGTGTTTTACACTTTTGCTAATTCGGTCCAGAAATGAGTTAAAAATGCGACTTAAGTTTGGATCAGAAACATTTTATCAAGTTTTCTTTTAGTGACTTAATCTAGTCACAAATTTTAATCTATAAGTCCTTTTTATATGATTCCAAAGGCTGGGTTTTTGTTCTATTTTTCTCTTCAACTAAAAATATATTAAAGGTCTTGTGTTTATAATTTTTGCGACAATAACTAGCATAACTTGCTTATTTTACTAGTTTACAAATAAGGTTTCACATAAAATTATATGCAAGTTTTACTTACATGTTTACTTGTTTTAAACTTTTGTACAACATTATCAATATAACTAACATATATAACATAAACTAACAAGCATGAAATTATAGGAATGAGGATGTTGATCATGAGTTTAGCTTACAACTGTAGGCCTTAATAAAAAGGGAATTAAGAACAAGAACTAAGAACTAGAACAAATTCCACCCATGGAATTGTTCAACACCTCTTGTGCACTCTTGATCTTATGCTATAACTTGTGTGAGAATTTGATCAATTGTGTAGCTTGCAAACTAACCAATGGATAAAGAAACTAGAACTAAATTCATGTAAAGCTTGACAAGAGTTTTAACAATGAAGTGAGACTTGTAACTAGAAAATCAAAGGATCATGATGGTGTATGATGATGATGGTTCGATTATAAGGAGAGAAAAGAAAGATGATATGAGTTTTAGTAATAAATGAGAAGTTTTGAAGTTTTATAAGATAATGAGGAGGTTAACTTTAGGATATTTTGTTAACTTAGCTAGGAAGCTTGTATACTTGTAATGATCTAGTGAACCAGTGATATCACCAAGCCAAGTGGCTTGGTGACTCAACCAAAAATGCCACATAGGGTTTGGAAGTATAGGTTAAGTTTTCGTATAAATAAAAATGCTTAAAATGCAAGTTTAGACTCGTAAAACACAGGGTCTATTTGGTAACATTTGAACTTAAATTTTAAAATTTCATATAATGATTATAAGTGGACTCGGATTTAATCTAACGTGATGAAAAGTATTCAGAGTCGGTTTTTGTTACGCGCAGGATAACCTAATGGTTATATTTAAAGTTCAAAATGATTTTGGATAAAATGTTTATGTTTTGAAAAAATATTTACGTGAAATTTTTCGAGTTGTTACAGTTCTAATTTGTATAGTAGTTTGATTCATTGAATAGTAGTATATTTATGTTTTCCAAAGGAACACAAAAGAAGTATGTATTCCCGGATCGTTTCCCAACGAAGGTTGAATGGAAATCGTGATTCGAGTCGTGATTTTGTGAATTTGAATAGTGAAAATAATGGATACTCTAAGGATGATTTTTGAAAGATTGGATCAACTTTAAAGAAATGGCAGAATCAGTCCCTCAAGTTTCAGAATTTGTCAGATTTTACCCCTGGAATTTCAAGATTGGCAATTTTGGTCCTTGGTTTATTTGGAAGTGACAAGAATGACCCTTGGAATACTTTTCAGAAAATACACAATTGGTCCCTGGAATTTCAGAATTTACATGATTGGTCCTAGGGATGAGCATTTCGAACCGAATCCCGAACCGAACCGAACCGAATCGAACCAGACGGTATCAGATCAAACGGTACCGATTCTTGAAATACGATGCGGTGCGGGACTACGAAATAAGGTGAAAAAATCGGGACCACTAATTCGATGCAGGACGGTACCAAATCGGAAATTCCAGAAAAAGAGGAAAAACCCGATTTCCGTGATCGATACTCAAATCCCGTTCGGTACGGTACCGGTACCACTAATTTATGTTCGGGAAAAAATCGGTACCACTAATTCGGTACGGGATCGGTACGGGACCGGTACCGTGCTCATCCCTAATTGGTCCCTATGATAACTTCCGGATCCTAATTAAGTCCATATCAAATTCTATCCTTGGCCCATATTATTCCAAAGCCCATTTCTAGCCCAAGTCAAACCCACTCAAATACCCGGTCAAGATTTATCACCGGTCAAACCCTTTTATCATCCCATGGTCAACGAAAGTCAAAACGAATAAAATACTTTTTTACTTTTACCCGCCACAAGTTCATCCCCAAATTCCTTTTACCCAGAAATCCTTAGAACCCTAAAATGCCCTTCTCCCAATTAGCCAAAATTAGTACGATTAAAGGGTAATCTCGTACTTTCTGACACAACCTGACACAATGGGAATGCCAGGTTGGCAATCCGTGCCTCTTCCTAGCATTTGATTGGTTGTAGCTACGTGTGAAGATTGATCCAAGGGACGAAATGAATTGGATGACATGGGATATGATCTGACGGATGCTAGAGGCTCAAAAGAAGCACAAAATTGGAATTCCATATCCTTCCAAGACCTAAGGCTCTCCTATAAATACCCTTCAAATTCACAGAGTTGGATGTGTAGTTTTCTGAGTAGTGTATTAGTTTTAAAATTTTAGTTTAATTCTGTATTGAAATCTCATTTTGTAATCAAGTTCTTATTAATAAGATAATTTTAGCTTTAATTCTCAAATTACTTTTAATTTCTGTTTTTATGTTTTCAGTAGTCTAATATTATTACTGTTTGATCATTTAGTTTGTTTCAATTTGTTTTCAGCTTATATAGTTCTCTAAACAAAAATCACAAAAAAATAGAAAATACTCTAAAATCAAAATATCCTTAAAGCGATCTGATTGAATTCGGTTTATGTTGTTGTTCTCTTAAGCTCTAATAGCTTATCAATAGCTTACTCGGTGCTTATTTTGTAATCTACTCAATTCTACATTCATTTTATTCCAATTCACAAAAGCGATCAATCGTGGAGATTTAGAAAAGGAATGGGTTGATTTGAGAGATTTGGTTGTTTCTTGATTGGATTTGGGTTTAATAATAAGCATTGAATTGGGGTTACTTGTTAACAATTGCAAACCATAGTGGTTGGACCACTTGTAAGTGCTAAATCCTATCTCAGATCTGAATAAGTTTAAAGTAATTGTTAGTATTGCTTAAATATTGCTTAATCTAGTATATTTTAGTTCAATATTGTTTGTTTTAATTGTTGATATAGTCTAGATCTTTTGCTGTCATTCATTTGCATAAACTGATATCATCTGCATTAGTTACTTGTGTTGGAATCTGAGGTTTATGATAATTTAGATCATTGCAGTAGGTGTAATTTGATTACATAGACTTAGATTTAATAACAGATTAGGGTGTTTAAGTGAATTTCTGTTTCTTAAATTACTTATCAATAGTAGAAGCATTGTTTGGATTAAGGTTTTAATTTAGGCTTAAGGTTCATTCAGTAGTCTAGTTTGGTTTTTATATTCATTTTTAGGTATAGTGAAGTAAGTTTAGTCATTGGATTGCATCTTAGAACACTATAAGTCAAAATCATTTCAAATCTGATTTAAGCTTTATCTCAGTTAGAATTAGTCTCTAAAATTTTGCATTTAGGTGTATAAGTTGTTAGAATAGCTGAATCTAGTTCTATTCCCTCATTTTACATCGATATCATTCAGATTTTGTGGATCAAAACTCATATTGTCAAAGTTCACATATGTCATAAAAGTCAAATTAGTCTTAGACCTTTCTGAGCATCAATCTTTGTGGATTTTTAAAATCATAATCTGAGGTCAAAATTTAATGAAATTATGGTATTAGTAAGTTTGGTTGGTGGTGCAGTTTTCGTTTATTTTTGTGAATTTTATAAGCTCATCAAATTAGCTCTGTAACTTGGGCTTGTGTTCAAAATCTGCCATGTGCACCATTTTCAGTTTCAACATAGCTTTTTGAATTGCTCTTAAATTGCTCAAAACTTGATCAAAATTGCTGAAAATTGGTTTACAAGTAGTTTGTTGGGTGGTTTAGAGATCCCAACTTCTGGATTTTAATTTGAGCTTATTAATAAGCTTGTGGATAAGCTGCAACTTAGGGTGTTAGGCTGTTTGGATCAATATTGGATTTACTAGTAGATTAGCTCAATTGCTTCAAGGCTTAGTTTAATTGGACAAAAATAGTTGTTGTTGATCACTTTAGGTTAGCTTAGTCATATATCAGCTTTACTTAGCTTCTGGTTAGCTTTAGTAGCTTGTAGCTTATTTTCTAGAAGCTTATTCATATCAGTTTCAAAGCATCTTGCATAATCAGTGATCACAAGTCATTTTTTGAATTTTTCCTAGCTTCTAATTCATATTTAGAATTTTTTCTGGAAATTTCCATATTTTTCTGTTACTGTTTACCATTTTTATGCATTTAAATTAGTTTTTAATACTTTTTAAATAGTTTTTAAAATAAATAAATCAGAAAAGCCCACAAAAATATAATTTCAATTTTCCTAGTTTAAGAAAAATCAAAAAGACATAAAAAATATTTTTCCTGAATTTTCCTAGTTTAAATAATAATTTTAGCCATTTAATTAGTTTTAAATAGTTTTAAAATCATAGAAAATAGAGAAAAGTCGAGGAAAAATAAAAATCAGTTTTGAAAATTATTTTAGTTAGTTAAGATTTTTGAAAATATTTTTGCAATTTTCTCATAAGTTTTCATAATTTTTAGCATTTTAAATCCATTTTAAAAATACAAAATTGTTTTTAATTCAAATTAAATCAAGAAAATCATAAAATTAGTTTTAAATCTTAGATAAATTTCAAATTTCATTCTTAATTGTAGAATAATTTTAGATCACTTTTAGAGGTTAATTTAGAATAGTTTGTATTTAATTCACGTTTTAGTTAATTCTTAATTTGCGTATTTGTTTAAATTTGCATAATTAGTTGTAATTCTTTGCTTGCATCATAGATTTAGTGCCTTTAATTGCTTCCCATTTACTTACCTTACCCCATAGTTTAGAAAACATCAAATTATCCCCTTTTCATATTCAAATCCCGATAAACGCGACGTGAGTTGTTTAACTCCATTCATCCCTCGTTTGGAACGATCTCGGGACTCAAACCTAATACGTTTGAGTTGCCTTAATACTACAATTCTATAATTGATCTCTTTCCTAAGGAATCAATTTTTGGCGCCGCTGCCGGGGAGGGCTTGTAGTGAGTTTTCGTATTCCGTCTCGATTCGTGTGTTTTTGAAGATCCTTCCCCGAGTGAAGTTATCGTTGTTTTTGTAAATATATTTTTTTTTTCAAAAACCCAAAAACATCTAAAAGACCAAAACATTATTCCTAGAGTGTTTACAAAACCATAAAAATTAAAAAACCAACAAAACAAATCGAAACGTCAATTGTTACGTCGGCTCACCTTGAAGGTACAACCTATACATGGGGTATAAGGAAGTCTTGACATAAAATTGCGGATCAAGAAAGATCCATTCTTCTTTCCGCTCGGCTGAAAGTACTTTTGAGAGCTACCGAGCACCCGCCGACGTGACAGTTACCAAAAGATTGTTTTTCAAAAAGTTTTCTTAAATATAAAAACCAAAAAGATTTTCCTTTTTCAAAATTATTTTTCCACTTTGATTTTTTGGAATTTGGTTTTTAGTGCATGCGCACTCATTCTCAGTCACGACGACTTCGTAATCGAAACGTACCCGAGTTATGTAATATGGCTGCTAATCAAGTACCACCCGTTCCTGGTCCCAATCCTCCTCCCGTTAATCAAAATGTAGCTCCCGATCTCCGAACGATGGAGGAGCTATGTCAACCTACCATGTACGAGAGGGGAGGACCCATTGCTCCGACTAATTTTCAAGCTACGGATTTTAGCTTGAAACATCATATGATTGAACAAGTGAAGAATAGTTGTCAATTTCACGGTTTACCAGATGACGATGCTAACAAGCATCTTTACAAATTTCTTACCGTCCCCCAGAGTATGAAACAAAATGGGGTATCCGATGGCGCCCTTCGTCTATATCTCTTCCCATACTCTTTGACTCATCATGCTACTTCTTGGTTTGATCGACTTCCAAAAAATTCAATTCATACTTTTGAGGAAATGGTTTCTATGTTTTTGGCAAAGTACTTTCCATCGTCAATTGTGACGAAATTGAGAAACGATATCAGTAATTTCCGACAATATCCCGACGAATCTTTGTTTGAAGCTTGGGAACGTTATAAGCTTGCAATTGATCGATGTGCGAATCATAACATGCTGCTTGTCACTCAAATTGATACGTTTTATAATGGTTTGACGTTGAGACATCGTGACACAATCAATGCTGCTGCCGATGGAACTTTCATGAAACGACGTCCCGAGGAATGTTACGATCTTATTGAGAACATGACCGCCCATCACAATTATTGGGATTCTACCGCCGAAAGGGGCGAGTCATCTCAATCAAATACGTCTTCTTCTCTCGAAATAGCCGCTCTGAACAAAAAGATTGACGATATCTTAAGGATAACACAAATGAATAATCAGAATCAACATCAACAAGTAAAAGCGGTACAACCGACTTGTGAGACTTGCAGAGGTCCACATTCTTATTCCGAGTGCCCAGCCATCGGTGGCTACGCTCAAGAGAATGTTTATGTTTGCACGGAAACTACAATCAACCGCAAGGAGATCGAAATCTTCTTAGCTACCATTCAAACAATTATCTCGGACCTCCCAGTTTCAATCAACCTCAACACCAAAACCAAAATTAAAATCGTTTCAATGGTAACCACAATTCTAATCAAAACCGAGGAGCTAATTTCAATCATGGTAATCAACACTACCAAGCTCTTCCACCTCAAGTTTACCAACAACCTTCTCATCCTCAAAAACCTTATCAACCACCTCATTCAGATCTTACGAATTACATCAAGAACACAGATAACACGATTAAAGCTGTTGGAATCACTCCTAATCTTGTATTCAAGTGTTAGTAATTAATATGTAATAGTTAGCTTAATTATGACTTTTATGTTAGTAATCAAGGCTAGGCTCATGTAGAAAGCCCATGAGCCTATGCCATGCCCAATAAGGAAAGGATGGGAACTTGGTGTGTTGCCCTAGTTCCCTCCTATAAATAATCTTGTAAACCCTCACTTGAGGGTTGGTTGTTCATTTACTTTCATACTCTATGAGTAAACCTTTCTCATTATCCATACGTGTGTGTTTGTTATTGTTCAACCGATCATCTCTTATCTCTACTTCTTATATTGATGCTTGTGTTACTAATATGGTAACCTAACAGTGGTATCAATCGCCAAATAGTTGGGTGAAACGATTTTGTTTTTGAAGTTTGTTTTGGTTCTACGCGTAACTCTCGTTCTCAAACATTTAAACGCAAAAAGCTTTAATTTTTACACTTTCAAATCCAAGATTCTTGTACTTTAAAGGTTATTTGGTGTTAAAGTTTAAGTTTTTGGCAAAAAGTTTCAAACTTTACGTGTATTACTTGGTCTTTAAGTTTGATTTCATTCGTGTAGCTGGTTCTACGCGTAAGGTGTACAAAAGTTTTAGATCATCAAGTTTCACACTTTTGTGTTATTTTGGTGATATTGAAGCTGTCTCATCACAAAAATCTGGTTTAGAAACACTTTGGGCTGAAATATTAGTTTTGGAACATCCTACGCGTAACAAAACCCTAAAGTTACGCGTAAGTTATCCGTGGTTTGATCTTCAGTTTTCTTGGTTTACTCAGTGTTTTCTTGCTTGGATAAGCTTGAAAACACTTTGACTTTGGATATCTTTTACACTGGAATAAGTGTAAAGGATTTTTGGGCAAAACCCTAACTTTACGCATAAGCTAAAACTTACGCGCAGATTTGATTCATTCACATCCAGATCATGAATGTTTGGAATCCATATTATGCAAGGAGACATGGCTTTTGCTAATTCGAATTGAAGGGTGATATAAAGTTGGTCTTCATCTTCAGGAATCATATCCATAGTTAGCGCATTCATGCTAGTTAGCAGTTCCAGCTCCATATCAAGGATATCGTCACTAGCATCAATATCGTCACTAGCATCAATATCGTCACTAGCATCAATATAGTCAATATCATCAATATCGATATCATCAAAACCTTGGATGGAAATTTCTTTTACCTATTTCTCTAGGTAATCTATTATTAACAACTTCTTCCCAACTTCTTTCCTTTGTAAAAATACTTCTATATTCATGACTTGTCCCAAACAAGAGAAAGAAACATATCCTATTTTTATAGATATTCACGATATGTTCCCTATGGTGGCGAGTTCATGAATTATGCCAACAAACAAGACGAGCCATAAGGTATATTGGTCAAGGTTTTATGATTACCTTATCACACGCGAATCGTTTACATCAGAACTATTCAATACCCCTATGAAAATTGATTACATACAGTGTTTCGCGCCGAATCCACTTTGAATTTGATAAATGCATTGCTTGTGAGTATGTGTCGCGTATGTCCTATAGATCGCCGTTGTTGATTGGAAATTGAAACCGATATTAGAAAAAAGCGATTGCTTAATTACAGATTGATTTTGGAGTATGTATATTTTGTGGTAATTGCGTTGAGTATTGTCCAACAAATTGTTTATCAATAGTGAAGAATATGAACTTTCTACTTATGATCGTCACAAATTGAATTATTGTAAAACCCTAAAAATATAAGCGATAATAAAGACTAAAATACCCTTGAATCGAAATTTATAGAATACATACAAGACATTTATAATCATTTAACGAAATTAAAACTTAACTTATATGTAATTAAAACTTAACTAATATGTATGCGTGATCGACATTGTATACGGCGAAAAGTTAAACGTCTCGCTAAATAGTTGGGCCATTCGTTTGGGCCTTGTTTTCGTTAATGGTGAACCAATTTGGGCGTTTGTTTTGGTGAGATGGACTCAAGCGAGAGCCACTTGGGCCGAGTGTTTTGTTCGGTTGGACAATGGAGCGAGAGCCCAAGATGGGTGTTTGTTGTGTTCGTTTGGATCAAGAGGCGAAGCCCACATCCCCTAAAGCCCTAACCGAATTTTGTACTACCACTATATATACAACACATTAAAACAATTTGGAACCCTAGTTTTGTTTGCCTCTTCTCTCTTTTCTTTTCTATTCGGCCGAACCTAATCCCTTGGTGTCGAGACTTTGTTCCCAATGAGCTAAGGTATAATCACGTTCTATTCGTCTCACTTTGATACATCTAACTTTATAATATGTTGTAATATGTCTTGTTTAGTGAAGCTTATGTTTTGTGTCGAGCCATATGAAACCGAAACCAACTACATAATGAATCGGACCTTATATAACATGCAAACGGGAATATGTAAGATCGTAGAAGAGTTAGGGTTTATGTAAAATATATTAGCGAAAGCTATGTTGTAGCCAAACATGTAAGAGTTTGTGGGCCGTGTTAAACAAGTAAAAGACATGCAAAACCAAAACCCTAAGTGTAATTAATGGTCTAAACATGTGATTATAATTGTTTTAATAAACCCTAAAGCTGGACAGCAACATATGTCGAATTTGTGTGTGTTATAGATCCAATTTATAAGTGCAATAATCTGGGTTTTGTGGGAAAAGTTTATTTTATGTCTTAGTTAAGTTTTCCAAGTGGTTTGGTCGAATTTGGAGTTGTCTAAGTCGTATTTTGAATTTTACAAGATCAAGTGTCAAAGCTGAGAAAGCGAATTCGAAATTTAGTTGGATTGTTTGATTTTAATTTTCAAACCATAAAGAATTGGGAGCTCTCCTTTACAGGAGTGACATTTAGGATATAAATGAATTTCTGGGAGTTTTGGAAATTTTTCCAAGGTGTCTAAACAGTCCAATAAGTGTAAACTTTTAAGGTGTATTTTTCGATCACTTTACGGGAGTGCGGACTTATGATTTCCGTAGGCCATTTAGCATGGAAATAGAACCCACCAATTTTTTAGAGTCTCTTAACTCATATGGGAACCTCTGGGATTTTCTTTATTTCATTTGAGCTAAGTAAGTATTTTATAAAATCGCTAAAGTCTGGTCCGAATATGAGTTTAAGCTGGAAGATAAAATATGATATCAATAGGTAACACACTTACAAATGCATAAGAAGCTTGTAAAATGAGAATATACTTATAACTCTAAGAATGTTAATCGATGAATCCGTTATAACTTTAATGATGCTAATAAGTATTAAATAAATCATAATCCGTGTAGATTCGTTGAAGGAGACGACGTTATATCTTCGTGATTCACTCGCTCGTTTGCTTTTTCTCATTTGCTTTAAGGCATGATATTCGACCTTTTCAAGAAAGGTTCCTTATAACGTTTTCTTTCGTTAGCTTTTATATTAGGGTTTCCTAAGCCTTTGCTATGAACCCCATTCTGCTTTTGTTTGGTTGTTGCTTATCTCGAACTTCATTTCTTGAACCATGCAATATCTGATTTGAACTTGTGTTATGAAGACTACGATATGTACATTTGTTGAACCTTACTATGTTTAATTAAGCACTTCTAATTTTGAATGTATGATCTGGATGTGATATGAACTTCGACCTTTGAATATTTGAATCTGAACCTTATGATATGAGTTATCGATATGTTATCTCGTTGAACTTTGTGTTTGATTATGATCTGTGTCATTTATGAAATCTGTTTGACCTAAGATAGTTTGACACCGAGCCAAAATAATAACTAGTCATGGGGTTCCATGTCCATGTCGCTGATGCACCTCGACATGACTCTAGGGCGATGAGTGATGTTACGCCACGTCCTTATCTCATTATCCGTTATGAGCTCAAGTTATATTATATGACCAATATATCTATGGGCGTATGGATGCATCCTAGATCGATCATTATCGATATGATTTACGGTGAATGATGTTGTGTGCACACGCGTCTTCACAAAATTCGGGAGCTAGTTACTCCAATTAGTTTATGAGGTTACCTTCGAAGAAGAAAGATATTTACGATATGATATGTTCGGGCTCGTGGTAGTTAACTAAATCTAATTCTCGTTATTACGTGATTAAGTATTCGATTATGATTCGGTATGTTCGAGTGTTATAATTATGTGTTAGGCTTATTATATGTTATTATATGTGTTTATGCTTTTGAATGTTTATGTGACTACAGTCTACTATGCTAGGTTAAGAATAATATGTTTAAATATGATTCGCGATCATCATCGATGTTATGTTAGTTTATCGTTATGTGAATTCGTTGATCCGTGAGATGAATGTGATAGTGTGAAGTAAGTATCCTGAAAGTTAGTAAGTATGATTGTTCGATTAATCGGTGAACTTTGCCTATCGTTAGGGTATCTATACTTATGTTTGATCCGCTATGTTAGAACTCTCTGATGTTAAGATTTGATCGAGAACTGGTTTAGCTTATGATATCTCATTCGATAATTGCTAATGGCTATGTTATGTCTTTGTCTATTGAGTTATAGTTTGTCTCTGTGTTTTACATGCATGTGTGACTGCCATGTTTAAATTCGCTATACTAAAGTTTGATGGGAAAATGGTTTAATTTATAATGTCGGCTGTTAACTTACTATATGCTATGTTATGCCTCTAGTTCATTTAATTATAGTTTTGTAAGGTGTTCTCATTGGTATGTGTGACTAGTGTGTGTTGTTGTTGTTTTCACCGCTACTTACGACCTGGTTAAGTTTATTAAATGTAACTTATCTTATTTGTGTGAATGTCATGTTTACTTCATAGAAATTGTTTACATTAGTTTTGATATTTCGTTTGGCTTATATGCACTCAATTTCTGATTTAGTTAAGGTCCGGTTATTTTAATGTGTTTGCATTTGTGTCGACAATGTGCTATGTGTTTGTTCTTATTTGGTATTTGTTCTTAGGAGTTCGTGTAATTGTGTTTCATGAGAATCCTCCATGATTCATTGAATCTCATTCCATTACGACTTTGTTATTCGTTTCTTTGTTTAAATTTTGTATTTACTGCTTTTTTTAGTTTTGTTACATTATATCATTCCTTGGGCTTTGTAAGCTCGATCATTTTCTTTTCTGCGGCGGTATTAGGCATTCAAGATGAGCTTGTGGGATGGGCGATGCGGGTTGAGAGTAGAACCGAGAGCAAGTTGTGACTATAGAGATCTTAGATTTATTTTGATTATTAAGTTATTATGTTTTCTTTTGATTATTTTGTAAAGGCTTCCGCTATTGTATATTATTTAAAGTTCGATATGAAACCGTGTTGTGATATCTTTACCCTTGTCGGGTTGGGGTGTTACAATTTATGGTATCGAGATCTAGGTTTAGGACCCTAGAGCTTAGGCTATGACACCCTGAGGATTGGGTAGACATTAGGTTTCATACATTCGGATATCTTCCGATTCCCTTTGATGGTCGTTCGGTTGACGTCGATATCCTTTTGCCTTCTTTGAATTGGCCTCCTCTGCTCGCATCGAATTTTGTTATTTTGTTTTTTTCGTCCGTTTGTCGATCGTTAGATGGAGACTACCGTGGAGCCGAAGAAGATAGTGCCGACCTGCGTTGTCGCTTGATCCACATGCTAGAGGTTTGTGAAGCGAAGCCACACCCGAACGCCGTCTTCTTGGAGACATCGGGATCTTCTTTGGAGGAAGTTGGATGGACCAACCAAAGGCGCAAGAGACGGAGACAAGATTCGACCGGTGGTGAGAAGTTTCATCTACTTCATATGATTTGAGTGCGACTTATGTCACTCACGATTCGTTTGTCATGCGTTTTGAGGCGGTTTGATATTACATTAAGTGATTACGACCCGTATTGCTTTTCTCGATTCATTCGAACTCGGTTCGAATCGTGAAGTTTTATCGTTTAGCATTCGTATATCTCACTTTTCTTTGGATCGTCGAATGAGTCATGAGGAGCCGTTTATGCAAGTTGGTGGCCTCGTTTGTTTGGTAATATGGTAAGTTATACGATGTGTTATATCTTTGCATGTATGTGATCCAGTACCTTTGGTATATTTCTTGCTACTGTATGTTATCTGTTTTGATGTGATATTGGTTATGTGGTTTGTCATGACCGAGGCGAATATGATGACAATAAGGACTTGTTATGTGATGCAAGTATTATGGCGCTTTGATCAGCGTGATAATACCGAGATCATATAATTTGAACTTATTGAAATCATATGACGTCTGGGGAAATGCATGTGGTTGATACGTGAATGGACTTTGACTTGTATCTGTTAATTGGCACTCCTCATGTTCGTTTGAAATTCTGTACCTAATTGTGAGATTTCGTCGATATCTGTTACGTATAAGTTTTGTACGCTTGGAATCCGGATTTGTTATGATTTGTGTGAGCTATGAATTGCTATGTTTGCTCTAAATGTGTACGTCTCCGTGTACCCTTATTGTGATCTTTGGATATTTCGTGAAGTGTTTGAGGAACATTAGATCCTTTTAGTTTGATTATCTGTGATTGGTAAGACCGTTAGGATTCATTCTGTCTATGTATATGTTTATTCTCATCATTAGAGATCCGAATAAGTTAGAGCGTGTTGTTTGATTTTCTGCATCTCATCTGTTTTCTGCCATTACTATGATAAGTATATGATTATCCGTTTCAAGTATTTGATTTTTGCTTTGATTTCTGAATAGTAGGAGTTTAAATGTTCTGACAAGAATCTGTTTGTTCTAAAATAAGTTTCGCGTTCGCTATGTTCCTTGAAATTCTGAAATCCGATTTGTTTCTATTATGTTCCGTCTTGTCCAATTTCGAGGACGAAATTTTCTTTTTAGAAGGGGAGAGTTGTAAAACCCTAAAAATATAAACGCATAATAAAGACTAAAATACCCTTGGAATCGAATATTATAGAATACATACAAGACATTTATAATCATTTAACGAAATTAAAAACTTAACTTATATGTAATTAAAACTTAACTAATATGTGTACGTGATCGACATTGTATGCGAAAAGTTAAACGTCTCGCTAAATAGTTGGGCCATTCGTTTGGGCCTTGTTTTAGATTAATGGTGAACCAAGTTGGGCGTTTGTTTTGGTGAGATGGACTCAAGCCGAGAGCCATTTGGGCCGAGTGTTTTGTTCGGTTGGACAATGGAGCGAGAGCCCAAGATGGGTGTTTGTTGTGTTCGTTTGGATCAAGAGGCGAAGCCCACATCCCTAAAGCCCTAACCGAATTTTGTACTACCACTATATATACAACACATTAAAACAATTTGGAACCCTAGTTTTGTTTGCCTCTTCTCTTTTCTTTTCTATTCGGCGAACCTAATCCCTTGGTGTCGAGACTTTGTTCCCAACGAGCTAAGGTATAATCACGTTCTATTCGTCTCACTTTGATACATCTAACTTTATAATATGTTGTAATATGTCTTGTTTAGCGAAGCTTATGTTTTGTGTCGAGCCATATGAAACCGAAACCAACTACATAATGAATCGGACCTTATATAACATGCAAGCAGGAATATGTAAGATCGTAGAAGAGTTAGGGTTTCGTAAAATATATTAGCGAAACCTATGTGGTAGCCGAAACATGTAAGAGTTTGTGGACGCGTGTTAAACAAGTAAAGACATGCAAAACCAAAACCCTAAGTGTAATTAATGGTCTAAACATGTGATTATAATGGTTTTAATAAACCCTAAAGCTGATGACAACATATGTCGAATTTGTGTGTTATAGATCCAATTTTATAAGTTCAATAATACGGGTTTTGTGGGAAAAGTTTATTTTATGTCTTAGTTAAGTTTTCCAAGTGGTTTGGTCGAATTTGGAGTTGTCTAAGTCGTATTTTGAATTTTACAAGTTCAAGTGTCAAAGCTGAGAAAGCAGTGCGAAATTTAGTTGGATTGTTTAATTTTAATTTTCAAACCATAAAGAATTGGGAGCTCCCTTTTACGGAGTGACATTTAGGATATAAATGAATTTACAGGAGTTTTGGGAATTTTCCAAGGTGTCTAAACAGGTCCAATAAGTGTAAACTTTTAAGGTGTATTTTCTAATCACTTTACGGGCAGTCTGGACTTATGATTTTCCGTAGGCCATTTAGCATGGAAATAGAATCCACCAATTTTGTAGAGTCTCTTAACTCATATGGGAACCTCAGGGATTTTTCTTTATTTCATTTGAGCTAAGTAAGTATTTTATAAAAATCGCTAAAAGTGCGGTCGAATATGAGTTTAAGCTGGAAGATAAAATATGATATCAATAGGTAACACACTTACAAATGCATAAGAAGCTTGTAAAATGAGAATATACTTATAACTCTAAGAATGTTAATGCGATGAATCCATTATAACTTTAATGGTGCTAATAAGTATTAAATAAATCATAATCCGTGTAGATTCGTTGAAGGAGGCGACGTTATATCTTCGTGATTCACTCGTTCGTTTGCTTTTTTCTCATTTGCTTTAAAGTGCAGATATTACGACCTTTTCGATAAAGGTTCCTTATAATGTTTTCATTCGTTAGCTTTTATATTAGGGTTTCCTAAGCCTTTGCTATGAACCCATTTTGTTTTGTTTGTT
Source organism: Chrysanthemum lavandulifolium (assembly GCA_022545495.1). NCBI lineage: Eukaryota > Viridiplantae > Streptophyta > Magnoliopsida > Asterales > Asteraceae > Chrysanthemum > Chrysanthemum lavandulifolium. The sequence goes on from JAHFWF010000138.1 coordinate 19,444, forward strand.
TGTTGCTTATACGAACTTGTTTCTTGAACCATGCAATATCGATTTGAACTTGTGTTATGAAGACTCGATATGTACATTTGTTGAACCTTACTATGTTTAATTATGAACTTCTAATTATGAATGTATGATCTGTGTTGTGATATGAACTTGACCTTTGAATATTTGAATGAACCTTATGATATGAGTTATCTAATATGTTATCTGTTGAACTTTGTGTTTGATTATGATCTGTGTCATTTATGAAAATCTGTTTGACCTAAGATAGTTTGACACCGAGCCAAAATAATAACTAGTCATGGGGTTCCATGTCCGTGTCGATGATGCACCTCGACATGACTCTAGAGGCGATAGAGTGATGTTACGCCACGTCCCTTATCATTATCATTATCATTATGAGCTCAAGTTATATTATATGACCAATATACATCATGGGCGTATGGATGCATCCTAGATCGATCTGTTATCGATATGATTTCTGTTCATACCCTAGTTATTCTTTATTGGTCGGTTGAATTGTCACATCCTTATCTTAATTGGTACGCTAGGCCACGCTTGGGTCAGGAGGTGCCTAATCCCCAGTTCTATGAATTGTAACTCTCCTCTAGACTATCCGGTCGGCAAGTACAATAGTATCTCCCTAATACTTTTTATTATCCTAAGCTACAACTCACGCATAAGTACAACGAATGGCCTAGGTGCACTCATGTTTTTGCTATTTAGGACGCTCAAGCTCAAGAATTAAAGAAGCCGCCTTACTCAAGGCGCTCACCAATTAAGACAAGAGACAACCTAACAATAATTAACAACTAGGTTTCATAGATCTAAGCAAACACAAGGATAATTTAGCTACTCATGTTAAAAACAAGCAAGCATATATACAATTAAACATGGGTAAACATAATGATAATATGGATAAAAAAACTTATATTGTGATGTAAAATAGGTATGGAACCCTAGAATACTTTCCAAGTCAAACTACAACCGAATTAGGTTTTCTTCAAAGTTCTACCTCTTTAAAAGTAAAAATAATTATATATATAGATTTACAATTACGACGCATTTTTTTTGAGCGACGCCGCCGTCGCTATTAGTGGTTTCGCTCGAGCCATTCATCGCTTTGACGGTGTCGTGTAAGTGATGCTTCATCAAAGACGCCGTCCGAGATTGGTTCGGCTTCGGTGTGGAAATTGACGACGTTTTCAGTAGTTTAGCGTGAGCGATGTCAGTCAGAGAACCAAAATTTGTCCCGAACCGCTATTTGTAATTTGATAAGATTTCGATGAGGACGCCGCCTTTGATTGGGACGCCGCAGTGCACTTGTGGCCTTTGATCTTGACTTTGCCATTTTTTTCATGTTCTCATCTGCTTCGTCCGAATATGCTTCATTCCAAAGATTTTGCTTCCAAAAGACCAAAAATATGAAAAGGAACGATTTTAAGTAGTAACGGATATAAATGTGTCGTTTAGGGTTTAAACTCCAAAAACATATGTTATAAATGCTTATCAATTATAAAAAATATAAGTACAATGAATTAAAAACTGGTTGGTCATATCACATGTGAAATCCACTATTCGATGGTCAAATAAACTTAGGAAATTTTATTAGAAAGTTTTTATGTTACATTTCTATAAGAAATATTAAGTTTTGTGTTACTAATATTGGAAATAAATATAGTTTATCAATCTTTTGAAACAACTACTTCAAGTAAAAATAGCCTGCTTTGGTTTTGGTAGTGGTAATAAATAGCTCTTTATGCTTTATGGCAAAAACCCAATGATATCATATGTAGATCATCATTCTACAACTTTGTGTTTTACACTTTTGCTAATTCGTCCGTAAATGAGTTAAAATGCGATTAAGTTTGGATCAAACATTTTATCAAGTTTTCTTTTGTTTAACTTAATCTAGTCACAAATTTTAATCTATAAGTCCTTTTATATGATTCCAAAGGTGGGTTTATTTTTTCTCTTCAACTAAAAATATATTAAAGGTCTTGTGTTTATAATTTTTATGATAATAACTAGCATAACTTGCTTATTTTACTAGTTTACAAATAAGGTTTCATAAAATTATATGCAAGTTTTACTTACATGTTTACTTGTTTTAAACTTTTGTACAACATTATCAAATATAACTAATATATATAACATAAACTAACAAGCATGAAATTATAGGAATGAGGATGTTGATCATGAGTTTAGCTTACAACCTGTAGGCCTTAATAAAAAGGGAATTAAGAACAAGAACTAAGAACCAGAACAAATTCCACCCATGGAATTATTGTTCACCTCTCGCATTTTGATCTTATGCTATAATCAGAGAATTTGATCAATGTGTAGCTTGCAAACCAACCAATGGATAAAGAAACTAGAACTAAATTCATGTAAAGCTTGACAAGAGTTTTAACAATGAAGTGAGACTTGTAACTAGAAAATCAAAGGATCATGAATGGTATGATGATGATGGTCTGATTATAAGGAGAGAAAAGAAAGATGATATGAGTTTTTAGTAATAAATGAGAAGTTTTGAAGTTTTATAAGATAATGAGGAGGTTAACTTTAGGATATTTTGTTAACTTAGCTAGGAAGCTTGTATACTTGTAATGATCTAGTGAAGTGATATCACTAAGCCAAGCGGTCGGTGACTCCAACCAAAATGCCACATAGGGTTCAAGCATAGGTTAAGTTTTCGATAAATAAAATGCTTAAATGCAAGTTTAGACCGTGAAAACACAGGTCTATTTGGTAACATTTGAACTTAAATTTTAAATTTCATAATGATTATAAGTGACTCGGATTAATCTAACGTGATGAAAAGTATTCGTCGGTTTGTTGCCACGCAGATAACCTAATGGTTATATTTAAAGTTCAAAATGATTTTGGATAAATGTTTATGTTTTGAAAAATATTTACGTGAAATTTTCTTGTTACATTTAATTTGTATAGTAGTTTGATTCATTGAATAGTAGTATATATGTTTTCCAAAGGAACACAAAGAAGTATGTATTCCTGATCGCTTCCTCAACGAAGGTTGAATGGAAATCGTGATTCGAGTCGTGATTTTGTGAATTTGAATAGTGAATAATGGATACCTAAGGATGATTTTTGAAAGATTGGATCAACTTTAAAGAAATGGCGTAATCATCCTCAAGTTTCGTAATTTGTCGATTTACCGGAATTTCAAGATTGGCAATTTTGGTCCTTGGTTTATTTGGAAGTGACAAGAATGACCCTTGAATACTTTTTAAAATACACATTGGTCCCGGAATTTAATTTACATGATCGTCCTAGATAGCATTTCAACCAATCCCAATCGAACCGAACCAACCGAACCGCATCGGTATCAGATCAAACCACCGATTCTTTGAAATACGGTACGGTACCGGACTACGGAAATAAGGTGAAAAAATCGACCACTAATTCGCACGGACGTACTAAATCGAAATTCTCAAAGAGGAAAAACCCATTTCCCAAGACGCACTCCAACCGCCGTAGCATAAGCACGCACCACTAATTTATGTTCGGAAAAATCGGTACCACTAATTCTTGCACGATCTGCACGGGACCGTACTGCTCATCCCTAATGGTCCCTATGATAACTTCCTGATCCTAATTAAGTCCATATCAATTCTATCCGCCCATATTATTCCAAAGCCCATTTCTAGCCCAAGTCAAACCCACTCAAACACCTTAATAAGATTTATCACCGTCAAACCTTTTATCATCCCATGGTCAACTAAAGTCAAACGAATAAAAATACTTTTTTACTTTACCACAAGTTCATCCCAAATTCTTTACCCGTAAATCCTTAGAACCCTAAAATGCCCTTCTCCCACTTAGCCAAAATTAGTACGATTAAAGGGTAATCTCGCATTTTCTCGACAACCGACATAATGGGAATGCCGTTGGCAATCCGGCTCTTCCTAGCATTTGATTGGTAGAAGCTACGTGGAAGATTGATCCAAGGACCAAATGAATCGATGACATGGGATATGATCTCGACGGATGCAGAGGCCCAAAGAAGCACAAAATTGGAATTCATATCCTTCCAAGACCTAAGGCTCTCCTATAAATACCTCTTCAAATTCAAGAGTCGATGTGTAGTTTTCCAGTGTATTAGTTTTAAAATTTTAGTTTAATCTCGTATTGAAATCTCATTTGTAATCAAGTTCTTATTAATAAGATAATTTTAGCTTAATTCTCAAATTACTTTTAATTTCGCTATGTTTTCGAGTCTAATATTATTACTGTTGATCATTTAGTTTGTTTCAATTTGTTTTCATATATAGTTCTCAAACAAAATCAAAAATAAAAAAAGATCTTAATAATTGATCAATATTGCTTAGTAATCTACTCAATTCTATTCATTCATTAGATTAGAAAAGAATGGGTTGATTTGAAAAGAATGGTTGTTTCGTGCATTGGATTGGGTTTAATAATAAGCATTGAATTGGGGTTACTTGTTAACAATTGCAAACCATAGTGGTGGACCACTTGTAAGTGCTAAACCTATCTCTGATCCTGAATAAGTTTAAAGTAATTGTTAGTATTGTTAAATATTGCTTAATCTAGTATATTTTAGTTCAATATTGTTTGTTTTAATTGTTGATATAGTCTAGATCTTTTGTCGCATTCATTTGCATAAACCGATATCATCTCGCATTAGTTACTTGTGTTGGAATGAGGTTTATGATAATTTAGATCATTGAGAGTGTAATTTGATTACATTAGAGATTTAACATTAGGGGTGTTGGCTTTAATTGCTTTAAATTACTTATCAATAAGAGAAGCATTGTTTGGATTAAGGTTTTAATTTAGGCCAAGGTTCATCTCAGAGTCTAGTTTTTTATATTCATTTTGTACAAGTAAGTAAGTTTAGTCATTGATTGCATCTAGAACACTATAAGTCAAAATCATTTCAAATCTGATTTAAGCTTTATCTCGCTTAGAATTAGTCTCTAAATTTTGCATTTAGGTGTAAGTTGTTAGAATAGCTGAATCTAGTTCTATTCCTCATTTTATATCGATATCATTCGAGATTGTGGATCAAAACTCATATTGTCAAAGTTCACATATGTCATAAAGTCAATTAGTCTTAGACCTTTCTCGAGCATCAATCTTCATGATTTTTAAAATCATAACTGAGGTCAAATTTAATGAAATTATGGTATTAGTAAGTTTGGTTGGTGGTCTATCTCGTTGCGCTGGTTTATGCTGGGACTTAACGACACTGGGAAACACTAAACTCCTCTTGATCTTCATTGCTTTGGTCTCAAGTCGTCTGCTTTTATTACGGTTGACCATTCACAAGTGGTTGATTCATGTGATAAAACCCGACCGCTCGACCCGATCAAATTTTAGCGCCACGCCGGGAGTCAGGCTAATAATCTTACGCTTAGCGATTAGTGATTTGAATATTCACCCTTGTTCATACCATCCTTCTATATCTATATATATTTTCTTATAAAAATCAAAACCCAAAACATCTTAAAACGATAAAACACAAAATATTTTCCTTTTGTTTATATATATATATATATCAAAGATAAAAATACAAAAGATTTGTCGCTTTTTGTTTAATAATAACAACATAAAAATTACCACCACAAACCAAGGCAAAGGTATACCTAACTGGGGTACGACCATAATAAGTTCCCTAACCAAAGATTTAAAACTTGCCTTTGTGTCCTCGTGAGGGTGTACCTTTTCAAAAAGCCATTCATCTTGTGATTATTGGTTTAAGTTCATCGTTGTTTTGCCTCGATTTTGTTTTAATTGGATTTGTTGTTATATCTAATTTTCAAAACCGTAAAACCCAAAAAGATTTTCTTACCCCATTTCATAATTCATTTTCATAATTCCTTCCTTAACTCGCGAGATTCCTTAGAGTTAACTCTAGTATGGGCACTCGCCTTCTAGATCCGTAAGCCCATTTCGTGAGCTTGTCAAGATTCCAAGAAGGCGTGTCCAGAGACTTCTCGCCCCATCACCGAATCGAGATCCGGATCGCCACACTACTCCGCTATCATGGCGGAAGAACGTCCTATGTGTGAGCTTCTCCAGCACCCATCGATGGGTATGGAGATGTTATTGTTATCCCAACCATGTGGTCGAAAATTTTGAGCTCAAACCGGGTTAATCAATCTTGTAACCTCAAGTCAATTCTATGGTTTGAGCGGATGATCCTCATGCTCATATTCGATGGTTTAACAAGATTGCATCTACCATCAAATACAAGAATGTCCCGACAGATGTCAGCAAGCTCCTTCTGCTCCTATTTTCCTCGAGGGCAAGCCCGGATTTGGCTTGAAAACAACCCCTCAATCGATCGAAACATGGGAAGACCTGTAAAGAAATTTGTGAACTAGTTTTATCCACCTTCCAAAACCACGAGTCTTAAAATGAAATCATCAAATTCACACAAAGTTTGATGAATCCTTCAAGGAATCGTGGGATCGTTTTAAGGAGTTGTTCGCAAATGTCCTCACCACGTTTCTCCGAGTTGATGCAACTCGATACTTTCTATAATGGAGTGAGTCAACTGATCAAGATTCTTCAATTCTCCTCCGAGGAAATTTCTTGAGCAAAACCACAAAGAAGCTTTTAGCGATCATTGAAAACAAGTCTAAAGTCCGCACTACACTAAGCAAACCGGTTGTTTCCCAAGTCGTTGTTGGTCCTTCTATTTTATCGTCGTGAGTCAATCTAGCACCGATGCTAAGATTGACAAACTCACTAAGCAATTCAAGCTTGGTTCTTCCAACCAAAAGAAAGTTTTTTTCCACAAACTTCACCTCCTCACGGGTTAAGAAAGTGAAGTCTCGTTACTTATGTGGCCCCATGCTTATTACAATCGTATGGCCACCGATGGTAACCCTTTGAAGCAAACGCTGTATGGATTTCTAATCCAGAGGCAACCAACACCGTGCTCCTATAGACCGAACCACCGTCCTAACCACTACCCTCGACCTCCGGCTTTCAACCAAACCAAAACCGTAATCAAAATCGAATAGAACAAACCAAGGTTTTCAAAACCAAGGTAATTTTAGTCCAAACAACGGTTTTCAAAATCAAAATCAAAACTTCCAACACCGTGAAACTTTAATAGAAACCCGTGTCGTGGAAATTTCAACCCTGTGGTATTTTCATGGTAATAACCAAGGAAATTTTCAAAATCAAGGCCCTAATCCAAACAATAGAGGCGAATTTTCCTACACAAACTCAAGCCATTGTTCCAATCGACCATCATCTCGATGAGTTGTTGAAGCACCATGAAATCCCAAGAGGAAATGAATAGTTGTTGGTTAGCCGATTTCGACATTAAGAAGTCTTTAAATGATCGACCCTGCCTGTGTACTTTACCTAGCAACACGATCGCTAATCCGAGGGGCGATGCAAAGGCGATCACAACCGTAAGTGGTGTCAGATGATGGACCCGATATTCCTACTACCTCTTCTTCTTCTCTCCCGAAGGTAGTGGAAAGTGAACCGAGGCGACAAAGGACCAAGTGCAACCTACTAGCTCACAAAGTACAAAGACATGTCCATCCTCGTGTTGTCCCGAACCCAAAACCAAACTCGAGTTGTTTTGAACCTCCAGCTGACAACCCCAAATCCAAAACTTCTATTCCTTACCCTCATGTTTGAATGAGCAAAACTCCGAAAAAGCCACCATCAAATGGAAAAATTCTTTCAAAATTTCCAAGAACTACATTTTGACATAAGCTTATGGATGCAATCATGTCGATGCCCAAGTTTGCATCAACTCTCAAACACATGTTGAGCAACAAGGAAAAGTCGCTTGAAATGGCTAAACTCTTGAACGAGAACTGCGCAAATAGTCATAAAGAAGCTTCCCGAGAAGCTTGGAGATCCCGGAAAATTTCTTCTTCCTTGTGTTTTTCCAAAGGATGATTGAATGCTTTGCCCTTGCCGATCTTGGTGCAAGCATCAACTGATGCCTTATTCAAGATGGAAGAAACTTTCTTCCGTAATCCTATTCCTACCGCATGACTCTTGAGCTTGCAGATCGTTTCTATATCACGCCTCTTGGCATCGCCGAGGATGTATTCGTGAAAGTAGGAAAGTTCCATTTTCCACCGACTTTGTGGTTGTTGATTTCGATGCCGATCATCGGGTTCCCCTCATTGTTCGACGAGGATTCCCGAGAACGGGCCGTGCTTTTATTGATGTATTTGAGCAAGAAATCACGTTACGTGTGGGTAATGAAGTCGTTACCTTTAACCTTGATCAAACTTCGAGGTACTCCTCAAATTATGATGTCAATCTGCTAATCGAGTCGATGTAATTGATATTGCTTCAGGAGTACTCAAGAGTTTCTGGTTATCTTCATAATTCTCGCGAGGGATTCCACCACATCTTCTAAACCAATCATTGCCGACTCTTCCCTCTCTCACCCGCTTTGAGGAGGCGACTTTCTAGAAGAGATCGATGAGTTTCTTGTTAGTGATGAATCAATTCTACCGAATTGATGGTGTTTATGATTCGAGGAGATATCCTTTATCTTGAGCAATTGTTAAATGAAGATCCATTACCTTCACTCCTCCGAAAGAGATCACGATTGAGGAAATCAAATCAAGACAAACATCATCAAGAATTTCCCGAGGTTGAACTTAAGGACCTACCTCCTCATCTCGAGTATGCATTCTTGGAGGGTGATGATAAATTACCCGCATAATTGCTAAAGACTTAATCGAGGAGGAGAAATCGCCTCATAAAGGTCTTGAAGTCACAAGCAAGCAATTGCTTGAAACTCCGACATTGGGGTATCAACCCGAGTTTGTACTCACAAAATCTTGATGGAGGATGACTTCAAACCAAAGAATTCAACATCATAGAAGGTGAATCCTAAGATTCATGAGGTTATCAAACAAGAGGTTCTCAAACTTTGATGCTTGCTTAATTTACCCAATCTCGATAGTCCTTGGTTAGCCCAATCCATTGTGTTCCAAAAAGGGTGGCATAATGTTGTCACAATGAAGAAAACGAGTTAATTCCAACTCGATTGGTTACGGATGGCGTGTGTATCGACTATCGCAGTTAAACGAAGCCACCAGTAAAGACCATTTTCCTCTACCCTTCATGGATCGATGCTTGAGAGATTAGCGTGAACCAGTACTATTGTTTCCTTGATGGTTTCTCGGTTATTTTCAGATCCCCATTGATCCGCCGGATCAAGAAAAGACCACATTCACCGCCCATACGGAACTTTGCCTCATGCACGATGCCTTTTGGCCTATGTAATGCTCCCCGCACGCTCCAACGATGTATGATGGCAATTTTCCACACATGATCGGGGAAACAATGGAGGTGTTTATGGATGACTTCTCATCATGGGGACTCGTTTAAACATGCCTCCCATTTAGATAAAATGCTAAAAGGTGCGAAGACACCAATCTTTGTCTAAATTGGGAGAAGAGCCACTTTATGGTCAAAGAAGGCATAGTCCTTGGCCATAAAATTTCCAAAATGGGATTGAGGTAGATAGAGCAAAAGTCGATGTTATTGCTAAATTGCCTCATCCTACTACCGCCAAAGGTATTAGGAGTTTTCTAGGTCATGCCGGTTTTATCGTAGGTTCATATAAGATTTTTCTAAAATCGCTTACCTATGACCCATCTTCTTGAAAAGATGCTCCTTTTATCTTCTCACCGAGTGCATCAAGCTTTTGAAACATTAAAGAAAAAGCTACGTATACCCATTCTAGTTGCCCGATCGATCTACCCTTTGAACTCATGTGCGATGCAAGTGATTTTGCTATCGGTGCAGCCTTGGGCAACGAAACCAAGCATTTTCACCTCATCCACTACGTTAGTAAAACTATGATCGAAGCTCAAACCCATTACACCACTACGTAAAAAGAATTATTAGTCGGTGTATGCGCTTGAGAAGTTTCAACCATACCTTATATTGACCAAATGAGTGGTGTATACTTGATCACTCTGGCCTCAAATATCTCTTTGCAAAACAAGATGCAAGCCGAGATTGCTCCGCTGGGTTCTCCTCCTACAAGAATTTGATATCATTATACGTGATAAAAAGGAGCCGAGAACCGGTCACGATCATCTCTCGTCTGCCTAGAAAACCTCACCAAGATGTGTTCGAGAAAAGGAAATAAGTTTAAACATTTCCTCTCAAACACTCAATGTGGTTTCTTTTGTGGAGACTCTTCTACCCCATGGTTTGTCGACTTTGCAAATTACCATTCGGTAACTTTGTGGTGAAAGGGATGTCGTCCCAACAAAAACAACTTCTTTAAAGATGTAAACATTATTTCGGACGACCCCTACTTATTCAAAATTTATGGATCAAGTCATCAAGCGAGTGCAGTATGGGCAGAAGCCAATGACATTCTCAAGGCTTGCCATTCTCGACCTCATGGGGACATCATAGCCCCAACTACACCGCCAAGAAGGTGTTTGATTCCGGATTTTATTGGCCCACGATTTACAAGGATGCCCATGAATTTATCAAAACCCGACGCTTGTCACACACGGAAATATCTCACAAAGAAATGAAATGCGCGAAACACCATTCAAGTGTGTGAGATTTTTGAAACTGGGCATTGACTTTATGGGGCCATTTCTTCGTCTCGCGGTAACAAATACATACTCGTGGCCGTTGACTATTTGTCAAAATGGGTCAAGCGAAAGCTTTACCTACCAACGATGCCCGAGTTGTTGTGAAATTTTAAAATCTCTTTGCTAGGTTTGGAACCCACGAGCTATAATCGGTGATCGTGGCACGCATTTCGCAATGACCGCTTGATAGAGTCATGTGTGTACGGTGTAACTCACCGTATCTCCATCGCTGCACACCCCAAACAAGTGGGCAAGTAGAAGTTTCCAACCGAGGATTAAAGAATTCTTGAAAGGACATGAGGCTAAAGCCGTGCTCTTGGTCTGATAAGCTAGATGACGACTGGGCCTTCCAAGATTTTATAAAACACCCATCGGTGTACTCCATACAAGCTAGTGTACGGGAAGGCATGTCATCGGGCCGGTTGAGCTTGAGCACAAGGCATACGGGCCTGAAGCATGCCAACTTCGATATTCAGATACCGGTGATCACCGGAAAGTTCAAATGAATGAATTAAATGAACTCCGTGATCAAGCATACGAGAACTCTTGATCTACAAAGAAAAGACAAAGAAGATTCATGACTCCAAAATCAAGAACCGCGCTTTCAACGCCGGTGATCGAGTCCTTCTTTTCAATTCAAGATTGAAGATTTTCTGAAAACTAAAATCCACCGGTCCGGACCATTTACCATCACTAAAGTATTTCCTTATGGAACCATTGAGTTATCTCAACCCGATGGTCCAAACTTTAAAGTGAATGGTCATCGGTTGAAGCATTATTTTGGAGAGGACATTCCTCATATGGTTGTCCGGACCGCAAACTTTCCCCATGAACCAATGAATGCGGGGATCGAGTCAAGCTAGCAACTCGGGAATCAAAAAAAGAGCATGCCATATGGGTTTTCACCCATATTTCGACTTCTTTCTATTTTCTACTATTCTATGGTGGGGAGTTGCCCCCACGTTGTATAAAGTTTATCAAAAAATAAATAAAAAAAAAAAAAAAAAAATCTTTCAAAATAATGGCCGTAGTATTTCCTTTACGTTCTATGTTTCGCATAATCACGTACTTTGAATATTGAGGGCAATATTCATTTCTAGTGTGGGGGGAATTTTCACGAATTTTATCATGTAATTATACCACCCTATTCCCATTTTTGGCCAAAAATTTTTTTTTTAGTAAGTGTTTTGCACTTACTCAACTTATGGTTATCATCCGCCATGTCTAATAAACAAAAGGATTGGCTAATCCAGAGCAAACGGCTCTTGGTAAAGATATCTCAAATCCGTTGACTGCTTGCAATTTGCCCAAAATTGTATGGTGTTCAACTCACCATATCTTTAATTAGTGAAGAGTTGGCTAGCCCGCAAGTTTATGGCTTGTGGTAAAGGCATGGAAAACCATAATTGGTAATCACCACCAAAGATAGTATATATTATCTAAGAGTTGGCTAGTCCGTAAGCAAACGGCTTCGTAAAGACAAATCAAATCCGTTGAAGTCGGTGGTTTGCTCAAAATCACATGGTTATCGATGTATCATAGTTCTTACATGAACTAAAACATTTGGCTACTCCAAGTAATGGCTTTTGGTAAAGAGATTCAAACCATTAAGTTTTTTCAAAAGATTGCTAGGGACTAGCAATAGTTTAGTGTGGGGGATTGATGAGTGTGTGAATACTCATCATTTTTGGTTAATCTGAATCGCAAAACATTTAAAATGCTCGTAAATGCATCAAAATATCGAAAATATCTCAAAATTGCATTTTATATGTTTCGGATGCAAAATGTTTAAAATCGATGAAAATGAGCTAAGTTTGCATAATTGGCGCTTCATCCCCCAAGTTTCAAAAATTATCGAAATAGTCCCCGAGCACTTATTTCAAAGAAAAGTCACCAAAGGTCCTTTTAAAATCATAACTTGTCATAATTAGTCCTTTGGTGAAAAATGTCAAAAGTTTTGAGAAATTACAAGTTTGGTCCTTCAAGTTTCAAATTTGGCAAAATAGTCCTTGAAGTTTGAAAACGTCTATTTTGGTCCTTGTACTATTGAAGCTTGTCATTTTGGTCCCTTGGGACAACTTTGATAAAGTGGCGATATGGTCCTCAAGTTTGAAAGAATGGCAAATGGTCCTCGATAATAATAAACCTAACACCTTGGCCCTTGTCAAAACCTCTTTGGACCCTCGCCAAACCAAACCCCTTTGACCCTGTTTTGACCCCTTTATAATATTAAACCCCGTCAACTCTCATGGTCAAACAAACACACCTCCTTTTTCCCTCCACCTTCTCCCACCCACCGCTGCATCAACCGCAAACACCTGTGCACCTCCCATCCTTCCACCACAACTCCTCCCTTATCACTCCACCTCCACCAAACAACAAGAAACATTAAATGCTTCTTCAACCTAACACTCAAACCCTCCCACTGTTAAAAACCAATTTGGCGCCAAAACCTCATCTATGGCCAATATCTTTCCAAGTGATCCAATGGCTGAGAGTTTTAGTGGGAATTGATCAGAAGACAAGTGGAAGCCTTTTGGTGTATAAAAGGAAGAAAGAGAAGCTAGGAAGAGTAGTACTTAGTTTTAAATTTTCATATATGTCGCTTTTATTATAAATGTTTTAGTTTAAGTCAAAAGTTGTAATCTCGGTTTTATGTATCAAACTTAAGTTGAATAATCATTGTAATGTGCTTTAAGTATTAATTCAAGTTTTTACATAAGTTTCAAGTTTTATGATCATCATTAAAAATTTCGCTTTTAAGCTCTTGTATTCAAGCTTCTAATAGCTTATATTTAAGTTCAAATAAGTTTATTTAAGCTATTTATAGCTTTTGGTAAGTTTATCACCAAGTTCAATCAATATTGGTATCGGTCAACAAAAGTCAAACTTTGTTGAATTTTGTTCAAGCAGATATGGAATGGAAATTGGGTGATGCAGAGTTGATTTGGGTTGGAAATGGCTTAGAATAGTGGTATTGGGTTCTGCTTGTCGCAAAATAAGTCGGACACTTGTGAGTTTTTATCTCATTTCTATTTCTAATTCGGTTTGCATAAAGTACTTGTATTTGTATATGTGGTCATTAATAGTTTAGGCATGTTTATTTAGTGGTAATTAGGTAATTAGAGTCGGTTTAAGTTGATAATACAAACTAGTTCGATGGTTAGCTCAGCTTAAAATTGCAAATCGCTTATAAAAGTGTTGTCCGATTGTATAGCACGAGATAGAGGCTTGTTCTTATGGTTAAAAATCTGCTTAAGTCCCATTTAGTTGTAATATAGCCAATTTGGTCATTCTTTGCACCCTAGAGTAGCCCAAGTCAAAAGTGCTTATAATCTATTCTTGTGATCACATTTGGTTGAATCGGTTGGTAAAATCGGTGTTTAGGTTTGTAATACATAGAGATAGCTTGCATTAGGTTTATTTCATCATAATACATCAATCTTAGTCCACAAATTGGTTTCAAATCTCAAAAAGTCAACATATCATTTGCTTTTCAAAAGTCAAAACCATAAAACCGCTTTTCACCAACCTAGGCGGATTTTTAATGAACTCATTTCGGTTCATAGTGGTTGAAATTTTGGATTTATAAACTTCGATGGTCAAGTTTTTAATTTGCTTTTGTTGAATTTTTGTAATTTTTACAAGCTCCAAAATGGCTTGTCATTTGGTCTAGAATCCTCGTGCACCGACTCGGTGTATAATCGAGTGCATGTGATTTTGTAGGTTTGTCACAAGCTCAATAGAGCTTATTTTGGTCTGAATCTTGGTTTATAAGTAGCTAGCCAGGTCTTCTTGAGATTCCAACATCTGGTTTTGATTTCTTGCTTATTGGGTAGCTTATTTTCAAGCTACAACTTAGTAGATAAATCTGTTTTTGGTACTTGAGATTTTTAAAACATCAAATCTGTGTAGCTTGCACTTTAGAGGTTTAGGATAGTTGATATTAGTTGCTTTTGAGTACTTTTAGCTTATTATAGCTTCTGTGATCAGTTGGTGCTCTTCTGGTACCTTTAGCTTATCTTGAGTGCTTATTTTAAGCATCTTGCACCGCAGCTTCATAATCCACACATAAGCCAATTGCTTTTACATTTTCTTAGATTTAGAACATTATTTTAGACTTTTCTTGAATTTTTCATATTTTTCTAGCACTGCTTGCTATTTTTCTTCATTTAAAACAGTTTTAAGTCTTTTAATTAGCTTTTAATACAATTAAACCGAAAAACTTCAAAAAATAAGTTTTCATTTTTCCTAGGTTAAGATAAATATACAAAGCAAAAAATAATTTTCCAGATTTTCATAGTTTAATTTGTAATTTTAGCAATTTAATTAGTTTTAAACAGTTTTTAATTCATAGAAAATAGAAAATAATCGAAAAATACAAAATTAGTTTTGAAAATTCTCTTTAGTTATTTTAGATTTTTCAAGTCATAATTTCATTTTTCTAGCTTTATTTCATATTTTCTTGTATTTTAGGGCATTATTAAATAAGTAAAATAGTTTTTAATTAATAATAATTAGATAAATAGTTTTAAAAATAATTTTCTTTTCTAAAACTTTTCTCTTATCATTAGGTTTGTAAAATGTCATTTTATATTTTTAGGATTAATATTGCTTTAGTTTCACATTTTCTTTTGTACGTCACGTAGTTTTTAATTTAAGTTTTATAAAAGAAAATCAAAACATCAATTTAAAAATAGTGATAGCGTTTATTTAATATAATTTATCTTTTAATTTTCTTTAATTTGCATTTAAGCCCTGTAATTCATAAACTTTTCCTTTGGGTATAATCGATCACAACCCTTTTCCTGCTCAAATTCTCTCGATCACTATTCGCTTGATTATTCATCGACAAACTCGTTGGGACTTAACGACTGGGAAACACTAAACCCTCTTGATCTTCATTGCTTTGGTCTCAAGTCGTCTGCTTTTATTACGGTTGACCATTCACAAGTGGTTGATTTGTGTGATAAAACCGACCGTTTGGACCCGATCAACTTTCCTCATGTGTATCCTCAACAACAACAACAACTCATTCAACAACAACAACAATTCAATCTACAACAACAAGTTTATCAACAACAATTTCAACAACAACATTTTCCACAACAAGGAGCAATTCCACCACAAATGGTTCAACCGCCACCTAGTCTTCAAGTACAACCTTACACAAACTTTCACAATCAACATCCATCCAGGAATACTATCCAGGAACCGTCATGGTTTAGCAAGATGTGTGAAGCTTTAAGTAGCCAACAATCCATTCATGAGGCTGGATCACTTGATAGACCTCCAATGCTCACTCCCGAAAACTATGATCAATGGGTGATAAGGTTCTTTAGGTTTTGTGATCTAAAGAAGCCACATAGAAAATTCTTAAAGAAGGTCATCACGGAAGGACCATTTCGTATGCCTCATCACATTACACCCGAGATCCAAATGCTACTCCACCAAGAGGTGATGTCACCAACATTGCAACTCTTTTCGACCTCACCGATGAACTTCTACATTTCAAGCCGATGAGCTAGCAATGCAATACATACTTTGGGATTACCCAATCCAATCCTTCAAAGTGTTGATGCTCAAGATCGCTAAAGCAATGCGGAACATATTCATCTTCTCATGGAAGGCATCGAACTCAATCAAGAAGACATGGAATCCAAAATCTACTTGGCTTATGAACACTTCATGATTGAACCTCGAGAGACATTAGAGTCATATCATCATCGATTCTCGGACATCATCAATGACTTGGACAAAGACAACATCATCATGCCAAGAATTGTCACAACACTAAGCTCTTGAGTAGTCTTGGTCCCGATTGGGAAAAGTATGTCATTTTCATCCGCCAAGCTAAGAATCTTCATCATGCTACATATGGATTGTTGTACGACTATTTGAAGCCCCACCAAAAAGAAGTTGACAAAGAAAGGGTTATCTGTGGACAACCTGTTTCACCTTCACTTCCGGACAATCAACAATTAGCATTGTTGGCTCAAGCTTGTTATCCTCAATTCCCGATCTTACAAATCGTATTCACGAATCCTCCACAATCCATCGCTCAATCAATCGCAACAATCACACCATATGATCCATCAAAGCAACAATCTCAAGAAACTCAATTGGTTCCATACAACAACAACAATGATCAAGCACTTTACGGTGAATCCAATGAAGATGCGAAGTTTTCGATGCATTGCAACAAGGGTTTGTCATGATTGCTAGAGCCTTCGCCGATACTCAACAAATCCAACAATCGCATTCGCACTTCATCTAACACAAGGAATCGGTTGTTGTTAACAATGGACGTGTTGAAGTTCGTAATCGTGGTAATGTTCGCCGATGGGCGGTGGTCAAGGGTTTAATACAATGGGAAAGAATAACATGGGTGCTCCACAACAACAAAGGGCTCAAGTGGTTGAACAGGTAATGCTCTTTAATGGGGTTAATGGTCTTCGTTGTTATAATCAGAATGAGAAGGGTCATCGGCTAATGCATGCCCAAAGCCGAGGACAAGAGGCGCTTTATCAAAAGAGGCTTTACTCTTGGCTCTCAAGGATGAAGTTGATGGAACTCTTACCAACAAGGAACACACTTCATGGCGTATGCGATTCGATGATGACATGGAGGACTTCGAGCTAATGCAAGAAGTGACATTGATGGCACATGCAAGCTCTCCACATGAGTGATACAGCCCGTGTATGACATGGCGCTTGTCTCAGTACCGGATCAAACTTTACTCATTAATGATCTCGATATCTCACCAACATCTACATCCGACAAGGATCGAGTGTTCAACATGCGCCCGCCTACATCTCATTCAAGATAATCAAATTGACCCGTAGTTATATTTGACGATCAAGATGACCTTATGGTTACCATTGATAATCAAGTTGACTCCG
This sequence comes from Chrysanthemum lavandulifolium, assembly GCA_022545495.1. Classification (NCBI taxonomy): domain Eukaryota; kingdom Viridiplantae; phylum Streptophyta; class Magnoliopsida; order Asterales; family Asteraceae; genus Chrysanthemum; species Chrysanthemum lavandulifolium. Next base: position 36,947 of record JAHFWF010000138.1, read on the forward strand.
TGGTTATACTTGAGGATCCGACTAATGATCATGTCGAGACTCACATTGAACAAGATGAACCTTCGCCTCATCTAGAAGTCGAGCTCATAACCTTAATTAAAGACCAAGAATCTCAATTGAAATTTGCAAGCAATTAAAAGAAAAAAAATGCACTCGTTAGCTGTGGATAATGAATGCTTAATAAGGCAACTCAACATTTTCAAAACTCAAGAAAAACGTGAACAAGGTTTTGAAGTCGCTTTTGCTAAATCTCATCAAAACGAAAAATCATTAGAACGACAGACACGTGATCTAGTCGCATCCAAGAATGCTTTGTTGTCTAAAATAGAACAACTAAAACATGATCATAAACAACAACTTAACGCCTTACCTTGGAAACTCAAAAGCCAAGTCCGAGTTGTTAACTTCTCAAAAATAGTTCTCTCGAGTACAAAAGCATTCCACGAAACGAATAGATGACTATCTTGAGGAAATTGTCGATTTACAAAACAAATCAAAGAGTTTCGAATCGTTGTTTATAAACATGGTGAATCAATCACAATGATTCAAAAGTTTACTTTCAAACCAACCAAATGGATATGGAACTAATCTTGCCGATTATAAACCTAAGTTTTCAAACAGAGTATTCAAACCAAGTCCCGATGTTTACAAAGTAACATAGAATTGATGATTCCATTATGAATGTTGTTGAATATAACCACAAGAGGAATTAGATGCAAGACGAGAGTCGATCAAAATTATAAAATGTTGTTTATAACAAACCATTTAACTATTCAAAAGTCGCACTGCTGCACAAAAGGATTTTTCTAACACACCTTGTGTTATCACACCTACTCGAGGGTCCCTTTCCAATACTGTATAAATTAATGATCCTTTACCTTCACTGAAATAAAACCATTAGCCAAAAATGTAAAGCTATAAAATATTTTGAAACATTCATTTCGGACATCAAAATTTTGAACGTGAAATTGAATTTCATTCGAAATAAAAGTTGAACATTTTTAATCGCTTTTGCAAGGCACAAAGAGATATTCTTCGAGAAAAGAATTTTACCTCATGTCCGAAATTTGAAAAATTGTGCTATATATTGGGAAAGGGATTTTCACAAGGAGCTTGGACTTATGAAAAGAGTTTTCGAACAAACGAAACATCAATTTCAAATACAAAACGTAAAAATAAAATGTTACTTAAAAGATGTTGATCGACTTGGAAGATGTTATCTCTCACGATATCCATAATGTTGTGTTATTACATTCTTTTGCATATGCATTTCATTATATCTCTCACGACATCGTTGATTCTGTTGAAATTGTTGAGAATATCGATATCGTGTCACAAATCAAGTCTTTAAACGATGAAAATGAACGCTTGTTAAACGAACTTTTAAATGCAAAACGTCATCTTCAATGGTGTCAAAAGATTGTCATAATCGTGAACTCGCTTTGTAAAACAAAATCAACCAGCTGTATACCAAAACTCTTTGTCCTAAACTTGAGCAACTGGATGACCAAATGTGTCCTTGAAGTGTCAAATCTCAAAATATGAACAAGAAATTTCAAAAGTGAAAAGGAATATAGTGTCATATTTGATTTACTCAAAAGACTCGTGCTAAAGCGTCAAAAGATGTTGATAATCATCCGCCTAAGCCAAAGATGTTTTACGACAAGACGGACTCACTGCTCAAAATCTAGATTTGTTACACAAAATCCATGATCTAAAGGCGTAATTGGTGATACTTAAGCAAGATAGGGATAGTAACACAAAAGTAATCGCACCCAAACAGATTCAAAATGACTCTAGAACATCTAATGACAAATCACAAGAAACTAATATGCTTCCTCATCGAAACAGAATAGTTGCTCTTTTCCCAACGCATGCACTTCACAGCCTAGAGCAATACAAGGAAGAATAGGAAGTTGCGTCAGAAGAAAAGATCAATAAAGAATGCTAAAGTAGAAGAACACCCTAGGACTTTGAATAAGACTCAAGTTACACCCACTTTAGACATTATGTTAGATAAATGTAATAGAAAAGTGATGTAACGATCACGAACCTTTAAGTACTTTTGATGTTAAGTCCAAGCTTCTTGTGTTATATGTCGAAAAGTATGCTTTCGATTGTCATGATAAATGTGTTGCTAAAACTATCTTGTCTCGCTTACGAATTCTAAGAAACGAAATACCTCAGCCCACTAAAGCTTCTAAGTCCGTGCTTGGTAAAACGCCTCTTTAGATTCTAAGAAAAGCATTGATGTCCCTATAGCTCCATTATCACCTCCAAGGATCGAGTACCACCCAGTGCATTCACTAAGACTAAAGCAAAGACTAGTGGAGATGGCGTAAATGGTTACATAATACACTGGCTTTACATGGATACCCAAAATCATGAACATGTGTGTTTCATCTATATCGCATCGAACCTCTAACTCTCCGGGTTCACATCTACTTCTATTCCATCCGTGTCGTCTGTGTTGAATGCGGTGACATGATCATCCTCCGGGTTGTTGATACGGATGTTCCCACACATGATGTGCAATCTCAAACTATTATCAAACTTTATTGCAAAGTTCATTGGCACCGTCCGATTCGGAATGATCACTCGCAGCCTATCATGGGCTACGGAGATTACATCAATGGCAACATCAAAATTAGCGAGTTTATTATGTGGAAGGTATCGGTCACAATCTCTTCTCGGCCGGTCAATTTTGTGATGGAGATTTGGAAGTTGCTTTTGGGAGAAAACTTGTTTCATTCGTGGATCTACAAGGAAACGATCTTATGTCCGGTCAACGACATCAAGTATTTACACAATCTCAATGCAAGACATGATTGCTTCATCTCCATCCTGCTCACTCTAAGGCTACATCTACAAAATCCGGCTATGGCAACCGCTGCTCTCACATCTAAACTTTCAAACCATAACCAACCTTGCTCGATACAAACTAGTTGAAGGTCTCCCAAGATTTTAGTATTCTAAAGATCACCTATGCTCACCGTGAACAAAGGAAAAGCACTCGTGCTCATTTTCCTTCAAAGGTGGAACACACCACAAAGATGTGCTTCATCTTCTTCACATGGATTTGTGTGGCCCGATGCGTGCAGCAGATGATTAATGGCAAACACTACATCTTGGTAATTGTAGATGACTACTCAAATGGACTTGGGTTTATTTTCTTCAAGTAAAGATCAAGCTCCACAGATGATCATCACCTTCACAAAAATTCAAGTTCACCGAACACAATGACAAATCAAAAAGACAAAGGAACTGAATTTGTGAATCAAACTCTTCGCATTTTATGAGAAAGTGGGAATTGAGCATCAAACATCTATTGCACGCATAACCGTAACAAAACGGAGTTGTTGAAAGACGAACCGCACGTTAGTGGAAGTCTGCAAGAACGATGTTAATCAATGCTAAACTTCCGGATTACTTATGGGTCAAGCCGTGTCAATCGCATGCTACACTTAGAATCGCTCAATGATTACCAAGCGCCACAACAAAACACCTTATGAGCTTATCCACAACCATAAACCGAATCTCAAACACTTTCATGTATTTGGATCCTTTGTTATCCGAATAATGATCGTGATGACTTTGGTAAGCTCAAAGCCAAAGTCGACATTGGAGTCTTTATTGATAACGTGAGAATTCTAAAGGTTACGGATATGGAATCGTCAGACAAAGCAAAAGTTATGGAAACGATTCATGCAAATTTCGATGAGCTTACGTAAATGGCTTCCGAGCATAACAAACTTGGAACCCGGCCACAACCCTTTAAACTTCCTCAAACCCCATCATCACCGAACCAAGCCCCACTTACTCGCCAACAAATGGAAAAGCTATTTGTCCTCTATTTAGTGATGATATTGATGAACGTGCTCGTGTGTATCCAATGTTTCACCGCTCAACCCGATCATATTCCAATACCCGATACACTGCTACAACAACTACCGCTGAGGAAGCACCACCAATAGATTCTACAAAAATAGTTGAACAACCGATCCAACGACGCGAACCACCGATGATGTTATGAACAATGAAGTACCCCACCGCAGATTATGATCCAAATGCGTTCTTCAACCCGCTTGCAAATGCCTCGCTATTTCGATGTTGGAATCATCTACAAACCATTTGAATCCTCCTAATCTGCATAATGTATATCAACATCAACCCTCACACATCGTTGGACAAAAGACCATCCTCTTGTGAACATAATTGGTAACCCTAATCAACCAACAGTAACTAGACAATGCCTTCGATCGACGGTGAACACAAAGATTTATGCACTTACCGCTTATTAACCGAACCCAAAACATTAAAGAAGCAATGACTTATGACAACCGGATAGAATCCATGCAAGAAGAACTTAATCGCTTTAAACGTCTGAAGTATGAGAATTGGTTCAAAACCAACAGGGTCTATGTTATTGGTCCGAAATGGATTTGGAAAACAAGTTAGATGTTGACGAGACGGTTATCGAAATAAGTCACGCTCGGTGGCTAAGGGTTATAGATGTGAAGAGGGTATTGACTTTGAAGAATCATTCGCACCTGCTGCTCGCCTCGAGGTCGCTCGATATTTCTCGAATTCGCGGCTCACATGAACATCACGGTCTTTCGATGGATGTCAAAACCGCTCGAATGGGAAACCGAAAAGAAATGGTCTATGTCACCAACCGGAAGGATTCGCTGATCCGTAGTTCCCAAACCACGCTATAAACCGAACAAGGCTCTCTATGGCCTCAAACAAGCCCTCAGCGTGGTATGATAAGTTATCATCCTTTCTTATCGCCAATAATTTCACTAAAGGCTCGGTCGACCCAACACTTTTCATACAATATCACGGGAACACATTTTAATCATTCAAATTTATGGATGACATCATTTTGGGTCAACGATCTAAAATACTCAAACGCTTTTTCAAAACTTATGAAAATACATTTTGAAATGTCCATGATGGGTGAACTTACATTCTTTCTTGGATTGCAAGTTCATCAATCACCCCGTGGTATTTTCTTAAGTCAGTCCAAATATGCCCTTGAAATTTTAAACAAACATGGAATGACAAGTTGTGATACCTATGCCACTCCAATGGCACACACTAAGAAACTGGATGCTGATTTACATGGAAAATTGGTTGACCCTACCAAATACCAAAGTATTATTGGGTCTCTCATGTATCTAATGTACCAAGAGACCGACATTGTATTTGTTGTATATCTTTGCTCCCGCTATCGGTCAAGACCAATCGAAACCCACCTCTCGTGAGGCTAAAAGAATCCTCCGATACATCAAGGGAACCATTAACTGGGATCCGTATCCGAAGGATTCCGGTTTTGAACTAATAGCTTTTTTCGACACGATCACGCAGGATGCTTAGATTCACGGAAAAGTACTTTAGAGCTCTACAATTTCTTGGTGATAAACCGTGTCATGGCAATCAAAAAGCAGGATTGTACATCGTTGTCCTCAATCAAGGTAATATGTAGCCATGTCGTGTTGTGCTCAAGTCATTTGATGAGAACACAACTCAAAGACTATGGTTACGATTTGATGTAATCTCGGATGTACCGCGACAATCGGAGTGTTATTGTAATCTCGCAACTCGCTCAACATTCAAATCAAAGCACATTGATCTTCGATATCATTTCATCAAGGAGCACGTGGAAAAGGGTACCGTTGAATTATACTTTATGGTATCGAATACCAACCGGCAGATCTTCTCACCAAAGCCTTAGCTCATGCTAGGTTTAATGAGTTGGTCCACCAGATTGGTATGCGGTGTTTGACTCGCAGGAACCGGATGAACTTTAAAACATTCTTAAAATCACCAAACACCAAAACATCTTTTGTAAATATTTTCAAAACAAAATACAAAATTATAAAATCGATAAAACAACAAAATATTCTTCTATCTATATTTCTTTTAACATGGGTACAAATCTTCCACAACACGCTTATCTTTCAAAATTCAGTATTTTATAGTCAGTGTTGAGGGGAGAGTAAATATTTTTCGGTTTCATAAAACCTTGTACTTGCATGTTACCTCATCCCCATTGCTTTTGTTAATGGTAGTCACATGATTGTTTATCGACACTCCTGACTCAAATTTATAAAATTTCATTATTTCTTAAGTCGAGGGGAGGTCGTCAAGTTTTCTTTCCATAAATCATACTTTTGGTAACCAAATGGAAGTTATGGGCGCTGAATGCGGACCTAAAGGGTCAAATGCTCAAAGTATTTTAATAAAACATTTCAAAATTCATTAACTTCACCTCATTTAATACTCAACCACCCAAATCCTACGCCTAAAATTCAACCTTCAAACTGCTTTTTTATCATCAATTTGTAAGTGCTTTCATAATCTTAACATGTTTTCAAACAATGGTTTTGATTCCTATGGAAATTTAACGGTCCAATCTTGTGTTTGAGTGAGATTTGTGTTCTACGCGTAAGCCATGAACACAAATTCTTCATTTGTGTGTTTGTGTTAATGAAAATGGTGTTAAAATGCTTAAATGTTCATATATTAACTGTTTTCATCAAACAAATTCACCCAGATACATGATTTGAACGATTTTGAGAATTAGGGTTTTATGCGTGAATTGGGTATTTTCAAGTGTGAGAATTTTTGGTTAATTAGATGGTTAAAAGATGTTGTTTATGTGTTGAATTAATCATATCCTGTAGGATATTAGTTTTCACATACACATCAAACCATAAGCATAAGGTGGCGTATAAGATGATATTTTAGAGAGAGAAAGAGTTAGAGGTTGGGAACTTAGTGAGAGAAAGTGAAAGATATTATTATGAGCTCCAACTCTCACCTTGGAAGGTAGAGTATTTATAGTCTTACATAACTCGCCACACTTTGGGTCGTGGATCGTGCATACAATGGGTAAAGACCCGTCCGTCCTCCACGGTGTTACTTAACTAAATTACTACTTAACTTAAAAGAACTACGACTACGAGCTTTAACGATTACATATACTGAGGTGACCGACTCTTTAATACCGGAATTTCTAATTCCTAACAATCTCCCTAAGGGAGGTCACCTCAATCACGTATTAAAATTACATAGAATACAAATAGATATTACATTAACACTTGATCTTGCATTCTTGATGTAGTTCTTTGCACTTAAACTTCGTAGTCATTGATTCTTCACAATGCATGTTTGGTTATTCCAAGTGGAGGTCTTTACCGATCCACGTGATGATAAGTTTGAGCCATCTTTGAGATCATCACCTATCAACAATCTCGACACATCCTTTGTGGTGATGGTATTTTGTGATGTTGTGACTTTGGGACCGACATGCTCACATTCGGATCATGATATCTTCTCATCGAGTAGCGGAAGCATTTGTTGAATCACGATATTGGCAAGCGTAGCGTAAGCATGGAGTGAAAATATCGAGTCATTGATGCACTAATCATGATTTCTTTTGAGATAAATGTGTTAAGTGAGCATGCGGTGTGGATTGATCGCTTCATTCGATCACCGCAACGCCTGCATACATCGCATACAACTAGATTAGCAACAAATCGCACTAAAGTGTCTTTGATCACTTTCGTTGAATTGAGGTACACGCCCACGGTTCCCGTTGATCAAGACAAGCACCGCTGTGATCGTAGGATTCCTAAGAATCTCCTCGACAGGTTTCGCACTGCTCTAGCCGTTCTCAAACCGAACATCTCAAAGAAGACAACACGGAGTGAGTGAACCAATAATTTTAAGTCCACCGATTGATGAAAGAGATTTGAAAACAATCGTATTATTGCTCAATAGAAATTGTTTTGCAATACAACGAAGGTTTTATTGAAAATCAATTATCAATCATAAAATACCTTTGGTTTGAAAATGAGTACAATCGATGTGCTAAAGAAAAGAGTTTTTAAGCACAAAGACCGGTTTTTCAAAGGTATCCGTCAATCCATAACTTCGAACCTGTGTTTGATTCAAGAGATTGAATCGCCCCATTGTTTCGTTTCAGGTTGTCACATGCTTGATCTATATGATAGATCTCACATGCCACCTACCAGAGCTTGTTTGATGTTGGCTCGTAAGGCTTTCCATCTTCATTGTGAATGTGTAAACACATCACCGATGTTCTCGCAATACCACAAGGATAATCGTGAGGACTCAAGATATAATCTCTTTCCACATTGTGTGAAACAGAGAGTCTTCATTGAAAGTGTCCTAATGAGATTTATTGATGATCTCGTGGCTCTAGACTCAATTTGTGCATATTTGGATCCCGTGTCGGAGACTGGGAGAGGGTCTCCTACTTTAATATCAACCATCTCAAGAGCGACCGATAGATTATGCTGGTTCCCGTGAGAATGAAACAAGCCCTTTAAGAGGAACTTGAGTGGTTTGGAAAGGTGAAGTGCGCAAGGCGTCATTGGGTCCATGACGCCTTGTCTTCAATACCGATGTTACCATCAAGAGTATATGAAGTGAACCCGGTTTACGCCTAAGGTTGAATAAATGGAGGGCAATTTGTTTTCACCCTTTTCTCATTCAATTCTTTTAATTCTTCAACCCTTCTGCTTACCGAGACTTCATAGCTAGAACCTTGTTGGGTTTATTCCAAGATTAGCTCGCCTTAGTCCGCACTCTTCCCATATCTCATTTTTCTCCTTTTATCATCATACCTAAGGACTTCTACACTAACTAGTGGATTGTCCTCGGTAGATCCCTCCGGTTCGCGGATCATGGGAACCAATACCTAACCTTATCATCCTTATATCACCGCATATAAAGTAAAGTTGGTAGGTCAATTTGGTATTGTTCATCCGCCATTGATCCAATTGAAAACCATTTGAAAATCAATTCGGATACTTGTGATATATTATCAAAGCTTTTGTACCGAATTGTTTTGATATTTTTAGAACGAGAACTCCCTCAACATGTGCATCAAGTATTTGAAAATGTTTTGCACACGGAGGCAAGAGAAAGAATTAACTTTTTGATTACCATTTTCTAAAGATATCAACATCACTTCCTCAACAGATCAAGTAGGAATAGCATTTCCGGAAGGATGAGGTTTCCATAAATTCGCCCCTCAATATGTGCCTCGAGGTTTGAGAAGAGTTTTGCACATACTAGAGGAACCCGCATTAGGATGAATGATCACGTTTCAAATCAAATGTTTAAGATAGATGCTCCCCTCAACATGTGCATTGAAAATTTGAAATCGCTTGTCACATGTGGGAAGGACAAAGATGTACATTCTTATAACACCATTTGTCAATTATCGCTTAAATCCAATTTAAATCACACATTCTCCCCGATCACAATTATCAAAGCATTTGAGATTTGTGATCTCGTATAGATTTAAATTGATTTTGAAAGCTTTAAGGAGAATTGTGACATGATTGTGAAAGCGTTTGAACTGATAAGGATCGGATTTTAAGACTTTATACTCCATTTATAAAACATGCATGTATATCTTTTGAAAACAATTTAATGCCAAATAACTTTTTAATTTAATTGAAATCATTCTCCCCTCAATCAATGACGAGGTTGTTGATTGAGATAGAGATTTTGACAAATAAGTCCCGATGATTATCAAAATAGAGATTGAGTTATTTTTCAAAGCATTTAGTTTTCAAAGAGATAGGAGTTTATAGAATCGAGCATAGGATTTGAAAACATGGTAAAACATGGCTCGTTCTTTCTTTAAAACCGGTTATTGCTCAAGATGACAATAAACCATTTTTTTTTCTTTCTCCCAAAAATATTTTTTGATTTTTGATTTTTTTTTTTTTTTTTTTTTTTATATATATAAAATTGAACAACATCTAAAGTCCCGTGTCATTCTTTGAATGACAACATCAAGACCGTAGATATTATCGAATCGAGAGAAACATGACAAAATGACAATATTTTTGAAGATTTTTCTAATTTTCAAATTTTATGGATTTTGAAAGATTTATATTTTTCTATTTGATTTTGAAGGTTTTATAATTTTGTATTTTGTTTTTCGAATAGATATATACAAGAGATAAATTAGTTTAAGAGAATGATGAAATGAGTACCGAGATAAAGATATCGCTCAAGACGTTGTAGAAGAAAGGAATCAACATCTCTTAAACTTTCGCCACCAAAGCATCCGAGGCTTCTAAGAAAACCGTCGAACATGAGCCTTCTCAATTTGAATATTTGGTAGCTTTCAAACCGACAAATATCGAATAAAGACCATTTCCTAAGAAGTAGAGTTGAATACAAAGAGGTCTCATTGATTGAAGCTCAAGACCAAGAACACGAGAACACCAAGTAATAAGTTGAAACATTGATCGCCTCGGTGGTTATCAAACCGGATTAACTAATTTCGACCGATCATATGAACTGTTATGCATCCCCGATGTACACCTTACTCTTCGAGATTGACCATTGTCTAGTTAGGGAACAATATATCAACATCTTCATTTTGTTAGGAATTAGAAAATTCCAAAGGTCGAAAGAGTCGGTCACCCCAACTATTATCTAGCATATGTTAGCTCGTAGATTGGTCATTAGTTACGTTTATGTAGTTAGTTATTAGTGAAAAATAGTTTAGTGCAACACCGTGGAAGAAGGTCGGTCTTTACCCACCGTATCCCCGATCCACAGCCGTCAGAGGTCGCTTAGTTTGTAATTTATAAATACCCTCTACCTTGCAAGGTAGAGGGTTGGATGTTCTTTGGTAATCTAATATTCCACTAGTTTCTCTCACTAGAATGTCCCACTCTTTCTCTCTAAAACCATCTATGTGCTCATTGTGTTAATGTTATGATGTGTATGTGAAAAGTTATATCTTACAATTGGTATCAAGAGCCATGGTTAGATCATATCTTGCACATCTTTGGATTTATAGTGGTTTTAGGTGGTTTTGAGTTTGAAAAGTTTAGTGGTTTTTGCATCATTTGGTTGATTTCTTGTGTTAAAGTTTGAATTTTGTTGGTACTTTTATGTTTAGAATCATCAAAAGTGTTTAGGTTTTCATTTGGTAAGCTTGAATCATCTTGGTTGGGTTGTTTTGGATTGAAAAGTGAAGGTTATTTGGTTTTTCAAGGTAGCGAATTAGCTCTCGGACTTGTTTTCTTGGTAGCGACTTACGCTATAAAATCTAGCGAGTTAGACGCTAGCGAGTTAAAGTACAAGTAGTGGCATCTCCACCACGGTTAGCGACTTGTGGTAGCTAATTAGTCCAGAGCGAGTTGCTCTTTAGCGACTTGCATATCTAGCGACTGTGTAGCTAATCATCGCACAAATTTGGCTAGCGACTTAGTCCAGAGCGAGTTACTACTTAGCGACTTGTTTCTCTGTTAGCGACTGGGACTCTAGCTAATTAGGGGTGTAGCGAGTTAAAGGCTAGCGACTTAGTACACTTATTGCTAGCGACTTAGCGTGTTGGCGAATTAGTGTTAACGACTAGGATTAGTTCTATTTTGTTGGTAGCAAATTGACTCAATTCTCTAGAGATTTGAGGAGTAATTCATAATAACACAATGTCACCATCACGGATCCCTTAATCACCAAAGTACTTGCTCTCTATGAAATGTTCTTTAATAGTGAAACAGAATGCCCATCCAAGGCCTCACACCAAATGACTCAAGATTGATCAATCGTAACAACTCAAATATGTCACACTTAACTTCTTCAGATGATACTAAGAATGTGGAATGCACCAATGAGCCGCTTCAACATCTCACCACTTCTCAAATTACTCTTATCAACAACCATGGATCGAACAAGTTGTGCCATTCTTCGTCAGACTTTCCCACTTTAACAAGAGTCGTATTGTTTAACCTAGATCGATCGAGGTTTCAAATTAACAAAGAAAAGATCTCAACCGATGATTCTCATGCGCCTCCAAACCATCTTCAACCAATTTCAACCACTTATCCGGAAGAATACTCCTCGATTTTGATAATACCATGACCGGAATGTCCTTCAAGAAGCACACGGAATGGAAATTCATGAGTTCAGAAACTCATTTATTCAACTCATGAGTAATATGGAAACATACATCGAGGAAGCTGCAAAAGAGAATAACAAGCTGATGGAATTAAATGAGTGTCAAGAGTGTCCATGGAACAATGATGACGTGTCATGCCTCACTCCAGTTGAACCAGCAGAATACACTGATTGCAGAATCTCAGATATGATGGAAATGGATGAAGAAAACAACACTGATCTCAAATTCTCAGAATCAGAAAAGGTATCAACCAACAAAGTACTTTTATCTGATCACACTTATTCTCACAAAAAGGTTCATGACTCTTACCCTGAACAAAACAATGTGGAATCAATCTTTGTGTTGTCTGAGTCTGATGCAAGTAACATGATTGAAAAAAGGGTATATGATGAGCTTTCAAACAAATTTTCAAGTCTTGAAAACACCGTATCTCTTTGCAAATTGAAATACAACATAAGGATGAAATGTTTTGTGCAAATAAACAAAGTAGTAACTGAACTTCCGAATTTAGAGAATTTTTGAAATTAATCGCTTAAAATCCCGTATTCGTGACAAAGATTCGACCATAAGAAATCAAATTTCTTCTTCGTAAGCCCGTAATTATGATCACATGAGATGAGCGATACACTAGAATCTAGGAATTCGAACTAGCTCTATGTGTATCCAACCTTCTAAGAGAAAATGAGCTTTTAAGAAAGAACCTTGAGGAAACAAACTCTAAATCACAATCAATCTAATCTCTTGATGAAAGATATTGATGACCTAAAAGAACAAATTCGTAATAAGAGCTTCAATATTGTTGCCCTAAAAATGAGCTCAGAAGTATGTCGGAAATAGAATGAACACTAAGTTTGCAAAACCTTCAACTTTGGGAAGTCAACAGCTCGTAACCACTTGAAACGAACTGTGATTAAACAACCTAATGCCTTTAGGTCTGAAAGAGCTAAACCATTGAAATCTAAGCTGACTTCCCAAGTTGACAACAAGTCTGTTTTGTCAAAACCAGTCACTTCATTGCCTAAGTCAGATATGATGAATCCCATGCATAGGACTAATGAACATCACCCACAAGTAAAAAATGCTAGAAGCTTAACTAGATATCATGCAAAACATAGTCTGACAGATCATCAATCCCCTAGGAAATTCTCAGATCACAAAAAGACAAATAGTCATAACAAGGGTGTGCACTCATTTAGTTCATCTCACCGTGGCTTCAAATGGATTCCCACCGCGCACTATTTAAGTATACGGACTTAAACGAACTTACATTCCTAAATCATGCCTCAAGTGGATTCCCACGGTAAACTTTTCAAGAATGAAGAATCTATTAGATCCCCATTAATGATTCGTCTGAATTATACCGTGTTGAATCTAAATGTGAGACTAAACATGTCACTAACCCTTCAATGTACAAGTCTACATGTGCTTCAAGTACAATGTGTTCTCGCCTTTTTCAGTACAATGCTCAACTCAATCGAAACTTCATGACTTGGTTCCCCGATATGAACAGGCTCATTCAGAGCTATAGCTTGCCGTAGTTGATGTACCTCTTACTTTGACTCCTTTTTCATTTCGAACTGACTCGCCTTTTCATGTCTTTGTATAAATCAAACATTTCCTTTTGAAAAAAAAAAAAAAAAAAAAAAAAAAATTTTCAAAACTATATCATTTTATCATTTTTTTTACAATCTAATAATGAATATACTCCTTGTTATCGATAACATCTACGATTCTAGAAATGTCATTCAATAATGGCACGGGATCATAGATGAAGTTCGAACAAATGATATATTCTTGGTAGTTTAATGGGCTCGGGTAATATCAATCAATGTTATGTGTTGACATTGATTGAGGGGGAGATTTGTTTTATACACCATTGGCTTCTGTGCTGGGTATGATGCTTGTTTATTTGTACTATGTGGTGATTTCCTGCTTGTGTGGCTAACTGGTTATACTTTTGAAATATCTGGCTGTGATTGTATCTTGCTCATGAGACTTTCAGTGTGTGCTTACGGTGTAACTGCCTATGTGGTGAAATGTTGAACTGAATTGCTTCATGATGATCAGTGTAATAATCAATGCTAGAGACGTTATCTTATCCGTGTTAGCATATTATTACCACTCATTCACTAATACCATAGGGACCAAACTTGTCTTAGAGTGTAAGTTTTGTTGCACTAGCGATACCACCTTAGTTCATAACCACAAGGACCAATTGTGTCATATTGCCTTAGTGAGGTTGTATACCCCTAGCGAGTTACCCTTTAGCGTGTTACCCTGTCTTCTCTCTCTTCTCTCTCGTTTTTTTTTCTTCGTCTTCTCATTCTCTCTAGCGACTTAGATTAAGGTTTGCATTGATTCCCTATTATCTTTACTATCTTATGCTTTAGTGTCTAGTGTTTAACTCATCACTATTTCCGCATCCTCTCGGCTTGCGTGGTGTGATTTGTTGACCTCTCGCTTAGGTTCGAAATTTTTAAATCGATGTGTGTTATGTATTAAATGATTGAACGTGTTATATATCGTTGGAGTATGTTGTTTGTTTGGACCATATTGGTTGGATACATTGATGGATGATTATTATGGATTGACCGATGGGTTGAGTTAGGAATGTTCTTGGTAGCGAGTTAGACCTGTTTTGGTAGCGATTAGTATGAATGTTCTTCATGGCGAGTTAGAGCTCGTGATAGCGAATACGCCACCGCAATAATTAGCTCACTAATTTCCAATGACTTAGTTAGCGTAGTTAGTAACTAGCGACTTGTATTTACAAGTTAGCTAATTAATAACCCAGCGACTTAGTTAACCTCTTTGTAGCGACTTGGCTTAGTTACTGTACATGGCGACTTGACTTTATGAGCTAGCGAATTATCCTAGCGACTTGGTTAGCGAATTAGCAGATAGCGACTTGTATTTTCAAGTTTGCGAATTTAATGACCTAGCGACTTAGTTGACTGCTTGTAGCGACTTGGTTTAGGTTTTATTCATGGCAAATTGGTCTTACATGTTAGCTTATTTGCTTAGCGACTTAGAGTGCTAATCCTTTTGTGGCTTGTCCGTGGCTCTAGATGACGACTTGTTTCTACAAGTTTTTTTAACAGTGTTCATGATTGAGAATAAGTCTTAGGGTCAAGGATTTTTAAAATGCTCTAAGTTTTTGTTAAAGATGATTTCGCTCTCTCTACTCCTAGGATCTCATTATTCTGCTTGTTGAATTAACTTACTCTATGTAAACTGTTATGACATCTCTGTTTAGGCAAAAGGTACTTGGGTTCTCTCACGACTGCCAAATGTTACTTTTTGCCTTATACATATGTGTTATATCACTTTGTCATGTGTATCTTGATTCATGTCATGTTCACTCTGTAGTGCACTCTTTTGTCCTTTAAGTCCCCTAGAAGCTCGTCATGTAATCATTTAGTTGTATGAATGTACTTCATTGATATACCTCATTTTTGAATGTTATCATATACCTGAATGTTGCCATATATTTGTAATCTATGCCACTCAATCCTTCTCTGTATTTGTTTTGGGGACTCATTCTGAGTTACTATCTCCATGTTAATGTTGTCTCACTTACCAGTTATTATCTAACCTGTTCCCATCTATCACTATTGACTGTATGATTACTCAGAACATCAATGGCAAGTTCAATCCCAGAAAAGAGCGCTACCCCGTCGGATCATCCAATTCTCTCGCACGATGAAATCCTTCCCAAAAGTCAATGGGTCGCTATTGGTAAAGCAATCATATGTGGACCTACAAAGGCTCCCACAAAATCCGATATTCAAAGTTTCAATTGACATCCTCAAAAACACTAACTTCTTCGGTGCTATTACCAAGCAATGCTCGATTCCTGCCATCTACATTCAACAATTCTGGAACACCATTCAATGGAATAAAATCACAGCACGATACTCTTGCAAGCTGGATAATATGGAGTTTACAATTGATTCTGATATTTTGAGCAAAGCACTTGGAATCACATCATGTGACCCTGACATTCGCTCAGATTCCACCGTGCCGACGATCCGATCGTATTTTATTGGGTTAGGCTATCGTAACAAGATCTCAAGAGCCTCGACATTATCATCGGACACATGTATCAACCCCGAGAGCTATTGCAACCATTTCGAACGTGTGCTTGTCCGGGAAAACATCGTGGTTCGATAAAGTTAGAATTCTATCTTGCAAATCCTATGGGAATCGTTAATAGGGTTGATGTGAATGTCTCGATCGTATTTGGGAAGAATTCTCGCTATCAATGACCACATTCATATCTCGATGAACCTATTTTCTCGAACAATGTTCAAGGTCGTAAGAAGCGTAACAAACTCGTAATTCCCAAAGATCGATTCTCCAAACTTGTCATCCAAGATTCGCAACAAACTCACAACTTCACTCCTAGGTCTCGAATCAACTCTTCACAAAGCGTAACATGAATTTATTTTAGGAAACTTGAAATATGTTCCTAGAGGCTCGAATCAAGAAGTATTTGATTGCCAATTCTCGATCTTCTTCTCACAGATGATATCAAGAAGAAGGACTACTTCAAGCAATACATGAAAAGTGCAACCAAACTCTCGCTAATGTCACACCTCTCCTTTACAACCAATCGCTCCCAAGACCACCTCTCGACTCTAAAGCATCCTATGCCTCTTCCTAAAAAGAGACGTGAAAGATCTCATCACGTAATCTTCATCCAAAAAGCATAAAGAAAAGAAGAAGAAAGTGGAAAAGGAAATAGATGAGAACACCGAGGTGCCAAGGAATACTTTCGTGTTAATTGATGAGGATGACGCCGATCCGCAACGTGGTATTCAAAGAAAGTCTTGAAGATCAAAATGTGAAGGCTCCAAGAGGTGGAGTTATGTTAAGAGAACCTCTCAACCACCTCAACAAACCGCCCCAATAACACTTGACA
This sequence comes from Chrysanthemum lavandulifolium, assembly GCA_022545495.1. Classification (NCBI taxonomy): domain Eukaryota; kingdom Viridiplantae; phylum Streptophyta; class Magnoliopsida; order Asterales; family Asteraceae; genus Chrysanthemum; species Chrysanthemum lavandulifolium. Next base: position 53,836 of record JAHFWF010000138.1, read on the forward strand.
AGGGTAAAGGAGTTGCAAGTGATGAACAAGTCGTCACATGCTTTTAACCATCTCTTCATCTCCTCTAGCACCACTAATCCATATGAGTCAAGAGAAGAAATGATTCACCTCATGAAATGGAACAATCCGTGTGGTGCCCAAACGCTCAAGGAATCTCTATCACTTGGTGAGACTCAACTGAGTTGAATGTTGACACTGCTACAAAAGGGCTCACAGGAGAACCTTGGGACAAGATCCGACGAGACCTTGAAGATGGATGAACAAAACTGCCTACAAACTCTCTATCTTCACTTAAGAATCTTGATGATGACTTCTCCTTTGGTGATCAATTCATTAATGACAAAACCTTAGACTCGCACAATCCATGTATGATATCAAGATTCAAAGAAGATACTTCAACCATTCCTCCAATGATCGCATCTTCACTATCAATCGCACTTCCACCTCCCTTGCTCGCTCAACAACCGCATAAACACCATCAACAACACCACCAACTCTAGAACCCATCTTCACAATCGCAGATGAAGAGGCTCCACCGCCTTCCCTCCTCGATTCTCACGCCCGATCAACCATCGGATAAAACCATTAAAAGGGTAGAAGCATCGAAAGACAACTTCCCAAATCTGCTGATTCTCCGTGGAACGTGTCTACAGATTGAGCACCTCAACTTCAATGAAGTCAGCACTAATGCTATTGAAGGAGAAGTCAAGGATGCCGTGGAATGGGCAATGGAGGCTCCACTTAAAAGATTCAAGGACCTCCCATCGCCGATATGAGAGCAGCCTGTGAAAGAATGTATGAGGTCAAGAGGACAAGCATGAGGTTCACAAGAACTTTATGAGGCACTTGAAGAATCCATCGTTCGACAATTATGAACAGCTTTAAAATTGAAGTCGGAGAAAAGGATGCTAAAAGAAAAGAAGGACAATTGTGATGGAAACATTAATGAAGGTTCACAAAGATCGCGAAGATCCTCCACCACCGTGAGGCGCGGAACTTCGGAGCTGGAACCCTTCGTCAACACCCATTTCACCTCCATCACGCCCACCATCATCAACTCCAAAACCATCCAATCAATCGACTCTACAAACAAACAGTGGTACTCGAAGAAATCACCGCACCGACGACGATCGATTCAAGATTTACCTCCACATCCACTTCAATTCCTCGATGATCAAGTAGTCCACGAAGAGTCTCAAGTTATGGTCGACTCGTAACCGATGAAGATGATGCATCGACGAAACATATTCCTAAGCCATCAAGATTGGTTTGACAATTACATGGCTGGAACCGCACTAGTACATCCAGTAGCTCCTTCTAGAGACACAATTCAACGCCGCATTGTGGAAGATAGACCTCCTTCTCCGTAACCCACATGGACAATCCCGTAGTCTCGACTCTATGATTCCCGACAACAATTGGGCATCGCTATCACCAATAACTATGAAGTCCCACCAAGACTCTCTTCGCACTACACCGGTGATATGGGAAGCTTCATTAGATGGTTTTGTGAGCGAAAAGTATTTCTTCTATAACACCAAGAGATCTAGAAGGACAAGCCTCACGAAATTGTCAAAGTCTTCCATTCTCGATGCAAACCATCTTCAATATCGATGGAAGAATGCCATAAGATGTCGAATGACCAAGTCGTTGAGCAAACCGCCTAATGTCAACAAATCTCTTCCTCTTGGTGGTGAACCCGGTCGATAACCATTCAGCGGAATTCTTCTTCAATCACGACTGACTATCTCGTGTGCTGCTCGCTCATGGAAAGAAGGCCCGCTCTATCTATCTCAAAGATGAAAGTCGCAACCTATTCTCGATCGTGGGCTTGAGCAGATGGTTCCCGATCAATTCGGGCAAATGAAGAACAAAAGTATGATATTGCAAGCATTTTATGGTATTTCCCATCGGTGGTTCAAAAAGAAGATGTTCTACATTGAAAGACATGGTACCGATAAAGACGCAATGAGGTCGATCAAAACTACAAATCTTAAGCGTTGTTGTGTAGAGATCTTCCCGATGTATGGATATGAGTACTTGAAGAAGATTGTCCTTAAAAGAGTCGATCTCAAATGCATACCATTGAAGAGAACGACTTCAAACATCTTCGCCCAATGATTTCAAGATCTCTATCTCTTAAATCTTCAAGGACACCGAGCACTTACCAGACGTGAGAAAAGGCCCTCTCGCACTGCCACTCTTGGATCGTGGGCTTAGTCATTCGAAACGAGTTGAGGACCTTCACTTGGCATTGAAAGCTACCAAACCAGGTCAACCTCACAAGTCCTCAATGGAGTGCAATGGGCATGAATTTCATCGTGAATACAAAGTTCTTGACACCCCTAGAGCCGCCATCTTCACCGACAGATATGGATCGCGATGCTTATGCTTATGTGAACTTTACAAGTTTAGTGATGGTACGCTCAAAATGGTCAAGAAGAACTTGACTCCGAGTGAAAGAAGCCAAACTTGATATGAGATCTGGGTTAAAACTATTTTTCGGACCGATGATGACGTGAAGAGATGTGAACATTTCATTGCCGCAATCCGACGAGACTCAAGACACGAAGGATCTTCCGCACCTTGAAAGCTTTGTTGGTGGAAGGCTCCGTGATGGTCACTACAAACTTCTTCAAAGAACCGAATGAAGACGCCTTCGAATACCGCTTATGTTTTGTTAACTTTGTGTTATATGTGGTGTATTATATATGAACAATCGTGATACATGTAATAGTGCTAGGATTTGTACTATGGTTTCCCTTATGAAAAGGGGAAACATCCGTGTTGTCCTTTTTCTTTATCATATAAAATTGGACACATTTTTCTCCTACAAATATTTTACCTCACACTTATTTAATTACTTGAGATCCAAAATCTCAAAGGATTTAAGATTTTGATCTGGGAGAAAATGTGATATAAATATGAAAGATGGTAAAAGATAAGATGACCAATTTTGTGCATACTTCTCCCTTATATGTGCTAAACAAGTTTTCAATCTCGAGGCATATATTAAGGGGAGAACTCTTTGTAAATTCAAGTCATCGTGGTACACTACACTTTAAATACTTTAAAGTACCTTGATCACATGGCTTCTAATCCTTTGATGATAAAAGGTTCCTCTAGTATGTGCAAAACCCTTTTCAACCTCGAGGCACATATTGAGGGGAGCAAATTTATGGAAACCTCATCCTTCCCGAAATACCATATTTACTTGATCCGTTGAGGAAGCGATGTTGATATCTTTAGAAAATGGTAATCAAAAGAAGTAAATTCTTTCTCTTGCCTCCGTGTGCAAAACATTTTCAATACTTGATGCACATGTTGAGGGGAGTTCTCGTTCTAAAATATCAAAACAATTCAGTACAAAAGCTTTGATAATATATCACAAGTATCCGAATTGATTTTCAAATGGTTTTCAATCGATCCAATGGCGTATGAACAATACCAAATAGACCGACCAACTTTACTTCATGTACGGTGATATAAGGATGATAAGGTTAGGTATTGGTTCCCATGATCCGCCGTAACCGGAGGGATCTACCCAGGACAATCCACTAGTTAGTGTAGAAGTCCTTAGGTATGATGATAAAAGGAGAAAATGAGATATGGGAAGAGTGCGGACTAAGACCGAGCTAGTAATCGAATAAACCCAACAAGGTTCTAGCTATGAAGTCTCGTAAGCAATCAAGGGGTTGAAGAATTAAAAGAATTGAATGAGAAAAGGGTGAAAACAAATAGCCTCCATTTATTCAACCTTAGGCGTAAACCGGTTCACTTCATATGCTATCGATGGTAACATCGGTATTGAAGACAAGACGTCATGGACCCAAAGGACGACCGCACTTCAACTTCCCAAACCACTCAAGTTCCTCTTAAAAGGACTTGTTTCATTCTCACGGGAACCGACATTATCTATCGACTTTCTTAGAGATGGTTGATATCAAGAAGGAGACCTCTCCCTAGTCTCCGTTATAGGATCCAAATATGCACAAATTGAGTCTAGAGCCACGAGATCATCAATAAATCTCATTAGGACACTTTCAATGAAGACTCTCTGCTTCACACAATGTGGAAAGAGAGATTATATCTTGAGTCCCACGATTATCCTTGTGGTATTGCCGTAACATCCGAGTGATATGTTTACATATTCACAATGAAGATGGAAAGCCTCGAGCCAACATCAAACAAGCTCCTCGGTAGGTGGCATGTGAGATCTATTTTATAGATCAACCATGTGACAACCGAATGTAAACAATGGGGCGATTCAATCTCTTGAATCAATCCTCGGTTTAGTTATGGATTGACGGATACCTTTGAAAACCCGTCGTTGTGCTTAATAAACTCTTTTCTTTAGCACATCGACCGTGTACTCATTTTTCAAACCAAAAGGTATTTTTATGATTGATAATTGATTTTCAATAAAACCTTCGTTGTATTGCAAAACAATTTCTATTGAGCAATACACGATTGTTTTTCAAATCTCTTTTCATCAATCGCTGGACTTAAAATTACCGGTTCACTCACTCCGTGTTGTCTTTGAGATGTTCCGTTTGAGAACAACTAGAACAACCGCGAAACCCCGTCAAGGAGATTCTTAGGAATCCCACCGATCACAGCAAGATTTGTATCGATCAACGGGAACCCGGGGCGGTACTCAATTCAACGAAGTGATCAAAGACACTTTCGTGCGATTTGTTGCTAATCGTTGTATGCGTGTACGCCCGACGCTTGCAAATGATCGTAATGAAGCGGTCAATCCATAGCCGCATGCTCACTTAACACATTCATCTCAAAAGAAATCATGATTAGTGCATCAATGACTCGATATTTTCACACCATGCTTCGCTACGCCGCCAATATCATGATTCAACAAATGCTTCCGCTACTCGATGAGAAGATATCATGATCCGTAATGTGAGCATGTCGGTCCTAAAGTCACAACATCACACCACAAAGGATGTCACAGAGATTGCCGATAGTCGATGATCTCAAATGTCGGCTCATATTTACTATCTCGTGAATCGAAATGGACCTCCCGCTAAAGTACAAATCTTTGCGACTTTGAAGTTGCACCACCTATGCACCAAGTTTACGATGTTGATATATGAAAACTACGAGCTCAAGAACAATGTCAAGACTAGAATGCTAGGAGTTGAAATGTAAAATATGGGGTGACCTCCTTGGGGAGATTGTTAGAATTAGAAAATTCCAAAGGTCGAAAGAGTCGGTCACCCCAACTATTATCTAGCATATGTTAGCTCGTAGATTGGTCATTAGTTACGCTTATGTAGTTAGTTATTAGTGAAAATAGTTTAGTGCAACACCGTGGAAGAAGGTCGGTCTTTACCCACCGTATCCCCGATCCACAGCCGTCAGAGGTCGCTTAGTTTGTAACCTATAAATACCCTCTACCTTGCAAGGTAGAGGGTTGGATGTTCTTTGGTAATCTAATATTCCACTAGTTTCTCTCACTAGAATGTCCCACTGTTTTTCTCTCTAAAACCATCTATGTGCTCATTGTGTTAATGTTATGATGTGTATGTGAAAAGTTATATCTTACATAAAATTTTGGCTTTTCAATCTCCCCAATTAGTGCTCTCCTTAAACCAGCGAAGATTTTCAAGTGTTCTTCTCGGCCGGATTAAGAAGAAGTCTTTAGATCATCAAATGCAATTGTCTTTAGTCTTCTAATCATGTAGCTTTCAAATGTAGATTAGGCTGTAGACTCGACCTTCTTCAAGATTATCCGAATGGGGAAATAGATGACTAACATCTTCTTCACACCAAAGGCATTCCGTTAACTTTTAAATAGCAAATTCCCTTAATTAAAATCCTCCCAATCAAACAAGAACGAAAGATGTTCATCAAAGAAATCACCAAAGAACTAGAAGCACTTTGTCATTTAATCATATCACCCGTGTGAAGATGTCAACCAACGGCTCTTATAAGAAACTACATGTGAAGATGATCCGATAAGAAGAATCTCGGTTCTTACATGGGTTAGGAGCCGTTTGACCATATATTCTCAAATATCATCAACCATGCAAAAATTCACACTTCTTCTCCCCTCAAGAATTGCATACAGAGATGCCATTCTTGATTAACCAAGTGATTATCATCCAAATGTATTATATTCACACTTCTCCCCGCAAAATTAGCACATGATGTCGCCATCTTCATTATATTGAGCAAGAGGAATAAGAGTAATTATCGATGAGTCCGGTTCACTTGATGGTCAAGCGCATGGAAAAAGCATGAAGCATGTTGATGAAGAATGTCGATGAGAATGGTCATAAACATGAAGATTTCTTCTTAAGAAGATAAAGCGCCTTGAAGCGTACACCTTTCTTTTCTTTGAGGAACGGGCCTGAAGTGTTATCTGCAGACGCCATTATGATGAAGTCTGAGGCTGAATCAAGTGAGCAGACGTCATAATTAAGAGCCCAGTCATATGTTTAGAGCCGCCAATCCAAATACCAAGGGACGATTTATACGACCCGCTTTGGACAATGTGACGAAGACAGAGAATTGGAAACATTGGATCCCCAGCGTCTTGATGGGTTCCTTTTGGTTAGCACAAGCAGTCTTTGAATCGTGAAACCCTAGATGCAATGGCATTATCCCTAGGAGTGAACTAGTAGAGGCATCGAGACTTAGTCAAATGACATTTTGTGCTTAATGGGATTATTCTACCGGTTGGCTTCCAAACCTTAACAGCACTATTCTCGGCATAGTGGATCTAGTTAAAGAGCAAGGTTTGCCATTCGTGAACATTCGACTGTTGGCTTCCACCGAAATCCTACATTGGTAAAAACCTTCCTGTAGGTTTCGTGATTGCTTAACTGCTTTGCTTTCCAAACTTTCTTAAGCGGGGTATGATTCTTAGATCTCGAAATAACACATCACATTTATCATGATTACCGAAAATAAACATTTTTACATGTTTTGCGAGACGACATAAGGCCTCGAATTAATTTGAGAAGCTTAGAGCTAATACTAGAACTAACACGATTCTTTTGTTCAAATCAAACTTCTTGTCCCTATGGTGTTCTTTTACTTCCTTATCATGATCACTTTTAGTTTATGTAATCCTATCCTTCTTTGCATTGCTTCTAGGTTTTGACCGCTAACTTTAGTGTCAATCTTAGCATCTGTAGAAGTAATGATGGGAACATTACATGGCTTCACTACTTTACGCATTCCGGTCTAGAAGTCTTTGGGATCCGAAATTCTAGGAGGCACATCAAAGGTTGCTTGCTTGAATTTCGACATGGAACAAGGCATATCAAGGGTCACATGCTTGGCTTTAGGCATAGAACAAGGCACAACTATTCTATCTCGCCTATTGTTAGATTTCGGACTTGTGACAATTACATACTCTAAGAGTTCCCGAGATCGTTTGGCATCCATGCGAGCATAGGCTATAGTACTATCAAAAGGTTTTTCTAATCTTTCATCTTCAACAATCTCACGGAGACCCTTCAAACTTTCCTTAAGGTATGAGAGGTATGCTTTATGTGCAAGTTCATTATTCCTAATGGGCGGAGGAATATATAACATATCGATAGCATATTTATCACAATCAGAAACCTTAGGAACAGAGTATTTGCAATTGGGGATTGGCAACTTTCCTTTCACCTCACGCTTGATTCTCAATATCGTTAAGTAAAGAAGTTATCTTTTCAATTTGTTTATCATGATTAACTTTAAATGAATCACATAACTCTTTGTTTTGATCATTAACCTTTGAAATTTCAAACTTTAAAACAATCATTTTCCTTTTGCAAGTTATCAATTATGTTTTGAAGTTGGAAATTCGAGAATCTAAAGGTGGAGGCATATGGGAACCAACACATCCTTCTTTTCACCTTTCGGTTGTGAAATTTGGGCTTTCAATCTTTTGATCGTGTGGCAATGAGCTCGAATTTGTTCATCACGTTTGCTAATTTCAAAAGCGCATCAAACTCAGAGCATCGGAGGATGTCTTGATATTTGAGGTTTTAACATTTTCTTTGAGATGTTGATGTTTTAATTGCAAAGCAAGATGTTCAACTTCTAATTTAGAATAATGTTTGACCAAGTTATCATGATCATCCTGTTCTATTTTCTCATGCAATTTTGAATTTGTTGTTTCAAGCTCAATGACACGATCATGGGAGACTTTAGAGCAATGATAATTCATGAAATTGAGAAGCATTAATGGAACAATTTGTAGCGATGAAAAACACATCTTGAGCAATACATTCATAAATCGATTCTCATTCAAAGGTATGCAAGTTCTTCCTCTCAATCTCATTATATTTTAATTCTCTCATAATCACTAACCTCAACAATCATTGCATCAAATACCTTTTCCATTTCTTTAATATCGAATGCATCCCTTTTAAGACTCTCAAATTGATCTTTAGTTGTTTAAAGAAAGGCATGACCTCGGTTAAATAGCATTCTTTAGTTTGCTCAAAACCCTTTCCCTTGAGTTATACCGGTGGGTGTGATCCTTTTCTTACAAGTTTTCTCAAAATCAACAAATAGTTGAAAGATAACATATTCATCGATTAAGGTCTTGCTTTTAGTGGCAAGAGATCTAGGAACTAAGTGCATTGGTGTATTAGGAGGATACACAGTTGATTTAGGCGATTTCCTACAAGGGGATTCTTTTCAACAAGATTTTCACTTTTGCATTTCCATATCCTTTTCCGAACACTTGTTCGGGGGTTAATAGAGTCCGAGGCTTAAACTTGTTCAAGGAGATCCAATTTTCTTTAGTGTAATTATGGGGTTTGATCGTTATGTTATTCTTTTTACACTCGGGATCTTCTAACTTCTTATTCATTTTCTCCTAGTGACTTCATCGATTTCTTATCTTCCTCGATGCACTCAATGCAACTAGGTTTACGCCTAGGCTTAAGGATTTCATTACCATCATAAAGCACCTTATGAGCATTTCTAGCCTTTTTAATTACCTCTAGATTTGGTTCCTCAACAAGGGAATGCTATGCTTATCGCTTAAGACTCTATGCTTAGTGATCATGTGAGCGGTTTGAATGGTATTCCTTGCACGTACAACTTATTTTCAAGCTTGTTTTCAAAGTTTTTAGATTGGAAAAATCATTCAAAAGTTTTGATTCCTTAGCCTTGAATTCTTGCTTAAGCATTTTAACATTTTCTTGAAGTTCGTGTTTTTGCTTAGCGGTTTGGAAAGCTTTTCTTGTAAGGAGTTTAACTCTTGTTTTAATACTTCTTCTCTAAAATTACTTTTCTAATAATTATACGCATTTGGATATCCATCTCACCGCTCACGAGTGGTAAGTTCAAACTTAGCACGTTGTTCGTATATGGCAACTTGATCCTTATAGGTATTGAGTTCGGTGGTCAAGGAATCATCGAGGCACAAATGCGGTGTACTCATGCAATCCATAATCATCATTTGAGAAGAAGATGCATACCTAGGTACTGCAGAAACTTTCATGCAAGTTTCCTCTGCATTAACGTGCAGAGTTGTGGCGGTGCATCTCTATCTTAGGTACATCCAAGCTTCCATGTAGCATTCCTTTGCATTAGCTTGCACGGGTTGTGGTGGTGCACTCTCTCTCTTGTGGACATGAGCATGAAGATTCTATTTTAGCATTATCGACTCATCATTATTTGTTTTCTAACATTACGCATTCAAGACCACCCGATTCTTCACGGATACATTACCCAACTTATCACAACAATCTTTCAACCGCACCGACACTCATTCACGTCTTCATTCTTTTGTGCAGATTCTTCAATGAACTTTTCATATTATCCATGAGTTGGATAAATGTCTCAATGAATTCTGAATTTCCATTCCAATTATGTTTTTGAAGGAAATTCGGTCAAGTGTTGATTATGTCATGAATATTCCCACCGATGAATGGTGAAATTGTTTGTAGATTACTTGAAGAGTCTGCTGGAACCATCCTTTTGAACTTCTTCATTGGTAAGTTGCGACTTTAAATGCTCTAAGTTCAACGACAAGCTTCTTGTCAATGTAGGTAAGTCTGGCGGAAAAGAGCACTACATGTTCGATCCCAACTATGGATAACAACCGTATGAGGTGCGGATGAAGTAGTTGATAGGGCTCAATCTGCATTCCATTTGCATGGCATTACATAGCGGTGCAATTCATTCTCATTGTACTCGAACATGAAGATCTCACATCCTCGTTGTTTAATTCAAACATCTTTAATCGTTCGATGTAGCATCCTTTATCATTATTATCCATGACATCATACAATTTAAGTACTTACAAATCACTGGTCGGAGAGTAAGACATGATGTGGTAGAATGCACGGATTTTACAAGTCTATGATTTAAACCGAGAAATAGAATCTTTCGCGGGATTTTACTAAAATCAAGACTAAAGCATTAAGCAATGACGAATGGAATGATAGACAATTGTGTGTTAGGACATATGATTGTATGTAGGATTAGCGAGATGTTGTTTGGTTGTGATTCGGATTGGTTTATGCCGCTTTTCACGAGAAATTTAGGTCTAAAACTTAAAACCTCAATAACTTCGTTTGGAGCGGATTTAGACCTCGAAGATTGACCCGAATGAACTATAGTTAATTCGTGCCATTCTCCTCGTTCTCACGGTCGTTTTGATGGGTGAAACGCTGAAACGGAGTTACGGTTCAAAAGTTATGGCCGTTTGAAGTTTTGACGGAAAAACCAACCAAGTCGCTACGAATTCTTGAACCAAGTCGCTAACAACTAATTAAGCTAGACCACCAAGTCGCTAACAACTAATTCGCTAGACCACTAAGTCGCTAGAGTCCCAAGTCGCTAGACAAAAAGCAAGTCGCTAAGTAGTAACTCGCTAACCCTCAAGTCGCTAGCAAAATTTTGGCGACAATTGCTACACAGTCGCTAGAGATACAAGTCGCTAAAGAGCAACTCGCTCATGGACCAAGTCGCTACCACTGTCGCTACTCGTAGTGGAGAGTCCACTACTTGTACTTTAACTCGCTAGATCTAACTCGCTAGGTTTAAAGCGTAACTCGCTACAATTTTGTGAAGCAAGTCGCTATGAAGAAAATAAACCGTGAGCTAAGTCGCTAGCAAGAAAAACCATATAAACATCACTTTTCAATCCAAAACAACCCAACCAAGATGATTCAAGCTAACCAAATGAAAACCTAAACACTTGTGATGATTCTAAACATGAAAGTACTAACAAAATTCAAACTTTAACACAAGAAATCACCCAATGATGCAAAACCACTAAACTTTTTCAAACTCAAAACCACCTAAAACCACTAGAAATCCAAAGATGTGCAAGATATGATCTAACCATGGCTCTTGATACCAATTGTAGGATATTAGTTTTCACATACACATCAAACCATAAGCATAAGGTGGCGTATAAGATGATATTTTAGAGAGAAAGAGTTAGAGGTTGGGAACTTAGTGAGAGAAAGTGAAAGATATTATTATGAGCTCTAACTCTACCTTGGAAGGTAGAGTATTTATAGTCTTACATAACTCGCCACACTTTGGGGTGTGGATCGCATACAGTGGGTAAAGACCGTCCGTCCTCCACGGTGTTACTTAACTAAATTACTACTTAACTTAAAAGAACTACGACTACGAGCTTTCTAACGATTACATATACTTGAGGTGACCGACTCTTTAATACCGGGAATTTCTAATTCCTAACATATCCACACTCAAAACTTACCCAGAAACAACAATTGTGTGAAAATTGAAAATTAGGGTTTATGTTCATAGCAGTTGGGTATTTTTGATCCGCTTAGGTTTTGATGTTAAAACTTGGATAAAACAACTCAATAGGCTTCTTAAATATCCCAGAAAAAGTTTGGTGTCAATCCTATGGCTAGAATCCTTACTCGTAATTCTTGAAAACTAGGGTTTAAGCTTTACGCGTATAAGTGTTCTACGCGTAAACTGTGTTAATTGAGTGTCCATGTGATAACTGAAAGGGATTGATTGTATGTGTTAACATTGATGTTATGATGAACTTATTTCAGGATTTCTACGCGTGAAAATTTAGAATCAAGGTTATTAGAACTTCTACGCATAAGGATCACCTTACGCGTAGAATGTTATGCGTAAGAGAAATCTTACGCGTAAGGTTCTACAAAGGGGACTACGCGTATCCCGTGAAGGATATGCGTGTGAACCTTTACGCATAAGGTTCACTCTTACGAGTAAGCCTCACGCGTGAGGTTCCATATACGCCACTGGCGTAAGCTCTATGCTTAAGGTATTCTTTGTCTCGCGTAATATTTCTTACGCATAAGATGAGATCCTACGCATAAGCTTATGTTTACGCGTATATCCACTCCTGTTTACGCATAAGCTTGCTACACTTACGCCTTAGCCTAGTTTTAACCAAAATTGTGAAAAAAAACACGTGCAAACTTGTAAATAAATAAATCATAACGTCACGAAACCAAAATGTCACTAATAAGCTTAAATGTTTAATAAGTTGTGAAAAATAAGTGAAAACTTGGACTTTAAAATTCAAAGTTAATCTACTCATGAAACTTATCACGACGTCTTTGGACTATTAGACTAACAAGTGACATTGGACTCGTAACAATCATTGACATATCACATTCAATAAATAGACAATAAAATCAACTGTTGACTAACGTAATGTCTTTCGATATGTTTGTTCCTTTGGCTAAATATCTTTCAGATCACGATATGGACGTTCAAATTTAAAATGTGGATGCACCAAATGTTCTCACCATTGAAGATATCTTCCCTAATGGTTACCCATTGAAGATCGGAAAGAACAACCTCGAGTTGATTTTGATAACTTCTCTTGTTACGAGTCTTCGTGTCGATTGCAAATGGATATTTCAAGACTCATGCTTATCGGAAAATGCTTACAAACTCGCTCATCGCATTCGAGATCTACATTCACCATTCGGCACATTATACGAAGGTGAAGGTCAAAGTGCCGTGATTGTGACTCTTAACAACAAACAAGTCACCATCACGCCAGCAGATTTGAGGGCTATTCTTTTGATTCTTGTCATCGAGCCTACTGAATACAATGCTACTCCAACGGAAGAGGTCGTTCTCCAGTTCATGGTCAACATCGGCTATGATGAAGCTACCGGGGTAATCACAAAGCACTCATTTGTTGATCTCAAGAACATTCCCCAGCCATGGAGAACCCTCTACATAATGATTGCCAAATCCGTTTCCGGACGTGATAGTGGTCATGAGCATCCCAAGCTCATGGAACTACAAATATTTTGGGCTTTGGTCAACATGAAAGACATAGAAGTTGAAGCTCTGATATGGGATGACATGATGTCTTACCTTAAAAGGCCTGGCACCAAGATCCCGTATATCAGATACACCAAACTGTTGATCCAAAGAGCTCTAGGGTATAATCCTGATATTCCCTTGAGACTTGATGACCCCAAACAACACTCCGTGTTGTATGAGCCCACACTCACCGCCGTTAAGGACTCAACAACAAAGAAACAAGGCAAGGTCTTTGCGGATCATCTCACATCGATGATATCAAAGGACTTTATTCGTACAAACGATATATGGTAGCAGTTGTAGCAGGCAAAGTAGGTTTCCTTGATGACAAATCCTCTGGTACACATACTAGGAAAACAAGAAGAGGTAGTGTTGGAAGTGTAACGAGCACTGAAAGTACGAGAAAGTATCCTAAGAGGACTCATGTTCTCAAAAGGAAAATTCCGTCAAAGGATGCTATCCCTATTCTCAAACTTGAACCACAACTGAAGGACGAGGACTCAGAGGATACTGACACCGATGAAGAGGTTACCTACTCAGAAACTCCCATCGATGACCCTCTGACTGTTGAAAAACCTCTAAGTCCAAAAGTTGATAAAGGTAAAACCCCAGTTGCTGAGCCAGAGGTAGAGGAAAGCTCGGATGAAGAACCACTGGATAAAGACTACAGGAAAAGAGTGAAGAATTTAAGACTCCAACACGTTGCTGAACAGTTTAAACTACAACAAACTCGTGGCCCCGGAGGGTCAAGTGGTGGTGCTCTATCTACACCAGTTCCTGATGCGGTTAATCAACCCGATAAGGGAACTGGTACTACCACCCACGATCAACAAAAGCCACTGGAGGATACTATCACTTATGACTTTGAGGAACAAGAAAATGAGAAGTATGAGAAAATTTCGATGAAGATGCCGAGCTTGCGACTAAAGAGAAGCGGATGAAGCTCAAGCTCAAGCGAGATGAAGAAGCCGTGATTAAGGTCAAGAAATGGCTAAATCCGGACAAGATGACGAAGTTGATTATGATGATTTTCTTCTAGATAGTCCAAAGACGCTCCAAGGAACTAACTTCGAGCCACCAAAAGACCCCGAGTCTCCTCATGTCTCGTCATCATCGACTCATCCTCTCATTCATCTCTACCATCATCCAAAGGCACAACGGATCCACATCCAAGTCTCAGAAGAAACCAACCAACTCTTGGATATCCCGAGCTAAGACAAAAATTGTCAAAGCTATCAAGCAAGTCAAGAAGAAAGACGTGATCAACAAAAGTGAATCAACTAGGCAGATGAATCAACTTTCTTTAAGACGGGATAAACGAGATGTTGTAAGAAAGGGAGCACATCCAGAAGCTTATCAAAGGAGATTTCCAAAGGGAAATGGAGAAGACGGCTAGAGAATATACTCACAAGTTTCTTCTCGAAATCTTCCCCTGGAGTGACAAGGGAGATATTTTCAGACAACCTACTCCAAATATCGTCGCACCGGTTAAACATACAATGGCCAAAGAACCGATCTCTAAAGTCGAGTTAATTTTGAAATTGGTGATCCAAATGTCTAAACGATCGCAACCTTTACTTGGATGATGCTAAATTTTTGAGGCTCTACTTGATTATCAACTCAAATCATCATGCAAAGAGTCAAGGTCAACCTAAGCGACCAAGAGATGGCGATGATAAGGACAAGGATACTGCACCTACACGTCCAAAGAAGTACGGAGAATCTTCTTCATGCCACCACCAACCCAAAGGACTCCAATCGAAAGACGATCTCCTCAATGTTCTATCACTGATAAACCTCGGGACTCGAAAGTTACCACCATTCACGAGAAAACCGGTGATCATTTGAATACTTTGGTGGTGACGATGAAGAGTTCCATGAGCCCCAACAACAACCCACCTCTCCCGACACAACAAAGAAACCAGAATCCTCATCAAAGCCAAAGAAGAAGAAGACGACGACTAAGTCTGATGTTGTCTCTTGGCTAGATGACGATACAACCGCTGAATACGACTGGTTTTCTTAACTTTGTGATGCTACTCCCTTACTAACTGAAGGTCAAAAAATCGTAGATGGCCGTACCATGGAGCATGTCAAGCTATTACAAGAACGATTTAAAGTGAAGAAGATGACGAAGGCTGAGCTCAAACGAATCAAGAATGATGCCTTCCAACTGCTCAAAGATAGCTCCGAAAGTGCAATTGAAGTGGAATATCACCTCGACAACTTTGCACGAGCCATGTCGAACAACATCGATTAGCTCAATCCCGAAGCTAACATCGACTTCACTCGACAAGACAAAGCTCCATACTACACAGATTGGACCAGACCTCTACCGACAATTGGCCGATCGGATCAACCAAAGATTCCATTCCGCTACTTCTTCAACAAAGACCTATAATTTCTTCTACACGGTAGCGATGTCTCCAGGAAATACGCTACATCACTTACACTTCCGTTCCGCAAAGAATATACTCAAACAAAGATAGCAATCGAGGAAGATGCCATCCACATGTTCTCTGACAAGGTGGAAAAGTATGATCTTGATGCAATGTATGGGATTCATCATTGGCTAGAACGCCGAAGAATCTACTACAAGAGTTGCCAGGTACTTACATCTAAGAAAGAGGTGTTTAGTGATAAAGGGATCGTTGCTATTAAGCATATTACTCTTTCGTCAAAATGGGACTACACATTTCTCAAGAAAATAGTGGTCAAACGACAAGACGAAGAGGACTATGACTTCTGTGAAGCAGACTTTCAGAGATTGTCTCTCAACGACATTGAAGATATGTATCTTGCCAAGGTACAGGGACGAATGCGACATTTCTCTACAGAAATCCAACGTGAATACATCAAGTCCTTGTTAATCTTCATCGAAGCATAGTGATCCGAGGCGTGTAGAAGACATACAACTTGCCGTGGAATCGTGTCGACGCTGCGTGTTAACCTCACTAAACCAGCTCGACCTTCCGACATTAACCATCTTCCTTAGTACACCCTCATCGAAGAAACCATTTGGAGTAGTCTCACCGTAGTGAACTACACGAAATTGCTTAATGGCATGTAAAGATCTTCATAAGTTTGGGGATCATACATGAAGAAAGTCGGGGATGGGTTAGCTTACCGGTTAAAGGTGATACAACAAGGCATTGGGTCACCAAGAGATGGAACTCAAGGAGAGAAGGGATGTGAAGAAGATCATCACGCGGATTGATGAAAGGTTTTTAGAAGGGATCAGTTCATAACTTTGGAGAGTTTCGTTGGAGGTCGTCCCAAGATATCTCTCAAAGCTATCAACGTCCCGAACGCATTCACGGAGTTATTGATGGACTTCGAATTCTCTGGTAACCCTTGACTTGGTTCATTATCATTATCATTTGGATGTGTGATTTTATATGACAATGGCTTGTGCACACATAACGATTGTACAACCCGTACTTGTCATGAAAGGACTCGTGGTATGCTTGATGCCACAATCCTTATAAAAGGAGCGAAAGCTTCTTACTTTTGAGTAAAACTTATCAAAACTTTCACTTTTCAAAGTTTTGCTCAAAAGAACAAGTACTTCCCCTTATGATTTTCAAAACCTCAAAAGTTTATATCACTTGTTGAGGGGGAGTATTTGCCTTAAACTTTGTTCACAAATTGTTCTTCACGGTAATCTTCCCATAAAACTCAAAAATGGACATATTCGATATCAAAATTTCGTCAAAAATAACATTTATATGCCATTTTGAGGGGAGAAAAATTATGTGATAAGAAATATGTTGTGAATTGCTAATGAATCGTTATGCTCTGAGACTTAACCAATGAATTTAAGAGATCTTAAATGTTAGTAACTCGAAAGGACTTGTCCGAGTAGAATGTACCATTCAAGAAACTCTTGGTAGACATGAACTTTGTGGGTTTGACAACCTTTCAAGGTTTGTCCACACCTTCAAGGTAGTTATTAGAGCTAGTTGTCACCTAAAAGGCGACAATGTATCTCTTTAACTATGCAACGTAACCGTGTCTCGCGGGGATTGTCTATCTTGAGTTGATCAATTCAAAAGGCTCTTCTCTCACCGTGCGATTTACGTCAAAAACTTAAGCACGTGTGGAGGGGAGTATTTGCAAAGTCTTAAACTCTCAATAGTGGTATTAAATGCTTTTACTAATAACCACTTTGAGAGATTTTCATGAAAATGGTTTTATGGCAACATAGGTTAGTCATGGAGTTATAAGGTGACTAAGGTTAGGAATAACCGTCCTATGATCCGCTAGAGCTGGAGGGATCTACCCAAGGACACCACCAATAGTTAGAATTAGGAGTCCTTAGGTTTGATTATAAAAAGGAGAAAATGAGAATCGGAGAAAGAAGGAGTTGAAGAATTAAAAAGAAATGTAATGAAAAGGGTGAAATGAAATAGCCCTCCAAATTATTCAACTTAGAGGCGCATAATCGGGTTCAATTCATATACTCTTGGTTGTCACTTGATGACACCGGTATTGAAGATTAAAGTCGTCATGGACCCAATGGACGCATGCACTAAACCTTCTTAGCCACTCAAGTTTCTCTCAATGAAGCTTGTTTCATTCTCACAGGGAACCCTATGTAAACTATCGACTTTCTCTTAGAGATTGCTGATATTGAAATAGGAGACCCTCTCCCTAGTCTTCGCTCAGGAAAACCAAAGTGCACTATTGAGTCTAGAGCCACGAGATTCATCAAAAGATCTCTTAGGTACACTTGACAATTCATCGCTTGTCCTTCAACAATAAGAACACAAGTGATATATTATCGTGTCCTTCACAAATCTTAGCAATCTGTCGAGAACATTTATGAGAGGTTTACATATGTGATCCTCAGTGATTGAATGGAAACTCCTGCCACGGTCAACATCATATAGCCCGAAAGCGGTCACTTGTAACTCCCCGGATTACGCTTAGTGTGTCTCAAGCGGTCGTGATCGTGAGGTGATGCTTGGTGTACCTCGGTGGCTCATCCGAATCGTAGATGTATTTCAAGACATCGCGTTATATCACTTGTGGGACTCAGTTCAGAGCGACCTTTGTGAGAATTAGAGTTGTGCTTTCATACTATGTTGTTAACACTCAAGTTCAAGCTTGTAAGTCTTGGATTATTTCTAACCCATGTTTTATGTTTTTTCTTATGGATGCTTGCGGGTGGAAAAGATCGTGCGATTCTCCACATGCTTATACCTACAACAACAATCGAAGTTCTCTCAAAAGGCAACACAAAGTCGAGAATGATTCTTCACAAAGT
Source organism: Chrysanthemum lavandulifolium (assembly GCA_022545495.1). Taxonomy (NCBI): domain Eukaryota; kingdom Viridiplantae; phylum Streptophyta; class Magnoliopsida; order Asterales; family Asteraceae; genus Chrysanthemum; species Chrysanthemum lavandulifolium. The sequence goes on from JAHFWF010000138.1 coordinate 72,383, forward strand.
CAAAGAATCTACAAAGTTTAAAGACTAAGAGAACTACATCGTATTGAAATCCAACGTTAAAGGCGTGTGAGCATGTTGGAGAAAGACGTGGAACACGGAACAACGAAGATGACCCGATGCGCATACAACCACAACATACTATCACTTCCATCACAAAGAACAAAGATCAAAGAACAAAGAAAATGATGACATCAAAGCGAGAATACTTCAAAGGAAACAATTTCCCTACACGGGAGATTACTCGAATCAAGGCACTTCTTCTCACAAGAAAGAAGAATCGGGAAGACGCCAAAGCTACTATTACATCGGCACCTACAACGTTTATATCATCAATCACTAACACTTAGGGGGAGATTGTTGGAATCACTCCTAATCTTGTATTCAAGTGTTAGTAATTAATATGTAATAGTTAGCTTAATTATGGCTTTTATGTTAGTAATCAAGGCTAGGCTCATGTAGAAAGCCCATGAACCTATGCCAAGCCCAATAAGGAAAGGATGGGAACTTGGTGTGTTGCCCTAGTTCCCTCCTATAAATAATCTTGTAAACCCTCACTTGAGGGTTGGTTGTTCATTTACTTTCATACTCTACGCGTAAACCTTTCTCATTATCCATACGTGTGTGTTTGTTATTGTTCAACCGATCATCTCTTATCTCTACTTCTTATATTGATGCTTGTGTTACTAATATGGTGACCTAATAAAAGCAATGCAAAATCAGATCAACAGTATGAGGGTTGGATTTAAGAAGGAAATTGATACGACTTTGAGCAAGCAAACAAACGAATTGAAGAATATGATGAGTAGTTTCATGCAGCTGAATATGTCCTCGGGTTCCGGTACTCTTCCGAGTAACACGATTCCTAACCCGAGATGTGACATGAAAGTAATCACCACCCGAAGTGGTGTAGCTTACAATGGACCTACGGTTCCTACCACTTCTTCTTCTTTCTCTCGTGTGGTAGACCGTGAGACCGAGGTGACAAAGGACCCGGTGCTTCCTACTAATAAGGGAAGTACTGTGAATGTCCAACCCACAGTTGTCCATACTTCTGAGCCCGAAGATGCTCCCGTTAATGTGAAGAAATTTAATCAAAAACCGTCTATTCCATATCCATCTCGTCTTAAAGATCAAACTCTTCGCGAAAAGTCTAATCATTAAATGGAAATGTTTTTCCAAATTTTAAAAGACTTGAATGTGGAGATCAGTTTTGCGGATGCCCTTCTTTTGATGCCCAAACTTGCTTCTACGATTAAGGGATTGCTTACGAACAAGGAAAAATTATATGAGCTTGCTACAACATCTTTGAATGAGAATTGTTCGGCGGTTATCCTTAAGAAACTTCCCGAAAATCTAGGTGACCCCGTCAAGTTTCTCATTCCGTGTGATTTTCAAGGAATTGTTCAATGCTCTGCCTTGGCCGATCTTGGCGCGAGTATCAATTTGATGCCAAAATCGATCTACGAGAAGCTTTCATTGCCCCCACTTTCCCCAACGTGTATGACTCTCGAGCTAGCCGATCGTTCTACGACTCGCCCAATTGGTGTAACCGAGGATGTCTTTGTCAAAGTAGGGAAGTTCCATTTTCCCGCAGATTTTGTTGTAGTAGATTTCGATGCCGACCCTCGAGTACCCCTCATTCTCGGGAGGTGTTTCTTGAGGACCGGTCGTGCCTTAATTGATGTGTTCTAAGGAGAGATTACGTTGAGAGTTAACAAAGAAGCCGTCATGTTCAAGATTAATCAATCGAATCGATGTTATTGATGTTTCTTGTGAGGAGTATGCTCAAGAAGTTCTCGGTTTTGCTAACAACTCAAAAGTTGGCAATTCTTCCCCTTCTATTTCTTCTTATTCACCTTCTTCTCTAAATTTTGAACCACCTTCTGAACCAATCATTGCCGACTCTTCCCCCTCTCTTACTCCGTTTGAGGGAGGTGACTTATTTTTGGAAGAGATCGATGAGTTTCTTGCTATTGATGAATTGATTCCACTAGGAATTGATGATGGTGTTTATGATTCGGAGGGAGATATCCTTTATCTTGAACAATTGTTAAATGAAGATCCATCACCGTCACTCCCTCCGAAAGAGATTACGATTGAAGAAATTAAAGAAGTACAAACATCTAATGAAAATCCTCCGAGCCCGAGCTCAAGGATTTACCTCCTCATCTTGAATACGCTTTTCTTGAAGAACCGAACAAGTTTCCCGTCATCATTGCTAAGAATTTGAAAGATGAGGAGAAAACCGAACTTTTGGCCGTCTTTAAAAAACATAAAAGTGCCATCGCTTGGCAAATTTCCGACATTAAAGGCATAAACCCACGTTTTTGTACTCACAAGATCTTAATGGAAGATGATTATAAACCCGTCATACAACAAAAATGTAGGGTTAACCCGAAAATCTATGATGTCATCAAAAAGGAAGTTCTAAAACTCCTTGACGCTGGAGTTATCTACCCGATCTCAGATAGCTTATGGGTTAGCCCTATCCATTGTGTCCCGAAGAAAGGCGGAATGACCGTAGTAATGAATGACGATAATGAGTTGATTTCCACACGCCTCGTCATCGGATGGAGGGTGTGCATTGATTACCGAAAATTGAATGATGCTACAAGGAAAGACCATTTCCCGCTACCTTTTATGGATCAAATGCTCGAACGTCTAGCAGGGAATGAGTTCTATTACTTTCTCGATGGTTTCTCCGGTTACTTCCAAATTCTGATCGACCTTCAAGATCAAGAGAAAACGACTTTCACTTGCCCTTATGGAATGTTTGCTTACCGACGAATGCCATTTGGGTTATGCAATGCTCCCGGTATGTTCCAAAGGTGCATGATGGCTATTTTCCACGACATGATCGAGAAGACAATGGAGGTTTTTATGGATGATTTCTCGGTTTATGGAGATTCTTTCACTTCTTGCCTCTCTCATCTAGACCACATGCTCAAACGGTGTGAAGACACCAATTTGGTCTTGAATTGGGAGAAGTGCCATTTTATGGTTCGAGAGGGCATTGTCCTCGGCCATAAGATTTCGAAATCTGGGATTGAGGTCGACCGAGCTAAAGTCGATGTCATAGCTAAACTCCCTCATCCCACTACCGTCAAAGGTATTCGGAGTTTTTTGGGTCATGCCGGTTTCTATCGTCGTTTCATTCAAGACTTCTCTAAGATAGCCCGCCCTCTGACCTATCTCCTCGAAAAGAATGCTCCGTTTATCTTCACTAATGAATGCGTTGAAGCCTTTAACATACTTAAGAAGAAATTAACCGAGGCTCCGATCTTAGTTGCCCCCTACTGGGATTTTCCCTTTGAGCTTATGTGTGATGCTAGTGATTACGCAATTGGGGCAGTCTTGGGGCAACGTAAATCGAAACATTTTCAGTCCATACACTATGTGAGTAAGACATTGTCTGAGGCCCAACATAATTACACAACTACTTAAAAGGAATTATTGGCCGTCGTATATGCTTTCGAGAAATTTAGACCCTACCTTGTCTTACCGAATACCATAGTGTATACTGACCATTCTGCCCTTAAGTACCTTTTGGCAAAGCAAGATGCTAAGCCCCGATTACTTCGGTGGGTTCTCCTCCTTCAAGAATTTGATGTCACCATTGTTGACAAAAAAGGAGCAGAGAACCTTGCTGCCGATCACCTTTCTAGACTTGAGAATCCCCATCAAAGTGTGCTCGAGAAAAAGGAGATCACGGAAACATTTCCTCTCGAGACACTTGGGATGATTGCTAAGAAAGACCCAAACACCCCATGGTTTGCCGACTTTGCAAATTACCATGCGGGGAATTTCATCGTGAAAGGGATGTCGTCCCAACAAAAGAAAAAGTTTTTCAAAGATGTTAAGCATTATTTCTGGGACGACCCCTACTTGTTTAAGATTTGTGCGGTTCAAGTAATTCGGTAGTGTGTTCATGGCCAAGAGGCCCTTGATATTCTTAATACTTGCCATAATGGACCCACCGGAGGCCATCATGGTGCAAGCTACAATTCTAAAAAGATTTTTGATTCCGGGTTTTATTGGCCTACCATATATCGAGACGCCCATGATTTGGTTAAGTCATGTGACTCATGCCAACGTCAAGGGAAGATTTCGCAAAAAGACGAAATGCCACAAAATGCTATTCAAGTCTGCGAGATTTTTGACGTTTGGGGCATCGATTTTATGGGACCATTTTCGTCTTGAAAGGGTAATAAGTATATCCTCGTGGCCGTCGACTACTTGTCCAAATGGGTTAAAGCGAAGGCGCTACCCACCAATGACGCCCGAGTGGTTGTTAAGTTTCTTAAGAACTTGTTTTCCCGATTCGGAGCACCTCGTGCTATCATTAGTGATCGCGGTACCCATTTCTGTAATGAACAATTTGCTAAGGTTATGGTTAAATATGGAGTTACACACACCGCGTATCACCCGCAGACGAGCGGACAAGTTGAGGTCTCCAATCGTGGTTTGAAAAGGATTTTAGAGAGAACCGTAGGAGAGAATCGAACTTCATGGGCCAATAAGTTAGATGATGCTTTATGGGCTTTCGGCACCGCATACAAGACACCCATCGGGTGCACCCCATTTAAGTTGGTGTATGGAAAAGCTTGTCATTTGCCCTTCGAGCTCGAGCATAAGGCATACTGGGCCTTGAAACATGTAAACTTTGACCTTAAGACCGCGGGTGATCACCGGAAAGTTCAATTGAATGAATTAAATGAACTTAGGGATCAGGCCTACGAGAATTATTTGATTTACAAAGAGAAGACTAAGAGGATTCATGATGCTAAAATCAAAAACCGCGTGTTCAACGTTGGTGATCAAGTCCTCCTCTTTAATTCTCGTTTGAAGATATTCTTGGGCAAACTCAAAACCCGTTGGTCTGGACCATTCACCGTAGCTCAAGTTTTCCCGTATGGAACTTTAGAGCTATCTCAGCCCGATGGCCCAAATTTTAAGGTGAATGGTCATCGTGTTAAGCATTACTTTAGAAGGGACATCGCGTCTATGGTTTTCCCGGATCTCCAAACTTTCCCCAAGGACAATTGAATTCGGGGATCGAGTCAAGCTAGCGACTCGGTGACCAAAAATAGTAGCGCTTCGTGGGAGGCACCCCATGCTTATCTCTATCTTCTTTCTATTTTCTCTAATAAGTGACATGAAGGGGTTAGCCTCTTCGATTTCTCGTGTTTGGTTGTTTGTGATGTTTTTGTCTAGGATTTTCTCGATATGAAGACTCTCGTGCTCGAAGTTTGTCCTTTCTCCACTCGAGTTTCATGATCGTTGCTTATGGAAATCCGATATCCAAATCTTATCGACTAACGTTTATCTTTAAGCATACTTAATAAACGGCTTTTAGATTTTCGTTGATACCCTTCCCTTTAAACATTGAGGACAATGTTTCATTTTAGTCTGGGGTGGGTAATCTTCGATTTGATTTGACCGCACTTGCTTAATTTTTGTCGTATACTCTCGCAACCCCGTTTTTCCTTAGAAAATGAAAAAATTGTGCAAAAATGTGAAAATTTAAAATTTTTTGTAAGCTTTTGCTAGTTTTATGATTGAAAAGTCTTTGCTGGTTTCTTAGAAGTTACTTTAAATATGCGTTTTCTTGAAAAAGTCTTTGCTAATTGCTTAGACAAGAGGCTATAAAATGCGATTCTAGCCCACAAGGCCAAGAATTTGCTAGTCTCCCTAAGTGATTTTAAATATGCGAAGCTTAAACAAGAATTTTCTAGTTTCTAATAAGTGACTTTAAAAATGCGAGACTTGAGATTATTTAACGAAGCATTCGCTAAGTTAATATATGTTTTGACACCTTGTTGACTTTCATTGGTGAGAGTAGGAATAGAATTCGACTTGACCGGGCGTGTTGAGCCTAGCTTGTTCCTTAACCATAGATAATTAAAATTATCGGCTAAGCATCCATGGATCTCATTATTTGGGATTTTAAATTTATGGAGATCGAGGAATGATAGAGTTACTTATGAGTTTAGATGCTAAGCGTGGAGTAGTTGGTTCTCTTTAGAGCCCATCGAAGGTACTTATGGCTTTTGTTCCCACAAGATTGTCTCACCCCATATTTGTGAATAAATAATTAGAGATGTTGAGTTTTTGGCGATAGTTAGTTCTTTATCTTCTTTAAAGAATATTTGTTTTAAAAATTGGGTACACATCAAGGATCCGTAATAAATAAAGTAATAAGTAATAAATAAAGTTATGAGTTGCGGTTCGAGATCGGACCCTTGGATCCTTATTTCGAAAGTAGGCGTTTAGGTCTTGGCTACCCTCTTACGCCGGCCCTTGGATCTATAGCCGGGATTGGGCGAGGTCTTGGTTTAACACATTGGGATCCTCATTTCATGAAGCCTAGAGTATTGGAATTCTCCGTCGTAACGGCCCTTGGTTTATTCTGAAACGTGTAAGGTCTTGGAATTACCTCGTGAAGCTCCGTAGTTCATAGCTCATATAAGTAAAAGTATAAGTGCAAAATAATAATAATAATAATAATAATAATAATAAATAATAAATAAAAAAATGGAATGAAAAAAAAAATGATGAAAAGGTCAAAATTATAAGTGAATAAAATTTCCTTGATGTGGACCTCATTTTTAAGACAATGGTTCTTGAGAAAAGATGGATAACTAATTAGCGTTTTAGCTTCATATCTGTATCGGAATAAAAATTATCGAAACGAGAAACTTGAAGAAATTAATTTCTCACCAAAAATAAAATAAATAGAGGAAAATAGGAAAATGGGAGCAAAAAGTAATTACACAAGTAACTTCCATAGTTAGTGTTTGATAACGCTACACGCGTCGTTCGGGGTCAAAGGAACTTCCTTTTCTTCGAGCAAGTTTTATAACACCCTAGGCAGTGAACCTAATCGTTGTAGTGTAGTAATTAGGGTAAGCCACGGGTATTGATATCGTTCTCTAGGGGAATAGTAATGCTAGTAGGGAGTTACTACGCTAAGGTTAAGGTTGAGGAAGATTATTTTTTTTTCTCTTTTTTTATTTTATGAAAATGGAAAGGTACAATTTCGGGTATTGGATTTGGGGGTTGGTATTGCTACCGATTACTCTACTATTATCTAATTATCTAAACTAAGGTTGTGGAGTCTATGTCTAATTAATGTGTGCTCGTATGATAGTTTAAAACGTGTTTACTTAGTTTGTATTACTCCTTAATTATCTCCTATTGATGGTTGAGTGTCACGTCTTATTCCTAGTTGCGTTGTGTGTCTAAAGTTGTAGGGTATCGTTTCTCCTAACTCTTTGAACTTACCAAAGGGTCTTGTCTACAAACCCACTAGAGATTATAGACTCCTACTCTAAGGCGCTCTTGGATGGTTTAGCCTACAATCACTCGTAATTATACTCTAAGGTTCACAAAGATGAATCAAGCATTAAGTACACAACGAATGACCTATCGCATTACTAGATCATAAAACAACTAAGATAAGAAACAACCAATCAATATTCAATAATTAAGTTTCATACTTCCTAAGCAAACACACAAATAAATTAGCGGACATGGAGAACATGCAAGCATACACACAAATAATCAAAGACATAATTGAATTAATGAAGCAAAGACTTATCTTGATGTAAGATAGGGTTAAAACCCTAAAATCTTGTACAAGACACCTTAGGTTCGGTTTTAGGTTTTACTCCAAAGACTCTCCACCCAAAGACCGAAAAATTGGATTCTATATATAAGATTACAATTGCGCGGCGCCACCTTATGTTTAGTGACGCCGTCGTGTCGCCGCCATTAGGGTTTCGTCTTGGCCACGTTAACCTTGCGACGGCGTCACCTTATGTCCGTGACGCCGTCCTCTTGACCGGCGTCGTGCGGATTGCATCTAGGCCGCCCGAGTAGCGACGGCCTACTCTTTCACCACTAGACGCCGTCTCTTGAAAATACGAGTTTTGAGTTCGTCCGTCACAATAATTTTGGGACGGCGTGCCAATAGCTTTTGACGCGTCGCCTTCTACATTCAAAGAATCGTGAGTGTCTCGATTTCGACTTTGGCCATTTTCTTCATATATTCGCCATTTCGTCCAAATAAGTGCCATTCCACTTTTGCCTTCACGAGACCTAAAAAGTGAAAAGGAACGATATTAAGCAATAACGGATACAAAAGTGATCAAATAAGGACTTAAACGACCCTCAAAATGGTACCTTTTAAAACCTTATCAAATATCCCTACACTTGTTATTTGCTTGTCCTCAAGCAAATGTGCTTTTAGCCAATTAATTTATAAGTTAGGGTCATGAAGCATTAATTCAAAACGGTCCACAACACATATAAGCCCATAAAAGTCATAACAAGCACGAAGTACATACTAGCACCTCACATGGGGTGTTTGGATACTCACATCTCTCTCGGTGTATATATGAAATATAACAAAATAGAAAATGGAAGATAAACACTCATTAACCGGTCCTAGTACATAGATTACCATAGGCTTGAGAATAGATCAAACCTCCATCGCTTTGGCGTAAGCACCTAGGAAAGACTATCAAAGAGGTCTTTAAAGGGTTGTAACGTTAGGCTTACGGTAGGAAATAAGGGTTTGGTGGGATAGGCTATTTGGTGGTGGCAAGTCAAAAATCTTTATGTTAATCGCATATGAAGAATGGCGTTGCTAAGCCAAGACTCGACACTCTAAAACTTTAGTGTGAAATAAGCAGACATAAATTTAAAGATAGATGTAGGATGGTAGCCCGTATGTATATATATATATATATATATATATATATATATATATATATTTTTAACACTCTATTTTTTTTTTTTTCTTTTTCTATTTTTTTTCGATTTTTTTTTTTTTTTTTTTTTTTCATACACTTTTACTCTACCATCCTCTACGATAACATCAAAATACTAGGGATTTATAGGCACATCCCTACACTTGAGTTTTATTACTCTAACACTAATTTGACCCGATTTGAAAAGATCAAAACACTTGGGGTACATTATTACGCAAACAAAGGGAATTTGAATTTAACGTTCCCTTCCGTTATTTCATAAACTTTAACTTTTCCCATGAATCCCAATCGTCCCAAAAGCGTATACAAAGGATATGACTCGACTTAGCAACTTATGCAAGCAACTAGATAATTGAACTAAGGGTTTAGGGTGATAACAAACATCCGCACTAAAAGTGAGTGCATAAGGGGTAGGCTAAGGCGATTTGGGTGTATATTTGGGGTGGGGTGTAAACAATGCTCTTCATTGATATTCGGAAAAACCAAAATATCACGAGAACCGCGAAAAGGATAGGCTACGAGGGGTTAACTAGGGTATCGTGTACTAAAAATGAGTACAACGCAAAGGGTGTGGGGAATTACTCAACCAATATGGAAGAAGTAATTATATTACGGTATCAAACAGGGTTATCCTAATGCCTCTTATCATTTAGTTATTCCTAACTACACAAGTGTAGCCTCACTTGCGATCTCGGAATGCATCACAAAACAAGTTCTAGAATCAAATGTACTACCGGTTCACACTCTAAGCATTGAAGATGAATGCTTTAATTCCTACTAATCTAAGGCGATCCTCACATTTTGGGTGGAATTTGGGTGGTAAAGGGTTTTTGTGCTAGTCATGCAACTTCCTATCCGTGAGGCGCTTTTGTTAAGACTAATGGCCCACTCCTATATGTCATAAAAATTTTAAATTTGGTGCCAAGATTACCCTAACCAACATTTTCTCATGGTTTATTACACAATCACAATTGATGAAACAAATAATCAAGGATAAGCATAGTTTCAAAGTTCCGTTTATTTTCCCTCCCTACACTTAAACCGAACATTGTCCCCAATGTTCCCGAAAATATCAACGTTATGATAGAAGAAGGTAATTAAAAGCGAAGAAACTAATACTCCCCGATTAGCTCGGTAGGATCCGTGTAAAGTGGTGGTTAAACTCTTTTCCAAGAAGAATTATTGCGTGAAAAGCTCCTTCCAATCTTATGTAACTTCTTCTTGACAAACTAAACCCGCACACTTGAAGAAAACAAACGAAACCTTCGCATAAAATCGGCGGTAATAATATATATAAGACTCGATTTAAACTAGGATATAATGCTTGTGGAATGGATGTTTTGAATTTCTAAGAAAATTAAGACACGAAAATTCCAAAATTTATAAGTAGCTCGTAAAACGAGAAAAGTAATCGATGTTTTACTCCTTCACGGCGCCGTCGGTTGCAATCTGACGCCGTCGGTTATCCCGACAAAAGCGGTCTGCGATTTTCGGAAAAATTCGGAAAATTTACATCTTTAGAATCGGAAAATTTCGCAAAACATCCATTATGACTCGATACAAGCATTTGACTCGAACAAACACACATATATATCTTTTAGTTAATTGTTATTCTCGTGTTTACGTTTCTTTTGAAAGCGTGTGTAATCCTCCTACACTTATCCCTTATGTAAAATACCTTTATATGCAATTAAGACGAAGTTAAAAACAAAATAAAGCATTTTTACAAATTTAAACATGAGGATAAACAATTAATAAAAGATATATGACACTAACAAGCAAACAATTAAGCATGGGTTGCCTCCCACGAAGCGCTTTTCTTTATTTAAGAGTCTTGTAGCTAGACTCGTAGTTGTGTTCCTACGTTTCCTCACGCATCCTCAATGAGAATTCTATCATGTTGACAAAATCTTCATCGACTCTATACCTAGGCCCTAAAGTCAAGCAACCCTTATAATAAAGCCTCCTTCTTTCCCACATGAATTTATAACCTTTTTCAACATCTTCCTTGCTTTTGTCCTCAAAAGCTTTGATGTTGTCTCGATCATAAATAGACAAGTGGCCATACTCAGTTGTTTTCCAAGGCATCCTATAGGTGATCTCATTGGTTCCTTCCTTGAACCTAACCGTTCCATCATGCTTGTTATGGCTCATTCTAGATGTTTCAACAAACGGTTTCCCTAGCACTACTTGGGATAAACTATAGTCAATGACGCATCCTACATCTTCTAGAACCATAAAATCAACTAGGTAGGTGAAATTTCCTATAAAGACATGCACGTCCTTGACTCTTCCCACAAAGTTGCAAACTCCTCCCGGGTACTTAGGGTCTCTCCTAATATTGAGTCGTTCATTCATAATGTCATTGTAGACAGCAGATGACATTACGTTGATGGGGGATTCCGTATCTATGTAAGCGTGGTCGACATTCCTATATCCGATCATACAAGGGATTTTTAGGTTCCAGGGATTTCCTCTCCTAATCTTTGGGCATATCCTAATGATGGGTGATCGTGGATTATCGATTATGTATTGATGGTACGCAAACTCTTCCTTAGTGGGGTAAAGATTGAAGTAAGCACTATTTTCCACATCCACGTTGTTGTTTATCATGCCATTTTCCGAATTCATCGCTAATCATCGAACCAACTATAGCGGTGACGACTACTTTCTCAACGACTTCCCTAATTGTACTATCGAATATTTTACGCAAATCACGAAGGTCGGTGTTTCTACTCACATATCGGCTTTGACGGTTGTGTTGGTTATTAGGTTGAGTTTTGAGTGACATTGAAATTTTTGTGTTGGGTTATTAAGTGGTGTTGGTTATCATTCTTCATGATGAAAAGTGATGGGGTTCTGAACAAAGGTCACGAAGAAGGGGATAGACTAAGAGAAATCTAAAATGAGAAAAAGTTTACTTGATAGGAATCAAGCAAAGAAACCTAAGCGAGGTGGACTACTAACTAGCTATTCTATTCCGGTGGCGTAAAAACTTGATAACGCTACACGCGTCGTTCGGGTCAAAGGAACTTCCTTTTCTTGAGCAAGTTTTATAACACCCTAGGCGGTGAACCTAATCGTTGTAGTGTAGTAATTAGGGTAAGCCACGGGTATTGATATCGTTCTCTATGGGAATAGGAATGCTAGTAGGAGTTACTACGCTAAGGTTAAGGTTGAGGAAGATTATTTTTTTTTTTTTTTTTATTTTATGAAAATGGAAAGGTACAATTTCGGTATTGGATTTGGGGGTTGGTATTGCTACCGATTACTCTACTATTATCTAATTATCTAAACTAAGGTTGTGGGAGTCTATGTCTAATTAATGTGTGCTCGTATGATAGTTTAAAAACGTGTTTACTTAGTTTGTATTACTCCTTAATTATCTCCTATTGATGGTTGAGTGTCACGTCTTATTCCTAGTTGCGTTGTGTGTCTAAAGTTGTAGGGTATGCGTTTCTCCCTAACTCTTTGAACTTACCAAAGGGTCTTGTCTACAAACCCACTAGAGATTATAGACTCCTACTCTAAGGCGCTCTTCGGATGGTTTAGCCTACAATTACTCAGGTAATTATACTCTAAGGTTCACAAAGATGAATCAAGCATTAAGTACACAACGAATGACCTATCGCATTACTAGATCATAAAACAACTAAGATAAGAAACAACCAATCAATATTCAATAATTAAGTTTCATACTTCCTAAGCAAACACACAAATAAATTAGCGGACATGGAGAACATGCAAGCATACACACAAATAATCAAAGACATAATTGAATTAATGAAGCAAAGACTTATCTTGATGTAAGATAGGGTTAAAACCCTAAAATCTTGTACAAGACACCTTAGGTTCGGTTTTAGGTTTTACTCCAAAGACTCTCCACCCAAAGACCGAAAAATTCGGATTCTATATATAAGATTACAATTACGCGGCGTCACCTTATGTTTAGTGACGCCCGTCGTGTCGCCGCCATTAGGGTTTCGTCTTGGCCACGTTAACCTTGCGACGGCGTCACCTTATGTCCGTGACGCCGTCCTCTTGACTTCGGCGTCGTCGGATTGCATCTAGGCCGTGCCCGAGTAGCGACGGCCTACTCTTTCACCACTAGACGTCGTCTCTTGAAAATCTGAGTTTTGAGTTCGTCCCGTCACAATAATTTTGGGACGGGCGTAATAGCTTTTGACGCCGTCGCCTTCTACTTTCAAAGAATCGTGAGTGTCTCGATTTCGACTTTGGCCATTTTCTTCATATATTCGCGCCATTTCGTCCAAATAAGTGCCATTCCAGCATTTTGCCTTCACGAGACCTAAAAAGTGAAAAGGAACGATATTAAGCAATAACGGATACAAAAGTGATCAAATAAGGACTTAAACGACCCCTCAAAATGGTACCTTTTAAAACCTTATCAGTGTTATCATCTAAAGTCATATTTAACAATGATTTCGATTTTACGCTTAGTTTGGGGACTTGTGAAAAATCAGGGACGATGTATTCTATCCGTATGGTCACTTCTCGCTGAGTTGTGTTTCCTACTCCATGATCCTAAAATGTCGTTTGAAAAATGTTGGAGTTATTGATCGACATGAAAGTTCAACAAACCGTCACTCATAATTGGAATGTGCTTAATCGTAATATCTATATGTGAAATAAAAGGTAAACGGGGCATTTTTAGAATTAAGGGTTTCTTAATCTCTTTTGAAGAATCTTTGCTACTTTTTATATGTTTAGTAGAAAGAGATTGAAATCCTTGGTTTTAGAAACGTGAGTTGATTGCATTGTGTGAGGACACGACAATCGTCTAGTCTGGGGTATTTTGATATGTGCTAAAACACATACCTTTTCTTTACCAAATCAGGCCCAAAATAACCAAGAAAGAGCCGTTTATTCCTAATATTTGTTGGTTTCTTGAGTTTATGCATGTGCAGGTACGGATATGGCAAAACACGCAAAAGAAAGACAAATCAGACAAAACCGAGAAACACGAAAAGGAAAAGAGTGCTAAACCGGAGGGAAGTCGAAAAGAGTGAATTTGAAAATTTTGATACTCTAAGGATGATTTTTGAAATATTGGATCAACTTTGAAGAAATGGCAGAATCAGTCCCTCAAGTTTCAGAATTTGTCAGATTTTACCCCTGGAATTTCAAGATTGGCAATTTTGGTCCTTGGTTTATTTGGAAGTGACAAGAATGACCCTTGGAATACTTTACAGAAAATACACAATTGGTCCCTCGAATTTCAGAATTTACATGATTGGTCCTTATGATAACTTTCGGATCCTAATTAAGTCCATATCCAATTCTATCCTTGGCCCATATTATTCCAAAGCCCATTTCTAGCCCAAGTCAAACCCACTCAAATACCCGGTCAAGATTTATCACTGGTCAAACCCTTTTATCATCCCATGGTCAACGAAAGTCAAAACGAATAAAATACTTTTTTACTTTTACCCGCCACAAGTTCATCCCCAAATCCCTTTTACCCAGAAATCCTTAGAACCCTAAAATGCCCTTCTCCCATATAGCCAAAATTAGTACGATTAAAGGGTAATCTCGTACTTTCTGACACCACCTGACACAATGGGAATGCCAGGTTGGGAATTCGTGCCTCTTCCTAGCATTTGCTTGGTTGTAGCTACGTGTGAAGATTGATCCAAGGGACGAAATGAATTGGATGACATGGGATATGATCTGACGGATGCTAGAGGCTCAAAAGAAGCACAAAATTGGAATTCCATATCCTTCCAAGACCTAAGGCTCTCCTATAAATACCCTTCGAATTCACAGAGTTGGATGTGTAGTTTTCTGAGTAGTGTATTAGTTTTAAAATTGTTTTTAAAATTTTAGTTTAATTCCTGTATTGAAATCTCATTTTGTATTCAAGTTCTTATTAATAAGATAATTTTAGCTTTAATTCTCAAATTACTTTTAATTTATGTTTTTATGTTTTCAGTAGTCTAATATTATTATTGTTTGATCATTTAGCTTGTTTCAATTTGTTTTCAGCTTATATAGTTCTCTAAACAAAAATCACAAAAAAATAGAAAAATACTCTAAAAATCAAAAATATCCTTAAACTGATCTACAGTTGAATTCAGTTTATGTTGTTGTTCCCTTAAGCTCTAATATGCTTATCAATAGCTTACTCAGTGCTTATTTTGTAATCTACTCAGTTCTACATTCATTTTATTCCAATTCACAAAAGCAGTCAAAGATAGTCAACTGTGGAGATTTAGAAAAAATAATGGGTTGATTTGCAGAGATTTGGTTATTTGTAGTTGGATTTGGGTTTAATAATAAGCATTGAATTGGGGTTACTTGTTAACAATTGCAAACCATAGTGGTTGGACCACTTGTAAGTGCTAAATCCTATCTCAGATCTGAATTAGTTCAAAGTAATTGTTAGTATTGCTTAAATATTGCTTAATCTAGTATATTTTAGTTCAATATTGTTTGTTTTAATTGCTGATATAGTCTAGATCTTTTGCTGTCATTCATTTGCATAAACTGATATCATCTGCATTAGTTACTTGTGTTGGAATCTGAGGTTTATGATAATTTAGATCATTGCAGTAGGTGTAATTTGATTACATAGACTTAGATTTAATAACAAATTAGGGTGTTTAACTGAATTTCTGTTTCTTAAATTACTTATCAATAGTAGAAGCAGTGTTTGGATTACGGTTTTAATTTAGGCTTAAGGTTCATTCAGTAGTCTAGTTTAGTTGTTATATTCATTTTTAGGTATAGTGAAGTAAGTTTAGTCATTGGATTGCATCTTAGAACACTATAAGTCAAAATCGTTTCAAATCTGATTTAAGCTTTATCTCAGTCAGAATTAGTCTCTAAAATTTTGCATTTAGGTGTATAAGTTGTTATAATAGCTTAATCTAGTTCTATTTCCTCATTTTACATCAATATCATTCATATTTTGTGGATCAAAACTCATATTGTCAAAGTTCACATCTGCCATAAAAGTCAAATTAGTCTTAGACCTTTCTAAGCATCAATCTTTGTGGATTTTTAAAATCATAATCTGAGGTCAAAATTTAATGAAATTCTGGTATTAGTAAGTTTGGTTGGTGGTCTATCTCAGTGTAGTTTTGGTTTATTTTTGTGAATTTTATAAGCTCATCAAATTAGCTCTGTAACTTGGGCTTTTGTTCAAAATCTGCCATGTGCACCATTTTCAGTTTCAACATAGCTTTTTGAATTGCTCTTAAATTGCTCAAAACTTGATCAAAATTGCTGCAAATTGGTTTACAAGTAGTTTGTTGGGTTGTTTAGAGATCCCAACTTCTGGATTTTAATTTGAGCTTATTAATAAGCTTGTGGATAAGCTGCAACTTAGGGTGTTAGGCTGTTTGGATCAATATTGGATTTACTAGTAGATTAGCTCAATTGATTCTAGGCTTAGTTTAATTGGAAAAAAGTAGTTGTTGTTGATCACTTTAGGTTAGATTAGTCATATATCAGCTTTACTTAGCTTCTGGTTAGCTTTAGTAGCTTGTAGCTTATTTTCTAGAAGCTTATTCATATCAGTTTCTAAGCATCTTGCATAATCAGTGATCACAAGTCGTTTTTTGAATTTTTCCTAGCTTCTAATTCATATTTAGAATTTTTCTGGAAATTTCCATATTTTTCTGTTACTGTTTACCATTTTTCTGCATTTAAACAAGTTTTTAATACTTTTTAAATCGTTTTTAATAGAAATAAATCAGAAAAAGCCCACAAAAATATAGTTTAAATTTTCATAGTTTAATAAAAATCAAAAAGACATAAAAAAATTCTGAATATTCCTAGTTTAAATAATAATTTTTAGCCATTTAATTAGTTTTAAATAGTTTTAAAATCATAGAAAATAGAGAAAAAGTCATAAAATTATTTTTAGTTAGTTAATATTTTTGAAAAATAGTTTTGCAATTTTTCATAAGTTTTCATAATTTTAGCATCTTAAATCCATTTCAAAAATACAAAATAGTTTTTAATTCAAATTAAATCAAGAAAAATCATAAAATTAGTTTTAAATCTTAGATAAATTTCAAATTTCATTCTTAATTGTAGAATAATTTTAGATCACTTTCGATTTTAATTTAGAATAGTTTGTATTTAATTCACGTTTTAGTTAATTCTTAATTTGCGTATTTGTTTAAATTTGCATAATTAGTTGTAATTCTTTGCTTGCATCATATATTTAGTGCCTTTAATTGCTTCCCATTTACTTCCCTTACCCCATAGTTTAGAAAACATCAAATTATCCCCTTTTCATATTCAAATTCCGATAAACGCTACGTGAGTTGTTTAACTCCATTCATCCCTCATTTGGAACGATCTCGGGACTCAAACCTAATACGTTTGAGTTGCCTTAATACTACACTTTTATAAATGATCTCTTTCCTAAGGAATCAGGTATAAACGGGTAAGGGTAAGTTGGAATTAGGCTTGGGGTGATTTGGGTTGTGGATTATGTTAATACAAATAAGCCGTAAAAACGTTTATTTATATTTTACGATCTTCTAATGTTTTGTCGATAACAAAAGTAAAATCATATTAACGAAACAAATAAAATACGTAAATAGTTTGAACTAATAGTTTTATAACACACTTACGTTTTCACATAAAACACTATAACAATATTAAGTGATTTTATATATACATATGTACAACAACTAGTGTTTACATATTGGCTTAACAAGTTTAAGTAATTCTATGAGTTAGATACATATGTACAACAACTAGTGTTTACATATTGGGTTAATACATACTTATATTAAGTATACTAAAATGGGTAAAACAAGTATATACTAAAATGGGTAAAAGCAAGTATATACTAAATAGATAAAACTAGCAAATGGTTTTGACCCATAACCCATGGTTTTATATATACCACTTACACAAGTTCAATGTATCCTTAAGGTACATTGTATCTAGATAGAAAACCATGGATCAACCCATAACCCATGACCCATAACCAAAAATACCCATGGGAAAGAGGGATGCTCCACGGATCCCTAGCTTTGTGCTAGCCGGATCCCAGTGGAAGGGATCCGTGGGATCCGGGAAACAAGAGAGAATTTCCTCTATAAATAGAGAGCCATTTCTTCCTTTCTATTCATCCCTTTACACACATATTTCCCCAAGTATTCTAACCTCTAACCTCGGATCCAAGAGATCTATGTAGCTTTTCTCTTTTGTTTGTGTGTGATCTTGTAGGTTCCTCTTAAAGGAAAGATCACCACATCTTGAAGACGCAAGCTCAAGTCCATGAGTTGCCATGCTTCGTCATCATCAAGACAACGAAGGTTCTCTTGTTGATAGTTCTTCCTTTCTCCATAGATGTTGGGTTGAAGGCATTAGTGAAGAATGCCGAAAGTGTCAAGATGAAAGCATTAGTGAAAGGTGCTCATCATCCGCGCCAAAGCATTAGTGAAGAATGCTTAAGGTGTCAAGACGAAGGCATTAGTGAAGGGTGCCAAGCGTTGTGTCAAAAGGCATTAGTGAAGGATGCCAAGAATCAAATCAAGTAGCATTTGGGAAGAATGCTTAGGTCGATAATCGATGAGGTGCATCGTTATACATATAAGTGTTTATTTATTCACAAGGATGGTGATATCCTTGATGGTGTTGTAACAAGGAGTAGATCTCCTTGATAATAGGTGTTGTGTCGTGAAGGGTAGTAGTTCCTCCATAATGGAACTAGGTGCTTAGCCTAGTACCTAATAAAGGGTAGGCGACGTTGTGATAGGATTAGTTCACCTAAGGTGTGAAAGAACTCGGTGGTTAGCCTAGCACCGTATAAAGGGTAGGCGACGTTGTGTTAGGTGTGGTTCGCCTTGGTGTGAAAGAACTCGGTATTTAGCTTAGTACCGGAAAAAGGTTAAGCGACGTTGTGAAGGCTTCTCCGCCATAAGGAGATTTGGTGTAGTGCTTACGAACTCTCGAGTAGGTGACTCGGGGAGTGGAGTAGGGCAAGGAAGGTGTCCTTGTAGCCGAACCACTATAAATAACTTGTGTCGTGGTGATGTGCTTCTTACTCTTTATCTTTCATTATATGTTTATATATCTATCTATCAACGTCCAACATAAACAACCAAATAGATTGACATAAGTCGATCTAAATATTTAAAAGGAAGTTTTAAATTGGTAAAACTATTCAATCCCCCTTCTAGTTTTCCACAATTGGCATCAAAGCTTCGTAACCAAGTTTCTTAAAGTATATTGTACTTTAAAAACTTGATACGATCCGTGTATGTTTGAAAACTACAAAGAAGGATTTTTTTTGGGATCATATTTTCTGTTAAATCATTTTGTTGGACATTGATAGATGATTCTAACAATATTCCGTTCTCGAGTAATTTTCATGCTAGAATTTCCCAAAATCTTCATTCAAAGATGAAGTCAACATTCAAGGAAGGATTCTTAAAGTAATCACAACTTTAGTCCATCAAGTACAAAGGATTACTTTAAAAGCTCATGAAGTATTTTTGGTCTTATACCAAATCAAGAAGCATAGAGGTATGTTTTACTTTTCATTAGATAGGATACTTGAGCTCTACTTATTTTCACAAGTACTTCTTTGATTATTAAAACACTAAGAGCGTTAGAAGTCTCTTTCGTCACTCTTCCACCTTTCTCGTCATCGGAATAATATTTTTTAACGCCATCACATCCTCGATATGAGATTCATCAAAGTCGTCATCCAAAACAATCGTCATCTAAAACCTCCGAACTATTGTTTTTGGTAAGCTATTCCATAAGCATACTACAAAAATAATGTCAAGCAACCTCTTTTATGTTCATAGTAGCCGATCCTCTAGTTGTACTAGCCGGATCCCAAATACAAAGGATCTGGGAACCGTGGAATGTAACTCACTATACGCTTTCAAAATCACCATTGATCTTTTTCCTTTATTCTCATAACACAAAACGACCAAGCCATCGAATCCATCCTCATTGGCTTCCATACCTCAAGTATTCCTTCCTAGAACACCATTGTAAGTAATCACATTAACTGTTCTAATTTTCATCCTAAGGTTTATGGTTCCTTAAATTATAATCAAATTAATTTAATTAGGGTTTTCAAATTAATCATGAAAAGGGGCTTTTAACTAAATCACATTGTGTTCACAACATTGTTAATACAAATCAAAACCATAAACCCATTTCCAACTAATTTTTACCTAATTGGAAAATTTGTATTTCTAGGACCAACCATGCCCAAAGCCACTCAACAAGATCATCATGACACCGCCCACTATCTTACTCACTACTATCGTAAAGGGCCCCACCAAAACTAACCATAAAATTTTCAAAAGCCTCACAAAACGACTTATTCACGAAGGTCGTGTAGTCAAGGAATGTTTCCTTGAAGATACCGACATTCGTCAAGTTTTCTCGACAATCAACTTTGATTGTCTTCTTGACATTGATGAACAAATTTGTCCGGTTTTATTTTTGAGTTTTACAAAGCTTTAGGATCATTAGAAACACCGATAATAGCATCTCAATTGCCTTTATCATCAACACACAAAACTTTACTCTTCCTCTCAACACTTTTGCTCAAATTCTTTGCATTCCTTGTGAAGGAATTTTTATGTACTCTCAAGATTGGGCAATTAACGCTCAAAACCTTGCACTTGATCCTAAGCCTCTTTACAACACCCCTCTCGACAATCCCGAAACCATTCGTGATACTATCTTTAAAATTAGGACCGACCAATCCTCAGACGATCGTAACAAAAGCTCATTCACCGTGATCCCTTTAAATGGAACTTTTGAAATGCATCCCATGTTTAGAAAATGGGAAGAAACTTAGGAAAACATCATTAGCCTAGTTGGAAACAAAGATCATCCAAACGCATGCCTTGTGCAAATGATCTATTGTCTTACCCACCAAAGGCCATTTAATCTTGCCTATTACATGGTAAGAAGAATGGTGGGGTATTCAAAGCTTCCAACATGGTACTCCCATATGGTATGCTCCTAACACGACTTTGTAAGTATGTTAGCACATTGCAACCATCCCTATCAACGATGATCATTACCTTCCGATCACGTCATGGTACCTCTTACCAAACAACCCTCTAAACGGTTCATGGTCAATGGAGAGAAACACGAAGCTCTCTCGGACTCTTCGCCGGAGAAGAAGAAGAAGAAGATGAGGAAGACATCGACCCGTATCCAACATCAAATTGGAAATCCTTGAATACCACGAGCAACTTCCAATCATTCCAAACGAGACCATGAATTTAAACAAATAAGAGGCATGATTCAAAACCTCGCTTACAACCTCACTAAGCCGTCAAAAAGGAAAAGGAAGAATTGACGAAAGAGACAATAGGAATGTGCTTAGTTTCATTTATTTTATGTTTGAATGATTTCTTTTTAGCATTGTTGGTTTATGGTATTTTGGATATTGTTTCTGGTGCTATATGATGGCTTGCTTGTTCCTAATTGCATGTTTTATAGATTTATTAGTGTACAAAATCTGCACATCATTTTTTTTTGTAGGTTCTGTGTTGATTCTGATCTGCAGATGCCGGATCCCTAGGATTAGCCTAGCCGGATCCTTCCCTTGAAGGATCCGTGACATCAGATCAACAATGCAGCATTTAGCACATCAAAACTGCTTTCTAGATAACATCACATTAGCTTGGCATATGATTTTAGAACCTAACTAAGTCCACGTCAAGGATGAGAAAGGCTTAGACTCACTAAAGGCTTACTTACGATCTTAGTCTGATTTTATCATCACATCTAAAACTCACCATACTTCCGCTTCAACTACTCACAAAATAATTCTCATCTCTCAAAACACTTAGGAAAGCAAGCTAAACAATTTTAGGAAATTGCTTCTAGTCTTTTATATCTCTAGGTAAGACAAAATTAGTTTTCAATTCTTGAAATTTTGAGAATTTTTCTTAATATCACCTCAAGCTAAAACCCGATCACTAGGATCATTTATTATGACTTGTCACCCTCATAACTCTTAGTGTTATCCTTGGACATCCATTGGTAGTCTTCTTGTCCCATCCTTCTTCCATAAAAGCAATCATGTGCACAAACACTTATTACTCATGATCATTCAAGTACCCTCTCATCCTAAAACACTTAGGAGAGTGAAACACCCAAAACAAGATAGGCTTTAGCTTCTAGAAACCCCATTTCAAATCATTATAATCAGCGAGAGCCGGATCCCTAGGAATAGCTTAGACGGATCCTCCAAGGAGGGAACCGTGGGATCCGGTGACGATGATATGTCTAACATTGCTAACCCAAACACTCCATCTCATCTTAAATGAGTTCCTAGATCATGAAACTCGAATTTCACCTTGTGCATGTCTATCATCACACTTCCAAGAACATTAGTGGATTAAGTCTTGAATGCAATTACAAAATTCTTCTCTATAACGCACATTGTCAAGAATTCTTTAAACATATAGTTAGACTACCCAAAGCCAAATTTTCTTGATCATAACCATGATTAAGTACAATTACTTGTTAGGATTAAGGATTTAAGATATCCAACAGCTTAAGACTTCAAAATTAAGTCTATCCATGATTAAACTAACCTTACAACAGCATAATCCTTATCTGACAACCGGATCCCTGGTCTTCTACCAGGCGGATCCCTAAGGAAAGGGATCCGTGGGATCCGTAAATACAGAGAGCATAAACCAGCTCCATGTTTGAATTCAAGTCACCTTTTGGGTCTCCAACCACCTTTAGCATTCATTGATTATCCTCATAGAACTTATCAAAACCCCAAAAGCATGCCTAACCTTTCAAATGGCCAAGAATTTAATTTCCTAATTCATATCATCCTTTATAAACCAAAACAACCTTAGAGTTAAGGTACCACTCTCAAATCACATCTCATAATCAACAACTAAAAGAGTTCTTACTAGCATCATCACTATGACTAAAGCTCCTAGTGCTAACTCATCCACTCAAGAACCACCCAAGAAACTTGCTAGAATCATGCATGAAGTTTCCTCAACCAAATCACCTTCGGGTAAATCCACCAAAACTAGGATCTCTCCCACACTAAGAAAACCAATCAAACTTATTCACAAGAAGAGTGCTTCCACTAGGACTTCATCACTTAATTCTACTAAACCCTCCACAACTCAACCTACCTCATTAGTACCTAGAGCCACCAAACAATCATTTGAAGATCTTCAACCCACTTCACTTGAACCTCCACTTCAAGATCATGACTATGAGTGCGACCATTGCAAACATGTTGAAAGAATGAAACATGAATTAGATGTATTAATACATGACCTTCAAGCTCAAACTGAGAATGTTTAGGAAACCTTTCTCATCCTTGATCTTCAATAAGCTTTTAGTGTAATCTTAAGTTTGGGTTAACTTATTAGCATTAATGGCACTTGTTTGGTTAGTTCATTCTCTTAGTTTTTAGAGATTTGGTTGTGTATCTCTTGTTTTATTGAATGAATACTTTTATTCCATGATTATTATGTGTGTTGTGCTTGTTATATTGTACATTTATCTCATTCCCTCAAATAGCACTCCTTGACATTTCTTCCTTCTTCAAGAAATCAGAATGATAGCCGGATCCTTCCTCGATAACTAGACGGATCCCTCCTTGAAGGGAACCGTGGGATCCGTGGTGCGTAAGCACAAATTTCTACTAACTTGAGTCTCTTTTGCGTGAAATTATGCACTATACTCTTGTTTTTCTAACCTTTGTTTTGTAGTTATTCAAAATACACATGAAAATATTGACACCAAAAAGCTAGGGGAGCTTTGTGTCAAACAATATTGCAAAATCATTTGCAACTTAATCCAATTTTGGATTACACTTCATGATACCCCATTGCAACTTTGCAATATTCGAGGGGCACATTTTCATCACTTAGACGAACCATTTTCAAACTTAATTGCAAACATAACTAGCTTATTTTACACTATGTCCTTGACGCCTTTTTCAAAGGGATGGACTCGCTCAAGGGGAGTTAAGACGAGTACCATTCCGCCACTTGCTCTCATTACATCTTTTATAATTTTTCTTATAAAATTGTGTTAGTTTCTTCAAACACTTTTGTTTCGACAAAAGGGGAGAAGAAAGTAAAACTACAAATTCAAACATTTACAATTTTAGCTTTTCCTTAAAATTATTTTATGTTTTGTCATCAACAAAAGGGAGATTGTTAATACAAGATAAGCCGTAAAAACGTTTATTTATATTTTACGATCTTCTAATGTTTTGTCGATAACAAAAGTAAAATCATATTAACGAAACAAATAAAATACGTAAATAGTTTGAACTAATAGTTTTATAACACACTTACGCTTTCACATAAAACACTATAACAAGATTAAGTGATTTTATATATACATATGTACAACAACTAGTGTTTACATATTGGCTTAACAAGTTTAAGTAATTTATGAGTTAGATACATATGTACAACAACTAGTGTTTACATATTGGGTTAATACATACTTATATTAAGTATACTAAAATGGGTAAAACAAGTATATACTAAAATGGGTAAAAGCAAGTATATACTAAATAGATAAAACTAGCAAATGGTTTTGACCCATAACCCATGGTTTTATATATACCACTTACACAAGTTCAATGTATCCTTAAGGTACATTGTATCTAGATAGAAAACCATGGATCAACCCATAACCAAAAATACCCATGGGCAAGAGAGGATGCTCCACGGATCCCTAGCTTTGTGCTAGCCGGATCCCAAGTGGAAGGGATCCGTGGGATCCGGGGAAACAGTAGAGAATTTCCTCTATAAATAGAGAGCCATTTCTTCCTTTCTATTCATCCCTTTACACACATACTTCCCCAAGTATTCTAACCTCTAACCTCGGATCCAAGAGATCTATGTAGCTTTTCTCTTTTGTTTGTGTGTGATCTTGTAGGTTCCTCTTAAAGGAAAGATCACCACATCTTGAAGACGCAAGCTCAAGTCCATGAGTTGCCATGTCGTCATCATCAAGACAACGAAGGTTCTCTTGTTGATAGTTCTTCCTTTCTCCATAGATGTTGGGTTGAAGGCATTAGTGAAGAATGCCGAAAGTGTCAAGATGAAAGCATTAGTGAAAGGTGCTCATCATCCGCGCCAAAGCATTAGTGAAGAATGCTTAAGGTGTCAAGACGAAGGCATTAGTGAAGGGTGCCAAGCGTTGTGTCAAAAGGCATTAGTGAAGGATGCCGAAGAATCAAATCAAGTAGCATTTGGGAAGAATGCTTAGGTCGTATAATCTATGAGGTGCATCGTTATACATATAAGTGTTTATTTATTCACAAGGATGGTGATATCCTTGATGGTGTTGTAACAAGGAGTAGATCTCCTTGATAATAGGTGTTGTGTCGTGAAGGGTAGTAGTTCCTCCATAATGGAACTAGGTGCTTAGCTTAGTACCTAATAAAGGGTAGGCAACGTTGTGATAGGATTAGTTCACCTAAGGTGTGAAAGAACTCGGTGGTTAGCCTAGCACCGTATAAAGGGTAGGCGACGTTGTGTTAGGTGTGGTTCGCCTTGGTGTGAAAGAACTCGGTATTTAGCTTAGTACCGAAAAAGGTTAGCGACGTTGTGAAGGCTTCTCCGCCATAAGGAGATTTGGTGTAGTGCTTACGAACTCACGAGTAGGTGACTCGGGAGTGGAGTAGGGCAAGGAAGGTGTCCTTGTAGCCGAACCACTATAAATAACTTGTGTCGTGGTGATGTGCTTCTTACTCTTTATCTTTCATTATATGTTTATATATCTATCTATCAACGTCCAACATAAACAACCAAATAGATTGACATAAGTCGATCTAAATATTTAAAAGGAAGTTTTAAATTGGTAAAACTATTCAACCCCCCCTTCTAGTTTTCCACAGATTAGTTAAGGAATGTGTAGAAAACTAGAAGGGGGGTTGAATAGTTTACCAATTAAAAACTTTGTTTTGAAACTTATTGAAAGATCAATTGATATTGATCTTTAGTATGTTAATGAAATATGCAAGCAATATGTAATAAGTAAATAAGGAAAGAAATGATCAAACCACAACAAGTTGTTTATAGTGGTTCGGTCTACAAGGACTCTTTCTCCTTGCCCTACTCCACTCCCCGAGTCTCACACTCGAGAGTTTAACTTCACTAGTCAACAAGCTCCTTTCACCGGCGGAGAAAACCTTTACACTTCGCTTACACTATTTCCGACACTAAGCTAGATGTCGAGTTCTTTCCAAGGGTACAACTACTCCCACACACAATGTATTTTGAGGACTAAAATACTAACCACTCACACTCACAAGATTATGATGGTTTAATACAACAATGAAGTATGAATCAACACTAGATCATACAACACTAAACAAACAAGACTTCCAACTTCTCGTTTGAAGCTTGAATGTGACTTGATCTTCTTTGCTACAAAAGAGATCACTACTATGATATGAAACTGAGTTAGAAAGGTTAGAGAGAAGATATGTATGAGAGTATAATATAAAGGGATGAAAACTACTTGGCTTGGCATTGCTATTTATAGCCAAAATGGATAGAGCGTCCACGGACCGCGGAACCCTTTAAAGGGTTCCGCCTGTACCAATTTGGTACCACGGTCGACGACCAAGATATCAAATCTTGCCAAAGTCAACTCTATCTAAGTGAGATTGTGCAAGATATGAAGAGTACAAATTCACACAAAATATCTAATAAAATCTTCCAATGATTTCCATGATGCATCACATGATGTCATATATTGTATTTCTATTTTTAGAAATATGCAAGTACTTAAGTAGTGTTTGGTTTTAAGAACCTAACACATTCTAAACACTACTATCATACATAATGATTAGAGTCATATAAAGATGTCACTAATCATAAATGTAAATGCTTGAATGATAAATATATTGTTTGAAAAAGCTTGTTTTAATATCTATTAAACTTGACAAGCTTTAAGCTTTTATACAAATTAAATTTACTTTTGTCGTTAACAAAACTTAGGTAAAGATCAAAAATATAAATAACGTTTAATGACGATATTTGTATTAACAATCTCCCCCTTTTTGTTGAGGACAAAATATAAATTTTATTTTTATAAAAGATACAAAGTTTGTGCAAGAGTTATAAAAATATTAGTTTTAGAACTTGAAAAGAGAATGATAATGCAAGTGTATGATGTTTGACTTATTCTGAAAGTCAAAGTATTCACTAGTTGATGCATGATGTTGACTTTTTCATAAAGTCAAAGTATGCAGTTGACTTTTTAAGAAAAGTCAAGTATTATCAATGATGTATCGTGTTTGACTTTTTCGAAAGTCAATGTCGGTTGACTTTTCGTAAAAGTCAAAATATAATCAAGTTCTATATTTTCTCCCCCTTTTTGTCTCAACAAAAAGAAGAGGCGATGCGGAATGTAATGAGCCCGAGCCATTATCTCCCCCTTGATCAAAGCTCCCCCTAAATTGGGTAATTAATGGGAAGATACATGGATTGTGAAAATAAAGCTACAAAAAAATGTTAGTAATAATGATCATTCACAAGCATTTCCAAACACTATGTAAAAGCACCAACACTATAATAAAAACACCATTCATTTGTTAAAATTTTCATGAATAAAGATCATGAAATGGGAACACAATGATGTGTTTTAGTACAAGAAAAAGAAAATAATCCTAAGAAAAGAAGAACTAGAAATGCTAATCTATGACCATCCTAGTTAGATGGTGGATGAGAAAGAGCGTTGAGGCGCTCAAGGATATGATTGAGGATGAACCTCATTTCTTCTTGGAAGTCATGGACCATAACCCGTGTCCTTTCCATGGTTTGGGTCGTTTGCTCACTAGTTGAGCAACCATGCCTAGGAGGGTAGAATGTTTTGGGAGGTTGTGGTGGTGGAATGGTAGATGTGTTGGTGGTGTTGGGAATGTTTGGGGTGGTCATGATGGAGGCAAGCAAAGCATTTTGCATTTGCATAGTCTCACTTAAGTGAGAATCCATCATGCCTTTGAATTGGTGGAGGTTGTGGAGTTCCGCTTGAATCTCCTCTCTAGTGGGATTGGCATCCCACATGCACTCCTCAATGTCCTCAAGATGAGGGGACATTGATGTTGGGAGTGGATGATCCCCATACAAAGGACCATGAATGTCTTTGTAAATGGGGTGGAAGAGAAGAGGTTTTGGCCCTAATGGGGCGTTTGGGTCAAAAGATGACCTTGGTGATTCATGAGCTATTTGCTCAATTGTGCCAAAAGATGGCAATGGTGGTGGATGATTTGGCCTAGGAGGCAAGTCATCCAAGTCCTCCAAGAAAGGATGTGGTGAAGTTGGTGGAGTGGAGAATAACTCCATAGGCATGAGAGTTGGAGACCTTGGTGGTGAAGGTGGTGAGGGTGTTTTGGATGTTTGGATGGGTGCCGGTGGAGGTGAAGTTGGTGTTTTTGTAGGTGGTGGAGTTGTGATCACAATGTGTGATTGATTTGGTGTAGCCAAGGTTATACTTGTATCATCTCGGATGGGAGATGAGATTGTGAGTGGAGAAGACTCGGATGAGGAGCTAAGGTTAACGAAGCAACAAGGTCTTACGCTAATTCTAGCGGTCTTCTTGCAAGGTTTTGGAGATGATTTTGTCATTTTTGACTTGGGTTTTTCTTTGCTAGATGATAGTAAGAATGAAGAAGGTGTGAGGATGATCATGGTAAAACCTCTCAATTTATAGAAGTGAAAAATTATGGAGAAATGTGTTTGATTTGATGTTAAACCATTGAAGAGATGAGGTTCCTAATGATTTGGAAGTGGGTTGAATGCTAGTCATATCACCCAAGTCAATCCATACAAGAGAGATGGAGTGAAGAAGAAAAGATTTGCAATAAATGTGTTCTAATGAGTGGAATTTCCAAACAATCAGATTTACCACGGATTTGAAGGTACCAAAAATTTGGTTCCTTCCTTTATGCCAAAGGGCTCCTTGGGTGGATTTTTCAAATTTTTGAATTTTGGTGGGAAATGGATTTCTTATATACCTAAGTGACTTATACTAGTTCTAATAAGAGTATAAACTAGTTAAGATTGATTTATAAGTGATGGATGGTAATTTGGAATCACGAAAGAGTCGAAATTCAAAAAATTACCTGGAGGATCCACGACACCAAAATTTTACACGGCCGGAACCCTTTTTAGGGTGCCGTCTGGTCCGCCTGTACAGGTACGGCGGTACCAATTTACATAACGGACGGTACCAAATTTATGGTGCCGTCTGATCCGTGAAGTGCAGAAAAGTAGAGGCAGTACGTTTTAGGTGTCGGGGACTTTTCCGAAACCTGAAATTTTTCTCAAAAGGTGTTATACTAAACATTTCTAGTTAGGAAAAGTAAATAACACATGTATAAACATAGTGGAGTATAGATTTTGAGCAAGGCTTATTGATTTTCACATTATAGTGAAAATGGGTAAAATTTGATAGCATACTTGTGCTATCCCCCTGCATGAGATTGTTAGCATACAATATTGTTTCAAGTTATATTATCATCCTACATAATAAAAACAACTAAATAGTATCAAACATTAACGATAATGTATTGTTCCAAACACTCCTTAAAGTACCCTTATTTGTCCAACTTCTTGTAAATCTTGTTCATCATCCTACCAAGGCACTTGAACATTCCCTTAGTTTGTTTGAACTCTGCTGATTCATTCTCGATCTCGGGAAGAGAAGCGTAATACTCATGAGGTGGAAGACGAGAGCTTGGAAGACCATCCTCGGAGCTATTTGATGATGATGATGATGGAGTTGGAGGTTTTGCTCTCTTGCCTTTTGTCTTAGCAACTCGTTCATCACTCAAAGGTACAAAGATGTGAGGGATGAGTTCATAGTGAAGGTGCATCCCTTTTGGGGTTGGTGGAATTGGTGCGAAGTTTCTATAGAGACGGGTGAGAAGCATCCCGTATGGAAGAGCAACCGATCCTTGAGTTGGAATGTCAATCATTCTCCTAGCTATGTAGTAGGCTAAGTTGAATGGTTGTCGGGTGGACAAGTTGTAGAGCATGTGACAAAGGCAAGCGTTTATGTGATCCCTATTTCCTATGGTGCTAATGACGTTGGCTCTAAGTAGCTCCTCCCATTTTTAAATTCGGCTTAAGTTCATTTAGCTCCATTCCATATGGATCTCGGTTTACCTCTTTTCCTTTCGGGTAACTCGGGTTGTATCACTTTTGGGTTAAAAGGTGTTCACGGATGGCATCCTTATCGGCCAAACGGGTTAGGTAGGAAGAGAGCGGTCATTGATTGTATCAAGAGCCGTGAGTGACCACTTATCCGTGTAGACACAAGTTCCTCGGTTGGGAATTCCTAACACTTGAGCAAAGTTGCTTAAGGTGATGGTGTAGTCGTTTTGGTTGATTCTAAACCTAAGACAAAATTCATCATCGTCTTCATCACTAAAGCCGGTCACACTAGCATAGAATTCTAACACAAACCTAGGACAATTGGTTCATCGATGTCAAGAAGACAATCGAATTGAATGGCGGCTAGTTCTTCACGAAGATTGGTGTTTTCAAGGAAGGATGAGTGAATGGTTCTACCTCATGGAAATACCTTGATTCTAGACCCTAAATATTTCTACTTGTTCCTTGGTAAGTCCTTTGGTTTTGTGGTGTTTGGGAATGTAGTTAAGGGTGTCTTTGTGATCATAGAATCTTGCGGCTACCATGGTTATTCCTAGGGACAAGAATTAATATGTTAAAAAATAAGAATAAATTTTAACGTTTTTGGTTCTAGTGTGTGCCTATATGAAAACAATTTGGAGTTGCGGTTATCTCGACTCATTTTATGCACAAAATGGTTTTAGTTGGGTGTTTGGCAAATACCATGAGATAACCCAAATGCTCCTAATTCAATGTGGCTTCATTTGAATATACCCGGGAATGCATATTAGTTATGCAATACCTTTAGTATTCAAGAGCATGCAAGTGATGAAAATTTAACGTTTCTATTTGTATTAGCAATGAAAAAAATTGTTTTCCTACAAGTGAGAAGCTTTTCAAAACTTTTGACATGGGGTGTTTGGTTGTTTGAATAAGGCCTTATATTCATTATCTATCAATTAGTGGGAAGCATGATTTGTTTATGCAATATGATAATGTAGTACCTAATTTCAATGACTAGTTATGCAATTTGCCAATTGAATTCATATTTGGTATAAAAGCATACATAAAACCCCATGTAATGATTTGTGATAGTTTTGTGCATAAATAAGAA
Organism: Chrysanthemum lavandulifolium; assembly: GCA_022545495.1. Taxonomy (NCBI): domain Eukaryota; kingdom Viridiplantae; phylum Streptophyta; class Magnoliopsida; order Asterales; family Asteraceae; genus Chrysanthemum; species Chrysanthemum lavandulifolium. The sequence continues at coordinate 103,390 of JAHFWF010000138.1, forward strand.
TCCTAGACTCGTAATTAAGAGATAAAATGTAGTTAGGATACTTACAATGATGTTATCTTGATGATTAGTGAGTGGGAAGGTGTCAATAATGAGCTTGGTTTAAGTTTTACACGTTTTGGTAAAGTGGGTTGTGAGGAAGAGGATGTTATGTATATAGCGGTTTTGTACAGAGACACCACGGACCGACGGCACCAAATATTTGGTTCCGTCCGTGTTGTCGTTTGGTGCCGTGGCTACAGTAGCATATACAAAGCAAAATTGTTTTGGTTTGACTATTCTAATGTTTTAGGCTATGTTTATCCTATATGTTTGGTTCCATTAACCCTAAACCAAGTCTAAGAAGATTAAAAGGTTCTCGTTTAAGAGGCTTAGTTAAGATGTCGGCAATGTTGTCTTCGGAGGATACTTTCTCAATTGAAATGTTCCCTTTTTGAACATTGTCGCGAAGAAAGTGATGACGGATTTCAATATGCTTTGTACGAGCATGTTGAACGGGATTCTTGTTGAGATCGATGGCTCCTTTGTTGTCGCAAAGTATCACAATGTCGTTGAGATGAATTCGTAATCTCACGAGAGCTTGCTTCATCCAAAGAGCTTGTTGACATGCCTTCCGGTGAGACGCACTCGGCTTCGATGAGTTGAGATGGCTAAGGCCGTTTGCTTCTTTGCAAACCATGAGGTGAGACAATGTCCAACAAAAGTGCAAATACCACTTGTACTTTTCTATCGACATAGTCACCGGCATGATCCGAGTCGGCATACACTATGGTTTCTACACCGTTCCTTTGGGATACCATAATCCTAAACACGTTGTTCCCTTAATGTATCTAAAATCCTTTTAAGGCTTCTAAGTGTGATGCCTTTGGGTTTTCTTGAAAGCGAGCACATAGACAAACACTAAACATAATGTCGGGTCTACTAGCCGTAAGATAGAGTAGGCTACCAATCATTCCTCTATATTTAGTGTTATCTACGGATTCACCTTCTTCGTCCTTGGTGAGTTTAGTGTCCGAAGACATGGGTGTTTTAGTTGGTTTGGAATCTTCAAGACCAAATTTCTTAAGCATGTCTTTTATATATTTAGATTGGTTAAAGAAAATGCCATCTTCTAGTTGTTTAATTTGAAGTCCTAGAAAGAAGTTTAACTCACCCATCATACTCATTTCAAACTCATCGTGCATGATTTTAGAGAAATCATCACATAGCTCTTGACAAGTTGATCCGAATATAATGTCATCAACGTATATTTGAACAATGATAATATGTGATTCCTTTTCTTGGTAAAAGAGTATTATCTACTAATCCCATAGAGTATTTGTTATCAAAATAAGAAAAGTCTTAAGTCGGTCGTACCAAGCTTTTGGTGCTTGCTTAAGACCGTATAATGCTTTCTTGAGTTTGAAGACATGATGTGGTTTCTCAAAGTCGGTGAAACCGGAGGTTGAGCAACATACACTTCTTCGTTAATAAACCCATTAAGAAAAGCACTTTTAACATCCATTTGAAATAATTTAAAGTCATAAGCACATGCATAGGCAAGTAATATTCTAATAGATTCTAGTCTAGCTACCGGAGCATAAGTTTCATCATAATCAATACCTTCTTGTTGATTATAGCCTTGTGCAACAAGCCTAGCTTTGTTTCTAGATACTATACCATTTTCATCCATTTTATTTGAAAAACCCATTTCGCTCCAATTATGGTTTGATCTTTAGGTTTTGGAACTAATTTCCAAACATCATTTCTAACGAATTGGTTTAATTCTTCTTGCATGGCAATTACCCATGATTCATCTTTTATTGCTTCATTTATGTTTTCGGTTCTATGGTGGATACAAAACAAAAATAATTACTTTGATTTTGGGCTTGTGACCTTAAGGTTCTTTGATTAAGTTGTCCTATGACTTTTTCTAAAGGATGACTTTTAGATTCTTTGATGTTTATAATTTCCTTATTTAATGGTTCATCTTCCTTGTTATTAATTTGACTTTCTATTATTTGACTTTCAACTAAGTCATCATCTACCAAAGGTGATGTCTTAGAGGGAGGTGGACTTTCGTCAAATGTTATGTTCAACGATTCCTCGACTATCATTGTTTCTTTGTTAAGGACGATATAAGCTTTGCTAGTTTGAGAATAACCTAGAAATACACCTTCATAAGACTTTGGGTCAAACTTGGTGAGATAGTCTTTAGTATTAAGAATGAAGCATTTACAACCAAAGACTCTAAAATATCCTAAAGTTGGCTTTTACCTTTGTAAAGCTCATATGGTGTTTTGTTTAAGAAAGGACGATTAAGACTCTATTCAAAATATATGTAGAAGTGTCAACGGCGTTGCACCAAAACTTTTGAGGAATGTTTTGTTCATTAAGCATTGTTCTACTCATTTCTTGAATTGTTCTATTTTACGTTCTACTACACCATTTGATTGAGGTGTTCTTGGAGCGGAAAAGTTATGTGTTATACCATTTGTATTACAAAAGTTTCCAAATTGAGTTTCGTTGTCAAATTCACGACCATGATCCGTTCGGATCGACACAATTTAACACCTAGTAGATTTTGAATTTTCTTGCTAAGAATTTCAAATTTATCAAAAGCTTCATTTTGGTTTTCAAAACAACGTCCAAGTAAACCTTGAGTAATCATCTACTATGACCAAAGTGTATAAGTTGCCTCCGTAGCTTCTTATAGCGGATGGTCCAAACAAGTCCATATGTAATAATTCTAGACACTTAGATGTGGACACCATATTTTTAGATTTGTGACTACTATGGGTTTGTTTACCAATTTTACAAGCGTCGCAAAAGTGTTGGTCATATTTTAGTTTTGGCAAATTCCTAACTAACTCTTTCGAAGATAGGTTTTGTATAAGTCTCATATTAGCGTGACCTAAGCGTCTATGCCAAAGAGATGAGCTATCGTCTAATGTTGTTAGGCAAAGTTTATCATTATATGTTTTATCTATTTTCATGACGTATATGTTATTTTTCCTAACTCCTTTAGCTATGGTGATACCATCTTTTAGTATTTTACTACCATTTTCATCAAATAGTACTTTATACTTTTTATCACATAGTTGGCTAATACTAAGTAGATTAAATCCTAACCTATCCACATGAGCAACATTTTCAATAGTTAGGGAGTTATGAGCGATCGTACCTTTGCCAATGATTTTGCTTTTGAGATTACTACCAAAAGTGACATTACCTCCGTCATACTCTTGGTATGATGAGAAGAGACTTTGTTGCCCGTCATATGCCGTGAGCATCCACTATCTTTTATCCACTCATCAGGTTCCAATACAACTTTCAAGCATACCTAAGAAGTAAATAACTCAAGCATTTGGTCCCCAATATCTCATGGGTCCGTTTGGGTTAAACATACCATTTATTTGATTCATGTATGGAAACGATGGGTAAGAGTTCCATGACATGTAATCTTGAGTTTGATATGGTCTAGGGAAGTTTTGATTCCAACCATTGTGTTGGTAGTTGGGTTGTATGTTGTGGTTGCTTTTAGGAAAGGCGTTTGGCAAAAGGTGCTTTATATCGTTGTTGAGTGGTTTTGATCTAAATTCATTTTAGCAAGTCCTACTCTCGATGTAACGGTGGTTTTAGTTTAACACTATCCTTGGTTTTCCTTGTTACTTTGACAAATTCAAGACGATCCAGTATTACGAACATTTTGTCCTTCCAAGTACCCACGACACCATTTGTTTCCACGGACGGAACCCTTATTTTGGTTCCGTCTCGTCCGTGTTGTATCTTCGCAGCTTTTGATGATTGTTCGTCCTTTTCGGCCGTTTTGTTTTGACTCTTTTGAATTAATACCTCATTAAATCCTAGCCCATTCATGTCTCCTGGTGTTTTATGGATTTTAACTATTTCATCGGCAAGAGCGATGTTTTGTTAAACCTTTTAAATTTAGAATTATTTTCGATTAAAACATCTTGTGTGAGCTTTAGTTTTTCTATTTCAAGATTAAGCTCTTGACATGATTTACAGCCATCGTCATTTGCCTTTCCCTTTTCAAGTCGTTTTGCTTTTTCTTTTAACTCATAAACTTCATTTTCCAAAAATTCCTTTTTGGTTTTTAAAATTTATTTTTAGTTATGATTTTTAGACTTAGCTCACACAATTGATTATATTGTTTTGCAAAGTGTCATCATCAATAGAAGAGTAAGAAGAGTCGGAAAGTACCTCATTTGACTCATGTGCCATTAGAGCGATTTCTTCCTTGCTTGATTCTTCATCGTCTTCACTATCACTCCAAGCACCACTTACAAAAGCTCGTTGAGTTTTGCTTTTAGGTGGCTTGGGACATTCTCCTATGAGATGATTTACATCACCACATCTAAAACACTTTCTTTCACCTTTACCCTTTTTGTCATCCCGATCTTTTCGAATGGCTTTTCTTCTCGAGGTTGTCTTATGAACTTTCCTCTTCTTCTAAAGAACTTCTTAAAATCTCTAACGGCCATGGCATATTCCTCATCTTCACTACCGGAGCAAGATTCGTCATCATCACTTGACTCCGCCTTTGCTTTTAGAGCAACGGATTTCATCTTCTCCCTTTTTCCTTTGATGATCTCCGAATCTTTCTCCATCACCATTTCGTGTACTTTGAGGTTACCGATTAGCTCGTATAGTGACATTTTTGAGAGATCTTTTGATTCTTCAATAGCGGTCACTTTAGCTCTCCATTTGGGATGGAGTGCTCTAAGAAATTTCCTGACAAAGTTCTTACTATGAAAAGATTCATCAAGTGCTTTAAGTGATGTAATAATAGTATTAAAGCGAGCAAATCCACAATCAATGGTTTCATCTTCAGGGATAACAAATTGTTCATATTGTTGAACAAGAAGATCAATTTTGTTATCCTTGACTTGTGAATTACCTTGATGTGTAATAATCAAAGATTCCCAAATATCTTTGGCGGTTTCACATATAAAAATTCTTTCATATTCTTTTCTAGGTAAAGCATTGTAAAGCATCATTTTAGCTTCATTATTTTAGCAACTAATTTCTTTTGTTCATCAATAGAAATATCCTTTGTTGTAGAGCTAAAATCCCTTTAACAATAACAAACCAAAGATCTATATCTTTTGATTTTACATATGTTTCAAACGGTTTTCCAATAGATAAATCCATTGGTTTCAAAGAGTGGTGGTCTTTGCATAGATTGTCCTTCTTTAAAGTTTTCGAATCCATGGATCGTTTCAAGTTTATAAAATACAAATTATTTTAGAAATTCTTGAGCAACGAGGCTCGTACCAATTGTAGAAAACTAGAAGGGGTTGAATAGTTTACCAATTAAAAACTTTGTTTTGAAACTTATTGAAAGATCAATTGATATTGATCTTGAGTATGTTAATGAAATATGCAAGCAATATGTAATAAGTAAATAAGGAAAGAAATGATCAAACCACAACAAGTTGTTTATAGTGGTTCGGTCTACAAGGACTCTTTCTCCTTGCCTACTCCACTCCCGAGTCTCACACTCGAGAGTTTAACTTCACTAGTCAACAAGCTCCTTTCACCGCGGAGAAAACCTTTACACTTCGCTTACACTATTTCCGACACTAAGCTAGATGTCGAGTTCTTTCCAAGGGTACAACTACTCCCACACACAATGTATTTTGAGGACTAAAATACTAACCACTCACACTCACAAGATTATGATGGTTTAATACAACAATGAAGTATGAATCAACACTAGATCATACAACACTAAACAAACAAGACTTCCAACTTCTCGTTTGAAGCTTGAATGTGACTTGATCTTCTTTGCTACAAAGAGATCACTACTATGATATGAAACCGAGTTAGAAAGGTTAGAGAGAAGATATGTATGAGAGTATAATATAAATGGATGAAAACTACTTGGCTTGGCATTGCTATTTATAGCCAAATGGATGAGGCGTCCACGGACCGCGGAACCCTTTAAAGGGTTCCGCCCGTGTACCAATTTGGTACCGCCGGGTCTGACAACCAAGATATCAAATCTTGCCAAAGTCAACTCTATCTAAGTGAGATTGTGCAAGATATGAAGAGTACAAATCCACACAAAATATCTAATAAAATCTTCCAATGATTTCCATGATGCATCACATGATGTCATATATTGTATTTCTATTTTTAGAAATATGCAAGTACTTAAGTAGTGTTTGGTTTTAAGAACCTAACACATTCTAAACACTACTATCATACATAATGATTAGAGTCATATCAAGATGTCACTAATCATAAATGTAAATGCTTGAATGATGAATATATTGTTTGAAAAGCTTGTTTTAATATCTATTAAACTTGACAAGCTTTAAGCTTTTATACAAATTAAATTTACTTTTGTCGTTAACAAAACTTAGGTAAAGATCAAAAATATAAATAACGTATTTTTAATGACGAATTATATTTGTATTAACATGTTGGGTAAAGTGGGGTGACAAGTGTAAATTGGTAAAGTAGAGGTGTGTTGTGAAAAGTTGAGCAAACATGATCCAAAGTCAAGAAATGTAGAAAAGCGATTTCCGACTCTATCTTTCACTCTCTTTTCTTTCTCGTGCTTGGTTTTGTCGGTTTTCCTTGATTTTGTCTTTTTTCACAATATCCGTACTCGCATATGCATAAACACAAAAACACAATACATTTGGCATATTTCATCGCTTTTGGTCTACAAAGTCTATTTTAATAGGTAAAGGTATGTGTAATTTAACACATACCATAGTTCCATTATATCCAACGTGTAGAATGAAGTGCATCATTGAACGATGAAGTCGAGTAAGTCGCGATTTAGCGAGTCTATCATCCAAGAAGACTAAATCTTCGGACCAATACTCTTAGGTTCATAAATAGTGAGACAAAAGCAATCCATGAGATTGGTAGTGAGGCTCAGAGGGTTCTCCTAAAGATAATCGTCACACAGTATAAAGCATAGTGATTGGTAACTCCCAAAAACTTTCTATACGAGCTAAATCAATCGCCTGGGAATCGAGGTAAGATCGTTGACTCATGAAAATCGTACGAGACATTATGAGTATATTCTAGAGTATTTTAAATCCATGGGTGGGAGACATACCATTCTAAAGGTGTCCTTGGTTGATTATCATGGAGGGAAACCAAGATAATAATTACAGCTATTATGAAACAAGAAACATGTAAATAAAGATGGTGAGTTTCATGTGCATTTACGGCTTCAAATATTGGACGCGACCATGATCGAGAAGCGACCACATGGATCAATGTTATTGGCGTTCTCTGATCGTGACGTACTATCCCAATGACCTAAGGATGTGAGGCGTTGGACTTTGTTTTTCACTGAATTTAAACTTAATTTCCAGTTACAACGTAAAAGCATAACGCTGTGTACTAAGGTCAAGTTCATTGGGAAGTAAGGAAAGATGATTTATTGGCCAATAGGGCAATTTGTAGCTCTAAGTTGAAATAGACAAGAGAGAAAGATATTTTTCTTGGGACCCTTATGTGTAATGATTTGAGGAACTTCGGCCGAACGATGATATGTCTTTGACACTGTGGGAGTGAAATCGTTCATGAAAGCAAGATAGGAGGAAGTATTCCAGAATATACATCCATGTCTGTTACTTTGAAAATATCAGTAAAGTGCGAAGGGATACAATCATATACCCAGGGCTTAAAGAGAAGTTTAGACGAAATTTAGTCATGAAATTTGAATTGGACTTAGCTGCGCGTAGCTAACAAGATAAATCACTATGATGGTACTCAATCGGTTTTTGTGAGTGTTATATTTGCACAAGTGGGAGTCTGAAAGGTTTGTGTGCAAACAACACAACAACCTTCACACTTGCCTTCACAGAAATGCTGAAGGGTCACACAGGTGCACACTAAATAGAACAATGCAAGCAGAGATAAGAAACAAGCTTATGAAATGAAATGAGATTTGAGAGGAAATGAAAATACGACGTATTGTCATTTAAGTGATAAACGGTGTTATTACCCGAACGTCTAATATGTATCTGGGATAAATATTAGAGGGCAATTAATGACAAGAAGCAAAATAACAAAACTCAAAGGGTTGTTTGTTTGGTTCGGCGACTGCCTAACCCAAAGGGAGGGTGAATTTGTTTCCTAAATAGATTTTAATACTTGTTCACCAAGTATTCTAGAATCCTCTTAAGTGTCCTATAAATACAAGTCACCTTAAGGAATTCTCATAACTCTTCCAAAAAACCTAAACGTCTCCCCTCTCTCCCTCTCTCTCGTTCGATCGACTAACCGAAAACCAATTGGTTTTAACCCTTTGGTCGATCGCCCCACATAACCCAAATCGACCATTGGTTGATTTAAGGTATTTACCCAGTTTCATAATCACCTAACTTGCTATAGGTTCGAGCCCTGTTCTACCTATGCAGTACTGGTGGATACCTTACGCAACCCTAAAGGTGGTAATCCCCAAGAAACCCTAAAACTATTCGTGAGGCAGCAAGGTGACCAAGATGGTGTCCCCGTGCAACATAAGGTCAGAAAATCTTACTGATTTGTCGTTTTTAGTACATATATAAATATAAGTATTAATAGTAGCGAAAACAATGCGGGAAGGGCAAAATGGTAAATTCACTCTTAGGAAAGCGTGAAAGTCCCAGATTGGGTCTCGGAGAGTCAAACCACCAAGAACACGTATATTAATCGGAAGTATGTAACTCCCGAGTCGTTCTCCCAACGAGGCGTGCAATGAAAAATCAAATTCATCGTGTAAGATTATGGTGGTTTGAATGTTTGAAAGGATTTTTTGTTTTTGTTATTTAAAAATGCAAGACAATATAATAAATCAAGGAAATAAACAAATTAAAGCAATATTAAATCAAGGAAATCAAATTAGCAAGTAAAACTACCTAGATGCAATCTAAACTAAAACCGCAAAAATCGGGAATCATAACGCGAGTCTAAAATTCTAAATTGAGAAAATCAAACCCTAAGAGAGCCAAACTAATTTTCCTAAGTACTATTTGACAAAGAAAATTTTAAAAAAAGATTTATATTTTTTAGACTTTTCTTTATTTATTATGAATTAACTACTATTTTAAACTAAATTAATTATTAAAAATAGAAAATGAAAGTAGACAAATATGAGGTTTTTTATAAAATTCTTTTATGCTAATACTATCCTATGAAAAATAAGAAATCTAAATAAGTGGTTCTAAATAAGCCTAAAATAAGCCAACTGATTATTTAGACTAATAAGCTGATTTGTCTATAAGAAATTAAATGTGTAGAATTCTAATGGAAGTCCCTAAGGCGCTTTATAGTAGCAGAGTGTGATGTGGCATTTGGTGTTTGAAGGGGAGGTCACAGGGTCGAATCCTGTGGCTTCCTTTTTGCTATTTTTTTTTTCTTTTTGAAAAAATGATTTTTAAAACTTAATAAGCAAATTTGTAAAAGTAATATTTTTATTAACTTATAATAAGCTATAAAAAAGGAGTAATGGTGATCTGGTCCGAACCGTCAAGTCTAATCACACAAGCTGGCCACTTGTGAATGGCCAACCGTAACAGACTTAAAACAGCTTAGGCACAAATACAATGAAGATCAGAGAATATAGTGAATTCCCGGGTCGTTTAGTCCCACGGAGACTCAATGGTGTGTAAGCACTAGATCAGACGATAGAATGATCACTAATGATAGTGATCGGAAAGGATTTGGATGGATAATTACACTACTGAAAAAGGTTATAAAATAAAGCGACTTAAATACAAATTAAGAAAATTAAAAAGATAAATATATTAAATAAACGCTATCACTATATTTAAAGTGATGAACGTTTAAAATCTAAAACTTACGTTTAAATTAAAAACTACGTTAACGTACAAAATAAAACGTGAAAATAAAGAAGGAAAATACCTACGGATATAGAAAATACATTTTTTACAATCCTAAATATACTAGAAAATTATTAGAAAAGAAAAATTATTTTTAAAACTATTTATGTAATTATTATTAATTAAAAACTAATTTAAACTATTTAATAATACTCTAAAATAAAAGAAAATATGAAATAAGACTAGAAAAATAAAATTAAGACTTAGAAAAATCTAAAATATGATAAAACTAATTTTAAAACAGAAAATATATTTTTTAGACTTTTTATATATTTATTACTAATTTAAAACTATTTAAAACTAATTAAAATGCTAGAAAATACTTTTTAAACTAAGAAAATTATGGAAAAATATTTTTTTGGCTTTTTATATTTATCTTAACTTAAGAAAAATGAAAACTTATTTTTTTGAAACTTTTCTTAATTTTTGTATTTAAAGCTAATTAAAAGTGCTAAAACTAAATTAAATCAAGAAAAATAGCAAACAAGCTTGGAAAAATATGAAAATTTCAGGATAAATCTAAAATAATATAAGGAAGCTAGGAAAAATAGAAAAACAAGGGCTTGTGTGCAAGATATTGAAACTGATGAGGAAATGCTTATTGAAATAAGCACTTGAATAAGCAAAGGAGACACCACAAGCTACCAACTGAAAACAGGAACTACACTATGCTAAAAATGACCAAATGCAACAATAATCAACAAGCTATAACCTCTAATTGCAAGCTAACAGATTTGATGAAATAAGCTAATAAGCTAAAAGCAGTTTATGGCACTACTTTGAACTTAAAATAAGCAACTAAATAAGATGGAAATTGGAAAGCAGATAAAGGAACCTAAAGAAGACCTGGTGAGACTAAGTAAACCAAAGTACAGACCTAGACAAGCTCAAATGAGACTTGTGCAAGGTCCGCAAAACTCATAAACCACATGCGGTCAATAAAGGCTCTCGCATGTGGATTTGACACCATATTCACAAGCTCTTTTGACCCTTATAGAAAATTAACAAAATTATGCAAAAATGATAAAAAGAAACTAGACCAGTAGAGCTTTTCAAAACCACAAGTTTCATAGAAATTGGCCCAGAACTGAGCTTGTGAAAATTCCTACTAGATGGGCTCAAGACAGACTTTTCAAAATTTTGACTTTTGACAGATTATGATACTTTGACTAAAATGAACTTTGATCCTAATTTATGGACTGAGCTTGATGTAATATGATAAAAGGAAACTAATGCAAGCTAAATCTAGGTATTTGGAACACAAAACAAGAATTTGATTTACCAAAATCACAACAGATAAGCTTAATGGACAGGTTTTATGGGATTGTTGACTTTGATGATTAGTAGGCACAAGTTATGACTTAAATGAGCTAATATGGACTTAACAAACATGAAGTAACAAGTAGCTACCACTGCACTAGTTTATAACACAGGTAATAAAGCTAAACCAAACACCTCTTAAAAACTGATATGTAAACTGAAATTAAAACAAACACTGAACCAGATAGTACCTTTGATCAAAATGAATTTATATGACCATAATACAACTATGTTAACAGCTTGAAACTAGTGGAGACCTCAGATACACAGATAAGCATAAACTGCAATATTGAAATGAAACTGAAAATGAGTAATCTTACTCAAATGTGTCCAGCTGGTTGCAGGATAGAACCAAACCCAATCCTACATTACCTAACCTATTTCAACCCATCATCACCACTGCATCTCCCATTAGCCATTACCAAGCCCCATTGAGTTTCCAGTTGACTTTTATTGACCATGATCCAATATTGTTTGAAAATGAGTTATTAGCTTTCTCACAGCTATGAATAGCTTATAAAAGCTTGATTGCTTACAAATAAACTTCTAAGAATTTGCTCATAAAATTTGAAACTAAAAGCGCAACAAGAAGCCTTAAACATGGAACTTAGATAAAAGACTTGGATTGATGATCAAAACACATTACAAAGATGATTTAACTAAAATGTGATACAAAGAAACTGAAATTACACTATTTTGAACTAAAATAAGACATTTAATTAAGAAACGACATTAAAGAAAATTGTAAAAACTAGCTGCCCTCTATTCTTCTCTCTATCTCCTCTTTTATACACCCAAGTGGTCTTCCCTTCTCTCTCTTAGCAAATCCCAGCTATATTTGAGGCCATTGGATTGGTTTTATTGATCTTGGCCATCCATTTCATTTTAAGGAAAAAGGTTTTAACAGTGGTGGGTGTTGAGTGATAAGGGAAGGATCATTTAATGATTTTGTAGTTGTGTGGAGGTGGGGACAAGAAAATGTGAAGGAGATGAGGGGATGGTTGTGTGGAGAGTTGCAGATGAGCGAGTTGAGAGGGTGGACTTTGGCGGGCTAGCTTCTTTTGACCGAGTTTGACCAAGGCGATATTAATAATAAAAGGGGTCAAAATGTATTATGACAGGGGTCACATTAAGTAAGGTCCAAATTGGTTTGACAAGTGGTTTAATTGACAAGGACCTTAGGTGTAAAATCTAAAAATCAAGGGACCATATCGCCAATTCAAAGAAGTTGATCCAAGGGTTGAAAGTGACAATCTCAAAAGTACAAGGACTAACTTTGCCATTTTCCAATTTCGTGGGCCATTTTGACATTTTTCAAACTCGAGGGACCAAAGTTGTAGTTTTGCAAATTTTATATTTCGTGGGTTTGTTTGACAAATTTTGAATCCATGGACCTTAAATGACATTTTCTTTATTTTGATATACCAGGGATTTTGACAACTTTTGAAACTTGGGGACTAAAGCGCAATTTTGCAAACTTGATACGCTTTTCATCGATTTTGATCTTTTGCATTTAAAACACATAAAACACCGATTTGTGATATTTTCATCATTTTGATGCATTTTTGAGTGTTTTCGGATGATTTTGCGCTTTATATTGTACAAAATGATGAGTATTTAGACACTCATCAATCCCCACACTAAGATATTGCTAGTCCCTAGCAATGATTTGAAGCTTTAATGGATTTTAAAAACTCTTTACCAAAAGCCATTACTTGGAGTAGCCAAATGTTTGATTCAAGTAAGAACCTTGGTACATCGATAACCAAATGATTTTGAGCAAATCATAAGTCAGAACGGATTTGATTTGTCTTTACGACCGTACCCATACGGACTAGCCAACTCTTAGATAAATTATCGAATTATCTTTGGTGAGTGATTACCAATTATGGTTTTTCCTTTGCCTTTACCACAAGCCATAACCTTTGCGGGCTAGCCAACTCTTCACTTTTTAGGATATGGTGGTGAGAACCATACAATTTTGGGCAAATTGCAAGCCATATAAACGGATTTGAGAAATCTTTACCAAGAGCCGTTTGCTCTCGGATTAGCTAATCCTTTTGTCTTCTGAGACATGGCGATCGATAACCAAGATGAGTAAGTGCAAAACACTTACTCCAAAAAAAATTTTTGGCCAAAACGGGAATTGGGTAGATAAATATGAAATTCGTGAGAATTCCCCACACTTAGAAATGAATATTGCCTCAATATTCAAAGTACCGCGGTTATGCAAACATAGAACGAAAAGGGAAATATTACGGCCATTATTTAATTTTTTTTTTTTTTTTTTTTTTTAGAGATATATATATATATAACATGTGGGGCATCACCCCACACTTAGGTGGTAGAAAGGGTAAGAAGACGAAATATGGGTGAAAACCCATATAGTGTGTGCTATGTTTTGGTTTCCAGTCGCTAGCTTGACTCGACCCCAATTCATTGGTTCATGGGGAAGAAGTGGAAGATACAATCTCCATCGGACTTTCATTCAAGATGTTTGGACAAACATTTGAAGCACGTGAAAGTTCCACATCGATGAGATATCTGAGAGAAAGACAGACCCGGCTCACAAATGATAAATGAAAATGCTGGGTCAAAGATAGTGTCCTCATTCCGAAGGAGTGAAGAGAGGAAGTCATAAGTAGGTGAAGAAAAGAAGGAAAATCATGATAACAATCATGACTAGATCTTCTTCCTGGATTAAGTGCGATTGCACTTATTTGGATTTTATTGGTTGAGCTCTTTGGGTTGGAAGGCATCTCGGTTGGGAGGGTGGGAAGATTTGTCATAACTATGCAAATTGAGATTCTCTCCCGATCATGATTTTGCCATCCACGTAATCATACTCCGTGAGATATGATATGAGTGAGTTCACGGAGAACTCCTCATGAAGAGTATACGGAGGTGGGACATGTGCGGTGCCATTGGGCTATAAATATGCACCTCGTCCATTATAGTCTCCGTGTCGGACTCATCACTATCAAAGATTGGATTAATCAATTTAGAGTAAATTCTAATCAATTCGAATAAGGGATTAGTGATAGTCGTATTAAGCGTGTGGAAACAACATGGTCAACATCCTCTTCTAAGTTGACGATCTCGGAATGTGGAAGTGATGCATCAATAAATTCTATGTCTTTAGAATATAAAGAATCGGCATCACTATAATCACTATCAAAATCGAGAAAGTCTCAACAAGATCATTTGAAAGAGGAGAAAACACATCACACTCATGGTCAAGAATTCCTCGACTCACTTGGGATCGGGATAAAGTTCTCAACATTAGACGATTCCGCTTCCGAATAGTCTTGAGATGCTTATCCCCATGGAGAGAGTCTTTGGGATCAAAAATTTCAAAGAAATAGGATCATCGACCTCTTCCAAAGGAATTCACTTCTCAACCGGCGTGAGTGAAGGGAAGAGTCGAAATGAAAGGCTCAAAGCGGGTGGGATTGCCACTCGAGCATCGACTTTATCGTAAACATATATAGCTCCTATGCTCTTCATATTCTCCTCCAACAATTCTCCCATACTCTTTCCTTCTTCAACGGGGTGGGATTGCCACTCGGAGTCGTGAGATTCCTCATCAAAATCATCATCGTCGTCGTCATCATAATTGTACTGCAGAGGTTTCAATATTGAGAACTTACTCTAGCCGCTTGTTCTTGACATCGTTTTCGACGAGACTCTTCTTTAACCAATTCTTTTAAATCTTTGAGTATATCTAGACAATTTTTGAGAAGTTCATGAGGAATTTGCAGAGGTTGTTTTTGAATCGTTTGGTACTGTGGAGGTTGGTCATGATAAGAGTACCTCGTTTGACACTCAAAACTCGGGTGAGGACCTCCACAATACTCACAGCAGTTATATAAGTCGGGCTGTGGTGGGTAGTTGGAAAAGTTTGAGGGGTCGTTAGATGAGTTCGGATTAGGATCATAATCAAATGAATTTCGAACCACAAAACAAACAACTCCGTTATGAATATCATTACCACACCGCACACACGCGTACACAATGACGGGGTGAACCAAAAGAGGCTCACCACAACCGACACAAGGAATAAACGATTCCATGAGAATAGAAGAAGGTAGAATCAAATGGATAGAGGGTAAAGGAATAAAGAATCAAAAGGGTAAGAGGGTAAAGAGGAATATTTTGGCATTTTTGAAAACATTTTGCAAAAACAAAGAATGAAAATATTTTGGTGTTGATAACACTTCGAAAAAGTGTTAATGAACTTTTGGATTTTTGATTAACTTTACAAAAACTTTTACAAAAGATGGTATATGCAAGAATGGATCGAAAAGGTTTAACACACGCTAAAGCCTCCCGCACATGCGCCGTAAAATTTTGATCTCGGTCCGAACCGTCAAGTCTAATCACACAAGTCGGCCACTTGTGAATGGCCAACCGTAATGACTTAAAACGATTTTAGGCACAAATACAATGAAGATCGAGAATATAGTGAATTCCGGGTCGTTTAGTCCACGGAGACTCAATGGTGTGTAAGCACTAGATCGACGATAGAATGATCACTAATGATAGTGATCGGAAAGGATTTGGATGGATAATTACACTCACGAAAAGGTTATAAAATAAAGCGACTTAAATACAAATTAAGAAAATTAAAAGATAAAATATATTAAATAAACGCTATCACTATATTTAAAGTGATGAACGTTAAAATCTAAAACTTACGTTTAAATTAAAAACTACGTAACGTACAAAATAAAACGTGAAAATAAAGAAGGAAAATACCTACGGATATAGAAAATACATTTTTACAATCCTAAATATACTAGAAAATTATTAGAAAAGAAAAATTATTTTTAAAACTATTTATGTAATTATTATTAATTAAAAACTAATTTAAACTATTTAATAATACTCTAAAATAAAAGAAAATATGAAATAAGACTAGAAAAATAAAATTAAGACTTAGAAAAATCTAAAATATGATAAAACTAATTTTAAAACAGAAAATATATTTTTAGACTTTTATATATTTATTACTAATTTAAAACTATTTAAAACTAATTAAAATGCTAGAAAATACTTTTTAAACTAAGAAAATTATGGAAAAATATTTTTTTGGCTTTTTATATTTATCTTAACTTAAGAAAAATGAAAACTTATTTTTTTGAAACTTTTCTTAATTTTTTGTATTTAAAGCTAATTAAAAAGTGCTAAAAACTAAATTAAATCAAGAAAAATAGCAAACAAGCTTGGAAAAATATGAAAATTTCAGGATAAATCTAAAATAATATAAGGAAGCTAGGAAAAATAGAAAAACAAGGGCTTGTGTGCAAGATATTGAAACTGATGAGGAAATGCTTATTGAAATAAGCACTTGAATAAGCAAAGGAGACACCACAAGCTACCAACTGAAAACAGGAACTACACTATGCTAAAAATGACCAAATGCAACAATAATCAACAAGCTATAACCTCTAATTGCAAGCTAACACAGATTTGATGAAATAAGCTAATAAGCTAAAAACAGTTTCATGGCACCTACTTTGAACTTAAAAATAAGCAGCTAAATAAGATGGAAATTGGAAAACAGATAAAGGAACCTAAAGAAGACCTGGGTGAGACTAAGTAAACCAAAGTACAGACCTAGACAAGCTCAAATGAGACTTGTGCAAGGTGCAAAACTCAGATAAACCCATGCGGTCAAAGTTGCCGCAGACAGGGATTTGACACCATATTCACAAGCTCTTTGACCCTTATAGAAAATTAACAAAATTATGCAAAATGATAAAAGAAACTAGACCAAGAGAGCTTTTCAAAACCACAAGTTTCATAGAAATTGGCCCAGAATCGAGCTTGTGAAAATTCCTACTAGATGGGCTCACATGACTTTTCAAAATTTTGACTTTTGATGATTATGATACTTTGACTAAAATGAACTTTGATCCTAATTTATGGACTGAGCTTGATGTAATATGATAAAAGGAAACTAATGCAAGCTAAATCTAGGTATTTGGAACACAAAACAAGAATTTGATTTACCAAAATCACAACAGATAAGCTTAATGGACAGGTTTTATGGGATTGTTGACTTTGATGATTAGTAGGCACAAGTTATGACTTAAATGAGCTAATATGGACTTAACAAACATGAAGTAACAAGTAGCTACCACTGCACTAGTTTATAACACAGGTAATAAAGCTAAACCAAACACCTCTTAAAAACTGATATGTAAACTGAAATTAAAACAAACACTGAACCAGATAGTACCTTTGATCAAAATGAATTTATATGACCATAATACAACTATGTTAACAGCTTGAAACTAGTGGAGACCTCAGATACACAGATAAGCATAAACTGCAATATTGAAATGAAACTGAAAATGAGTAATCTTACTCAAATGTGTCCAGCTGGTTGCAGGATAGAACCAAACCCAATCCTACATTACCCTAACCTATTTCAACCCATCATCACCACTGCATCTCCCATTAGCCATTACCAAGCCCCATTGAGTTTCCATTGACTTTTATTGACCATGATCCAATATTGTTTGAAAATGAGTTATTAGCTTTCACAGCCTATGAATAGCTTATAAAAGCTTGATTAAGCTTACAAATAAACTTCTAAGAATTTGCTCATAAAATTTGAAACTAAAACCGCAACGAAGAAGCCTTAAACATGGAACTTAGATAAAAGACTTGGATTGATGATCAAAACACAATCCAAAGATGATTTAACTAAAATGTGATACAAAGAAACTGAAATTACACTATTTTGAACTAAAATAAGACATTTAATTAAGAAACGACATTAAAGAAAATTGTAAAAACTAGCTGCCCTCTATTCTTCTCTCTATCTCCTCTTTTATACACCCAAGTGGTCTTCCCTCCTCTCTCTTAGCAAATCCCAGCTATATTTGAGGCCATTGGATTGGTTTTATTGATCTTGGCCATCCATTTCATTTTGGCGGGAAAAAGGTTTTAACAGCTGGTGGGTGTTGAGTGATAAGGGGAAGGATCATTTAATGATTTTTGTAGTTGTGTGGAGGTGGGGGGACAAGAAAATGTGAAGGAGAGGAGGGGGGATGGTTGTGTGGAGAGTTGCAGACAGAGCAGTTGAGAGGGGTGGACTTTGGCGGGCTAGCTTCTTTTGACCAGAGTTTGACCAAGGCGTATTAATAATAAAGGGGTCAAAATGTATTATGACGGGGTCGCAATTAGGCGAGGTCCAAATTGGTTTGACAAGTGGTTTAATTGACAAGGACCTTAGGTGTAAAATCGAAAATCAAGGGACCATATCTGCCAATTCAAAGAAGTTGATCCAAGGTTGAAAGTGACAATCTCAAAAGTACAAGGACTAACTTTGCCATTTCCAATTTCCAGGGGCCATTTTGACATTTTCAAACTTGAGGGACCAAAGTTGTAGTTTTGCAAATTTTATATTTCAAGGGTTTGTTTTGACAACTTTTGAATCCTATGGACCTTAAATGACATTTTTCTTTATTTTGATATACCGGACTTTTTGACAACTTTTGAAACTTGGGGACTAAAGCGCCAATTTTGCAAACTTGATACGCGTTTTCATCGATTTTGATCTTTTGCATTTAAAACACATAAACACAACGATTTGTGATATTTTCATCATTTTGATGCATTTTTAGTGTTTTCGATGATTTTGCAGTTTATATTGTGCAAAATGATGAGTATTTAGACACTCATCAAATGGGCTATCGATATAAAATTAAGCACAATCCAAACACAACTAAATCTAAACTATAAGCTCTATTAAACTAGAATAAGCTACCAAACTACCTAATAAGCTAGCACAGGTACTTAGGCTACTATATTAAACATATTAAGCTAGAAAAATGCACAATGAAAAAGGCAGAATAAGCACAAACCAATTAAGTGGATTATGCAGACTCCAAACCAAAAAGTCCTAAAGGGGTTGTTTCAAGCTTTGGCACAAGCTTCTAGGGAAAGACCTATAAGCTGAAATTCACAAATATAAAAGATAAACTAAAAAATATCAAGTTCACAAAATTTGAGCTATAAAGGAGCTGAAATGAGCTTATTAACTAGCTTATGAAAAGACTGGGTTGAGTCATCACCATTTGACCCTTTTTGAAATCAACCTGGACCGCCTACTTTGAGCAATATTTTAAGCTAGCTAAAGACTTATTAAAGTAATAAAAACTGAAAACAGATAAAGACTAGCTACCATAGATTAGAAAATTGTAAATTTTGGACTTATAGGACCCCTAAATATAAGCAGAAATTAAGCTTCAAAAAAGCTAAAAACCATTATCTTTGTGTTTTTAACTTTTTGAAAACCTTTTAAAATACATTTGACTCTTAAAATTTGGACTATAAATAACTACTCTACACTATGTGACTTAACTAGGACCTAATCACCTAAGTAAACAATTAAAAATGACTAGTTATGAGCTTATGCTTTAAAAAACTATGTAAACTGCTTAAAAGCTTAATAAACTCGCATGTTTGATTCAATCTCCCCTAAGTCTTATAGAAACAACTTAAAACTAACACTAAATGACTTATAATCTTGGATTAGATCTAGATCTCGGTTATTAAATGACAACATAGCTAACAAAAGCTTTTAACCAATAGTAATTCATAAATCCAAACACCTCTTAAAGATGTAATCGATCTTAAGCACCATTCAATCCTTAAATTTTGATTAATTTTGACTTACAAAGCATATAACAGACTTACTGACTAATCATAAGCAGATTAATGTAAATGAAAATCTGAAAAATTAGCTAAAGGTTAGATTACTTATTTCTTTTGGATTTTTTTTTAAAGTTTTTAATGAAATTTGAAAGTCAAAATGAATTTTAAAGCTGTAAAGAACAAACAACTAATGACAATAAGCAGAATAAGGTAGTTTGAAAAGCAGTTTAAAAGCATTAATAAGCAGTTGAGAATAAGCAGTCTTGACATAAAAAAGCATAAGAACATATTTTAAAAGTTAAACTAAATTAATAATAAAGCAAGGATTACATGAGTGAAAAAGTAAATTCAAATCTTAAAAGCAAATACAAAAGCTAAAAGCACTAATTAAGCTAAACTATATTATCCTACTCCTAATCCCTAATGGTCTTCAAGTTGTGAGGTGAGGGCTTATATAGGTGGCAAGGAAGGTTCAGCAACCTTGGATACTTCCCATCTCTAGATGCATCCGACTATCCCAACTTCCACGTATCTTTAGCCAATGGGGTGTTGTGGGATTGCCAGCGTGACTATGTGTCGGTGATGTCGGACCTCTAGATTCTAGTACGAGGTAGTTCATGGGGTAATTTTGGGATGGGAGAAGGAGGTGAGTGTAAAAGGCGGGGTTATAATTTTTATTAGATCTTTGACTTTTTAAGCGGGTAAAAGGGTGGTGGTCGGGGTTTGGGTTAAATGGTGTTAACGGGTTATGAGTTTAAGTAATGGGCGGTTGTTTGGAATTGGGTTGTGTTTTTATTTGTTATAGTTTTGTTTTAGTTTAGGTTAGTTAGGATTAACTTTGAAAACTAATAAGGACTAGTTTTGCAAAATTAGGACCAACTTTGAAAACAATGGTGTCAAGGGACTTTAGGTGTTAAAGTGTATTAGGTGAGGTTGGTTTGGTAAATTAGGATAAAAGATGCTCAAAATTCGTAAATATCCTTCCGGCTCCAAACTTTCACACTTTTTCATTCTCATGCCCGTTATGTTCCGTTTGTCTTTCCTTTTGTCCGTTTTGTTATATCTGTAACCTACACATGCATAAACTCAAAAACACTATATATTTGACATTATTGGGTCAGTTTTTGGTCTTTTGGGTCCGGTTTTGATAAAGAAAAAGTATGTGTTTTCACACATACCACTTACTAACAACAGGCGAATCAAGTAAGTTTTCTGTTAATACAAATAAACCGTAAAAACGTTTATTTATATTTTACAATCTTCTAATGTTTTCTCGATAACAATCGTAAAATCATTTTAACGAAATAAATAAAATACGTAAAAGCTTTGAGCGATAGTTTACTAACACACTTTACTAAACATATAAAATCATCATAACATGTTTAGTTGGATTTGTTATATAAAACCAAAACCATTTTTATAAAACACTTACAAGTAATTTTGTTTACTTATATTTTATAAAAATGTATATGTGCTTAATATAACTTGTATTGGGTAAATGATGGTAAAACCAAAGTTCATGACCCATACCCATGGAGCATGATCCATGACCCAAAGTCCATGACCCAAGACCAATGACCCATTGACTAGGTACAATGTATCTTGTTAGATATCCATGAACCAAAGTCCATGACCCATGGTCCATAACCCATAACCCATAACCCGGTTTGCAAACCAAAATCCGGAATAGCGACCCACCGCGGATCCCTTCGATTGCCTCTGGTGGGATCCGGGATCCACCGGATCCGGGTGACTCGTAGGCAGATTGCCTATAAATAGTGAGTCATTTCTCTCTTGCTAAACACCTCCGTTTAGACATATCTTCTCTCATGTTCTAACCTCTGCAACCTCAAATCAAGGATCATTCTATGTAGTTTTCTCTTTTGTGATTCTCTAGGTTCCTCTTAAAGGCGAGATTATAACCTCTTGAAGGCGTCAAGCTCGAGGTCATGAGTTGCTAAGCCGTCATCATCAAGACCTTTGAAGTGCATCTTGTTGATAGTTCTTCTCTCCACCATTAGTGTGTCAAGTTGAAGGCATTGGTGTATAGTCTTGAAGGTGTACATTCGATATGGGCCAATGTATATTTGTGTAGTTTGGGTAAAGGGTATTGATATCCTTTGAAGTGTTGTAAAAGGAGTTTGTCTCCGTTGGGTTGTAGTGTTGGGTAGTAGTTCCTCCTTTGTAATGGAACTCGATGTCTAGCCTAGTACCGGATAAAGTGTAAAGCTCGTTGTGATTGGTTTTGTTCTACCTCATGGAAGAACTTGGTGTCTAGCCTTGTCTTGGGATAAAGTGTGGCGACGTTATGAAGGCTTCCACCATATTAAGGAGCTTGTGTTGTGTGGTGCTTAGAAACTCTCGAGTTGGGTACTCGGGAGTGGAGTAAGGCAAAGAAGGAGTCTTTGTGGTGAACCACTATAAATACTTGCGTCGTGGTTTGTGTTCTTTACTTTTTATCTCTTTGCATTATTTATTTATATGTCTATCTATCAATATCCGACACACGATCTAAATGGATTGACATAAATCGATCTAAATACTTTAAAACAAAGTTTTACATGGCAAAACTATTCAACCTCCCTTCTAGTTTTCTACATTTTCTAAACACCCATTATACGTGTTAGGTATAGGTTATATCAATGTTTAGTAGATCTGTATCTAGGGTTTTGGTCTGCGCATTTTTTGTGGTTTATTTTTCCGATGTGCATGTCTGATGATTGTGCGGATGACCACCAGAACCCTACACATACTACTTAAGTGTAACTTGAAGGGCATAGATAAATACTAAGTTCGAGTATGTCGTGATTTAGCTAAGTCTCTAAATAAGTTGGTATGTATTATTTGGAATAAATAGTAGAACATATTTAAGCGACATACATTTATTTATGTTTCGGTAGGCCCGATTAAAGAGACATGAACTCAAATTAAAATCATTAAACCAATTTCTTATTATTCATTTTCTTAAATAAACAAACCAAAATCGAAAGCAGCTTTTTTTGGGAAATTTAAAAATAGCCATATTTACCAACATACTTAACAAAATACCTAATTTTATCAAAAATCGAAAAACCCACAAAATCCGTAAGGTTTGCGAATTTTTGAAAAATTCGCAAGGTTTGACTTTGCGAGGTCAAACATTGCGAATTTTGGAAATTGCTCCCATTTCTTTCGGTTTTCACGCTTAGCTCAAAATACGAAGGTTGTAGATCTATCTTTTCCCGTCAAATGTCTTTTTGAATCACTTAAAAGGAAGTTCATATAGTTTTGGCCAAAATACCACAACAAATAAACTAGAAAAAGTTGTTGTGGTATTTTAGCCATAACTTTCTCATATGAATTTATTTTTGTGTGATTAAAAAAGCCTTTTGACGAGAAAGAGATCTAACTTCATTTTGAGCTGGCGTGAAACCGAAGAAAAAAAGGAGCAATTTGCAAAAATTTGCAATGTTTGACTTTGCGAGGTCAAACCTTGCGAGTTGTTTTTATAAATTCACAAACCTTGCGAATTTTTGGAAATTTCTCCAATTTTCTTCAGTTTTCACGCTTAGATCAAAATATAAAAGTTGTAGAGCTCTCTTTTCTCGTCAAGTGGCTTTTTAAATCACGCAAAAAGAAGTTCATATGAGAAAGTTATGGTCAAAATAGCACATCGACTAAGCGAGAAAAAGTTGTTGTGGTATTTTGGTATAATTCTCATACAAACTCTCTTTAGATGATTCAAAAGCTACTAAACGAGAAAAGCAAAAGGAAATGTAGCAATTTTAAAATTGGGTTTTTAACGTGTCGCCGGTAGCATAAGACAAAAAGACGGCGAGGCCGCGAAAAGACGTCCGGACCGTATTTTATTTAAAAATGTATTTTTGTGGGTCAGGGCGTACTTTTCGTAGATCGCCGTCCTTTTCTTTCAATCTTAAGATATTAGAAAACCCTTTATAAAATATGTTAGTAAAATTGGTAGTTTTGTCATTGTTTTCCTTTTTTAAATGACCACTAACAAGTGGATTTGACGGGTTAAAAAAAAGAAAAAAGAAAAGGGAAAAGGCCATAAATAAAGGCTCTATAAGCAACCATCCCTGTTATTTTTCATCCCGCCGATTCCAAAATCAGTGAGAAAAGCGCGGGAAGTGAGAAAAGACGATGGATGTGGATTGGTCATGTGCGGTTGATGTTACGGATGAGATCCATCAGGTTCCATGTGTTATAAAGCTCAACGGACCAGCACCTGTCTCTGATTACTTTAAGCCTAAACTCACAGGTAACACACGCATAAACTTTTTTACTAGTAATAGATTTGCTTTTTAATTTTGTGAATATACATGTTATAGGGGTTGAGGTGGATGGACTAAATGTCAAGGAAGCTTATTTTAGAGGAAGGAAGCTGCAAGGCGCAACCGTTTCGCTTCCTCACGGTTATTCCGGTATATTTTTCTTTTTGTTCACAATGGGTATCGGATTTGATATGGGGTAATATGAAAAAGTGTATCATTACGATTGTTTATGTTTGGTTGATAAAATATGTAATGAAAAAATGTATAGATATTTAAATTTTATACGGGAAAAGAGAGGGGCGCAAGAATAGATTTCATGACACTAAATTGGTGTCTGATGAATCTATCATTTATGATATCCCATTTCATTCTGAGCCCACAAAACAAACACATTTAATCACTTTCATAGTCGTAGACCTCATTCTTGGTAGTGGGATACCAAACACACTTAATCTTGCTTTCTAAAACATTTGTTAGCTGTTAACTCTTATCTCTTACCAATTGAGTTTGTTTAGCTAATATAAGGAGTGATGAATTTGCAGTCACATACACAAAGAAAATTTTAAACCCAACATCCAATCTTTTTTAACCTCACTTAGTTATGATAAAATTTATAATTTTTTTTTGGTGAAAAAGGTGAATATTAATATTCAAAAGCTTACAACAAATAAAAAAGGAAACCAACTTCCATCCTTGAGACAAAACTGGAACATAAACTTGAAGATACCGATCAACATTCTGAAACCATACTATATTGCTACTATCCCAAACATGCCATATTCACCTTTATTCACTAAAACCATAACCTCATGACTGCATTTCCGTTACAATGACCCCACCCCAGATAGATGATGAAAATACTCCCTCTACATTTAACATGACCTACTGAACTCAATTTTAAGGGATCATCATGCCGGTTATAGCTATATCCATACTCACCAAAGGACACTATGACATTATAAGATAAGCACATACCAGCAGCTCCATCCTCACTGATATGCCCTAACTCATGATGAAAACAGGCCTCATTAACACATATACATCACTTCAATGGGAAACCAACCTAACCTCCAATGGCTAGGGCCAAGAAGCTTCATCTTTCACACACACGAAACCTACATTATGAAATGCCTATCCACCTTAATTCAATTTCAAACTATCAACATTCACAATTGCCTAACAAAGGCCTATTGAGTGCTGTCACAGAATGGAAAATTGAACTAAAGCATCCAGGATTCAAAGTTGTGAATGAACTCATATACTCTAATCTTCATAAGTCAAGAAACCTATATCTTTTGATTGCAGAAACTTCTTGAACCTCATCTTCATGTAGCTATATTCAATCCAGTATGACTCAACTTCCCATGAGCAGGAAACTACCTTATGCTTGGCTAATATCTATACAACTAAGGATATCTAATAACCTCAACTGTTACTCCACAAGTACACAGATAGGTAGTAGACCACCTTAGAAGAGTAGATTTCACCACCAAATTACAAGCCATCTGCTCACAAACACCTTATTCCAAACACTCCATAGTCCATTCTATATGTGACTTCAGTCATACTGATCATTCCTGTCCAGACTTCATTTCCACCAGCCACCTCTTAGCCAACCTATCCACAAACACCTTATATTTTTAAATTTATCAATATACATATAATTTTAAAATTTATATGGAGAAAAGTCCTAGCCCCCGCCTCGTCCGATTACTAGCTAGGCGGTGACTAGCGCCTAGAGCTTTTTGCAACCATGACAAGAGGTTTGCTATCAACATATCAATAGGCTCACACTTTGGCACATATGGCTAGCTACCTTCAAGTTTCGCGTTTTTAGACATGTAATGTTTTTTTTGCTAACAAAAACTTTGATTTGTTTATTTGATTAGTTGTATGTGGATATAAAAATATGCCATAATGAGATAAATCTTAGTAATTTTTCACTCTTCAGAGTTTGCTTATTGTAATCAGTGGTAACATATTTATTCTAAATGAAGAAAGTTGTATGAATCAATTTGAATCACTTGCCCTGAATTCGGCGTTTGTGATATCAACAACAAAAGACCAAGTGATTTACATCTAAGTAAAACTTGTACATGTCTTCGACCAAAAAGTAAAATGTTTAGACTAAATCTAAAAGATGACTTTGTGATTTACATATAGGGGTTGTTAGTGCAGCTTGCCAAAGTGGTTTTAAATGTTAGGCACTGATTTTTTTCTATCTGTAATCTATTTTCATATCTAACAGATCAAATACTAGCTCCCTAAGCTTGTGAAATTTGTTGTAACCAAAGTTTCTTTTTCAATCAACGCAGGCTTTGTCATAGGAAAGAAAACCTCTACGAAGAGAAAAGCATGTGATACTGATGCAGAGATGACTGATTCTTGGCAGGCGAATGCAAAGTTCCAAAACATAACATTTTGGAATCATGATAATCGTCCATCAAAAGAAGATGCTTTCTTGCGCGCGTTTCACTGGCTTGATCTTGCAAAAGCAGTAAGTTTCCTGTTTGATACTTGATTATGAATTGTCTCCACGTGTAGCATGATTCTTCTCACTATCAGTTGGTCCATAATTGTAAACCATGTATGGTCTATAGGAGAAGCTTCTATAAGAAGTATGTCAAACCCTTACAAGAACTCTTGTCTGCAGTTGCATAAACCAGTGACAGCTGAAGATATAGAATCTGCAGCTAACCCAGGAGCTACAACAACAGACTGACCAACAGGTTATCCTTTTATCGTCAGAAGTATATGTACTCCTCTTACTTGACCTTATTATTGAATTGAAACTTTTTGGCAAGCGATTGACTCAAACTGCTACCCCACTGTCTTTAACACACAACCTCATAAATGATGCACACACAAGATGTTTAACATCAAAAATATTACATTAACAAACATAGAGGATTCACTATTAAGTAAATAGATTAACTCATATTCTACACAAGACTAGACATTGTGTTATAAATACTGTATTACGTGTGTGCCTGGTAAGTGGAGATGGTCTAATGTTTATAAAAGAACTTGGACGACAACCAAATTTCTTTATAAGGTTCTTGTGCTGACATATCTTGTATAAAACCCAACCTTATGATATGTCTTTTCTTTATCAACCACTACCTATTGATAAAAAAGTTTGTTATAAAACTAGTTAGAATATTTTAAAACACATCCTTAATAATTAATCAATACGTATAATTTTTTCTTCCCAACTCGAGGACACAACATTCTTTCTTTTCCTATCGTTTCATTTCAACTCGAAAACATGAAATAAAAAGTAAATTTTCCTTTTCATTTCCTTTTTTCTCTTTTTTTTACCCATCATATTTAACCATATTTAAAAAATTGAGAACGCAATGTTAAGATAAAATCATTGTTCCTCTATTAGATGATTACGCGAATAGGATCCTCTCAAGTTGAGAGGATCAACTTGAGTCGAGTTGAGACACCATAGTCGTTGGATCAAATCTAATGGTTCAAATCAAAATATTTTATTTTGATTTGAGCCATGGATTGATCCGATATTCATCAACTCATCAACTGTTCAAGCTGCTCTCTCAACTTAAAATAAGAAATTTATAAATTGCATTTTCTATTCTTTTCATTCCTAATATCATCGTCTAAAATAATTGTCCTCTTTCGACTTTTTAAAGTCTTTTTTCAACTTTGATCTTAAATATTTTGTTTGTGTTATATAATAATTGATGCAAAATATATGAATTGATTGGTTTTAAATGTTTTTCATTGATATAATTTTCATCAAATATTATATAACACATACAAAAATATTAAAGATCAAAGTTGAGGAATTAAGACTTTAAAAAGTCAAATGAGGACAATTATTTTGAGACGGAGGGAGTAATATCTATAGTACTATTGTACAATTTGAAGAATATCGAGAAATGCTTAGAGGACTCGATGTCGGGTGTTATAAGGCTAACTGATGCCCTATAACGGAGGACACCCCACCTCGCGCCATAGGGCTTCACGCCAAATCCACTAGTCGTGTTATACGACACTTTTTTTTTTCAATATTTGCAACTATCCAAGGTTTTTTTTTTTTTTTTTTTTTTTTTTTTTTTTTTAAGAGCCGATGGGGTAACAACTACTAGGAAAAACAATACCGAGGTATTTGAACCATTAGCCCACACATGCATAGAGATATGAACTATGTCCCTTGTGGACCTTTGGTGTGTCGGGTATTAGTTAATCATGGATTCATGCAAATGATCAACCTTGATATTAAACACATACACATGTCAAATAATTGCACCTTTGCCCGACAATTATAATAAAAATAATAGTAAAAAAAAAAAAAAAAAAAAAAAAACATTTACCCACTTTTTACCCTTTAAAATCTTATAAATACCCTTTAGATCTTCTAATTTTACACACAGTTCTATCTACACATTTCAATTATAATTCTCTTTATTACCCTAAAAAACATTATGGATCCCAACTATTTATCATTACGATGTTTACTTTCAAGACGATCCAAATAAGTATACACGGGTTTTTTAAGCTTATGAACAATTTCAAGCTTTGAGTAATCATCAAGCCGAGAGTTCACGTCCCCACACAAAGACAAACGTACCATGTGAACGAGACGTTGCAGAACGACTTTGAAAGTTTATTTTGGCGGCGAAAACAATCCACCTAAATACCCTAAGAGGAATTTTAGGTGAAAATATCGTATGAGTTCAAAACTTTTTAAACAAGATATTACAAATTACAACGTTGAACCTCTTGTGGAATACTTTTTTTTTTCCAACAACCGGATGCTATGGATTGTTTAAGTATTAGTCTTCTCATGAAATGCACATCGGTCATACGCCAATTGGCATACGACACATCACCCAATTCATTTGACAAGTACTTGCAAATTGGTGAACATTTGTTCACATGATTGTTTACAAAACTTCACTAAATGCATATATACTTTATACTTGGAGGAGTATTTAAGAACGTCCAATATTAATGACATCCTAACATGTATATATGCATTGCACGAAGAAAAACATGGACTCCCGTGAATGTTCGGGAGCATTGATCATATGCATTAGGAATTGACAAATTGTCTGAAGGCATTACACGTGCAATTCAAAAGGCGCGATCATAAGTATTTGACTCTAATGCTCGAAGCCGTTGCATCACATGATTTGTTGATTTGACATGCATATTTTGGTGTTGCGGAGGGCAAATAACGACCTCAATGTTCTATATAGTTCAAACTTATTGGTGATATTGTTGGAAACTCCATTTGTGGAAAAAAAAAAAAAAAAAAAACGAATAAGGTTACTATTTACTGGATGAAATTTATCCTCAAAACCAAGGTTTTCAAGATCGGGATCTTACTCAGGATCGTTTTCGGTTTTGCAAGATCGAAATCGGGATCCTAAGATCATGCTGCAATATCATTTTTTTTAATATTCTTTATAATATTTTTCAAATCTATAAATTATATATCGTTAACACAAAATTATATGAATGTTTTATGAATATGGAATGTTTATAAAAATTAACATGTTACTTTTTAAATTCTATAAAGCGTAATCCATAACTTTTTAGTTTTTTTAGTTTGCGGCTCGAGAAAAGTAAGATCGGATCGGAATAGATCCTATGGTCAAGATCAAGATTTTATAAGATCTTAAGCTTGCTAAGATCCCACGTAGGATCCAGATCGTTTGTGCTTTGTAGTATCGTAAAATCGTAACATCCTAAGACCATGATCGGGATCTTAACAACGATGCTCAAAACGTTTCCATTGCAAGGGATGAAAAAACAATGAAGTTTAAAAGAGTTCAAGAAAGAACAAGAAAAAATATTGAACGAGCTTTTAGAGTCTTACAAGATTGTTGGAGAATTTAAGAACAACACTTACTTACGAAATCAATGCACTACAAAGAATCATGTTATTCCTTTTTATGATACTATTAGGTAAGAAGTTCATTTTTTTTTATCTTTTTTTAAATGTCGCGACTCATTTATTCCTTTTCATAAGTTTATCATGCGCGTACACGATTTTAAAAATTAAACGACTAAATTATTATTAACATGAATATTATTTTCATAATGAAGGCAAGACCTCACAGAGTTGGTGTGAGATAGAATATATACACGAGATTGTACATATAACTACAGATGTAATTTCTTTCTCTTTAAAATTTAAAGAAGGATATCTAAAAACACTTATTCAATAGTCATTATTTGCTATTAAACACACATAATGTCTAGAACATTGTATCAATGGTTCACATTCATTTGAGCAAAGTTATATTACGAGGTCGTAAGAGATTTTAATAAAATGATGCGAGATACTCTGAAATCGTTTAGTGTTCAAACTCGAGCTAATCTCATTGTGGCTATCATGCAACAAACCTTCAAAGATTTTCATTCATAAGAGTAAAGTTATATTACATGGTCGTCAACTATTATAATAATATGATGAGAATTATTATGTGAGTATGTGGATGCTAAGTTTAATGTTCAAACTCAAGTTGAGTTTGCATAACCACATTCATAATAATGATGAAGATATTTTGCTTTTTACAATCAAACAAGATCCTAATTACATGCCGCTTGATGAACATCATGGTGTTGTGGCCATGAAACAAACATTGAAAATCTCTCCAAAGGAACATCTAATAAGATGAAACGTATCCCGTACTGATATTGCTACATTAATATGGTATGCTCGATGTCGATGATTACTACAAGCATGTTAGATAAAAATGATTAGGTTTCTTATGAATATAAAAGTTTTCGGTTTGTATGTTTGTCGTTTGTTTCTAACTATATGTCTTTCATGGTGTATGCCAAACATACTTGGACGATACCAAGTGATGTTATTTAGTTTTACACAAGTACTTTGAAAAGCTGTGGCACAAAATGTTTTCAAGTTGAAGTTCCTATTTTTACCACTCAATATTAGTTAAGACTAATCGTAATGTAACTTCTTTTAACATTAGCATATCCACGTGAACTAGCAAAGTATAAGGTTGTGCATCCCACGTAAAACAAAAGCAACGTCATGAGATCAAATTTGGTTTAAGCAAAAGTTCATTCAACAAACGGTTAACAAGAATTATCATGGAAGTTGCCACGCGAGGTTAATGAAAAGGGAGGACTTTACTCGGTTTGAATTAGTGTGCTCAAATTTTGTTTATTAGTCGGTCGAATTATTGTTGTTTAAGCTTTACTTAATTAAAAACATTTTCAGTTATAAACTTACTTGATTTTAATACATATCTTATTAAAACTCACTTACCTTAATTATATGTGTTTAAATAATGTATTTATAACTAAAGAAAACTTAAACAACACTTTTAGGGTTGTTGAAAAACCCTTAGAAAAAGATATAATCTAAGTCTAAAAATAGAATTTAAGATCTATTTAAGATTGGGAACCTTTAAAATGGACTTTCATAAAATTAGATAGAGTTAAAGTATTTTATAGTTTTATTGACGTAAAAAAATGATAGGAGATGAAAATTTTCTTTTATAAACGTGGTTCTTTACAGGTCTTCAACTCTCATATCATAAGCTAAGCGCATTGGTCATGAATGGTTTTGAAGAGAATATAAAGTGAATACATGTCCTGTAACTTGTAATAAAATTTGTGGCGATAAATATTTTTTAATTTTATATTTTTACAACAGCTTTACAGATGGTGAAAATTTTATATTTGGGTAACTTTAACCAAGTATTTCAAGTTGTACATGTTGGTCCTTTAAGTTGCGTAGTTTTGTTTTTATGCTGGTGTTTTAAGTGTTTGGGTTATTGGATTTATACAATAAATGAGTAGTAGCTTGATTATATTGTACTATGTGGTAAAATGGTTGTATTTTTGTGTAAAGAGGTGATTGAAGAAGAATATTAATTGTAGGTGTTTAATATACATGGTTGTGCATAAATTAATTGTACACAAAGCTTTAGTATGTGTATTTACTTAAATTTTATATTAGGAAATCTTAAAATAATTAATAGGAAGGAAGTGCATCCCTCGATTATAAGATAGTAAGATTAAGGATAGAAATAACTTGATTTATGGAATAGCGAGATGCACCAAGACATTTTATTATGGATATTTTGATATAAATTTTTTTGGTAAATCATGTATTTTAGTTTATTATGTTTTTTTTGACAATAAATTTATGGATATCAAGAATTTCATGTGACATATTCTAACTCCTTACTCAAGGAATTTATTTCGTCTTTTTGGGTCTTTTTTAAAGCGATTCGTATAATATGAGCCAATTTGGCCCGTGCTCGTTTAGCCCCAGCCCGTTTAGCTTTTGCCCGTTCAGGCTCAAGCCCATTTAGCCCGTTGCCCGTTCGGGCTTGAATAAATAATGTGCTTTATTATTTGTATTAATGACATTTAAGGCAGGAATGATGTTTAAGTTGGTTGTACAATATACTTTATAATTTGTGTTTTTATGTAAGAGATGTTTTAATAACTGCATTAATTGTATTTACGAACAGTTAATTAATTGACTACGTTAAATATTTTGACTACATTAATAACATTAAAGTGGTGTTTTGTTTTTTTAATATGTTCATTAAAGTGTGTGTACATTATGCTTCTTGTCTTGTAAGTCTGAAAATTAAGAGTAAGGATGTGCATTAAAGTGGTGTACATTATGCTTATTGTCTTGTACGTCTTAAAATTAAGAGTGGGGTGTCTTTGTGCATTATATGTAATATAGATAATTTTGCATAAATCGTCAGTGGGCGTTACCCTATCATACATTAGGCATGTGAACGATGTCAATTAGGATGGAAAAAAAACGAAACGGCGTCGTTTTATTGTTTTACCCATATTTTTTTCATGAAAAATGATACGGGATTTGTTCATTGAGGCGAGAGCCATGACAAACAACAAAAATCCAAAGAACAAATAATCACATTTTAGCCTTCATTTTGCTTTCATCCAACGGTAGATCAAACCAAAAAATAACAAAGGAAGGGCAAAAATTGTTATTCTAGCTCATTTAATATAAAAACCCACTTTCCACAGTTTTTTAAAAAACAACATATTTTGCAAACGGTAAATCTTCAAGCTACGAAAAGTACACCATCGCGACGAGAATTAAATCATCTTTCTACAGATATGCACTTTTATATACTTTCGACAAACTTTTTTTTTTAAAATTTTCGTCCAGAAAAATCCCGCGTGATTCGTAAAAAAATCCTACGTGATTCGTAAAAAAATCACTTGTGATTTGTTAGTTTAAAAAAAATCACAAATGATTTGTAAAAATGAGTAAATCACTGTTTTTGAGATTTATATTTTTATGTCACGACTTTTTAAGGGTAGATATTTTTTTATATGATTGTTAAAATGAGCTCTTGGAATCTCTTTATTAAAAAGTTGTATGTTGTTATACAAAATCTCATGTGATTCTTTCTGATCTCTGGTGATTCATATAGAATCCCATGTGATACATAAAGATACTTGATGACTATCTTTTATGTGATTCATACAGAATCACATAAGATTCTGTATGAATCACATAAGATTCTGTATGAATCACATGTGTAATATTTATGAATTAAAAGTGATTTATCAAAGAATCTCATGAGATTCTGTATGGATCACATGGGATTCTATAGGAATCACAAGGGATCAGAGAGAATCACATGAGATTCTGAATAAATCCCATGGGATTCTGAATAAATCCCATGGGATTTTCATTTTGCTTTATATAAAATGGAAGTACAAAATCACTTGAGATTCTATATTTGTTGTGTAATGTTATGAGAAAAATATCTTGTTTACTTTGAATATATCTTCTTTACTTTGAATATATCATGTTTGTTACTTATATTATATTTGATCACATAGGAATCCGTATGAATCACATGCGATTAAGGATGAATCACTGATTCATCTCATGGGATTCTATATGAATCACAAGGGATTCGTCAAAGAATCACATGGAATTATGTATGAATCACATGTGATTCTTTAAAAGACTGATACGTGAGTTCCAACCATTGCTTTTCGTGTGTAAATCATATGCGATTCGTGTGTAAACCAACTCGTAACAACCTCGCTTACCTCAACCGTCGCTTTTCTTTTCCACTTTAAATAATCAAACAAAACTTCATAAACATCTTCAACTCTACTTGAAACAAACATCTTTGACTTCGCACATGAGCACATACTACATTGTTATATGAGCACTCAACCACTAGTTGTAACGAGTAAGAAACCTGCCGCCGCGTTGCGGCGGGCTTTTTTTAAATTTTTTTTTGGCCATCGTGACCTTTTCTTCCGTTTTTGTATTGTTTGTATATGTTTTGCAAAAGGAATTTGTAAACTAATAAACCTTTTTTTTAAAGCCTTTTTTCTTTTTCGTTGGTTTTAAGACTTGGCTAAAAATTGTCGTCGGTATTTGTTATTATTATTGAAAATATATTTTTTTATGTCTGTGTTACCTAGTCATTTTTGAAATAGAACTGCATCGTTATTATCGCCGGTATTTGTTATTATTTATGAAAAGTTTATTTTATATGTTTGTGTTACCTGGCCATATTTAAAATAAAACTCCATCGTTTTCTTTTTTTTCGTAAGATGTGAAAACTGAGCGAAAGCCGTACTGAGCTAAATTCATTGTAGTTTTGTTTCTAAATTTAGCAATCCAATTTTTTAATGTCGGTTGATTTAAGATTTTGCGCGTTTTTTTGGTTCTACTTTTGGAAGCTATTGAAGTGTATAGTTTTTTGTAGCATATTCTTTGTGGTGCTTCACCTTACAGTGCAAGAAGTTTATATTGCAGCTTTTTAAACTTTTCTCCATTTCGTTTTTAGTTATGTTTTTAAATCTTTTTTTTTGCTTCACATTTCTATCATTTAAGTAAGTTTTTTGGGAGTAGGTATGAAAGGATTTTGGGTATTTATAGTAGCATTATCGTTGAGATCCCTAATTCGTTTTTCATCTCCGATCGTTTTTTATCTTGCAATTAAGTCTGTGAAAAACGATGACAACTTCTCCTAACATCGATGAGATAAAGGAGGCAACTGGGTTGAATGATATCGCAACCTGCTTTAAATTTCTGTTTAAAAGCGAGGCTGTTGAAATTCGTGGTTTGTTGGCAAGGTTAGAAGAGGAGTGTAGGCAAATCAGGGACAAGGTTCAGAAGCGCGGGCGTACATCCAGGGAGCTCCATCTTCTAGGACCGTTTCATGAAAAGGGGGTTGATGCTTTGGGTTGTGTTGTCAACGCGCAAATAGCTGAGCGTGACATTTTGCAAGGTTTGGAGAGGACTGTTGGTTTGATCCATGATGCCATCGCCCAGCAAGAAGCTAATGTGACTCTGATGGAGGTGAATGAAGAACTCTCTGATGGTTAGCGGACTTGGGGGCTTTCCTTTTGCGTTTTGGGTGTTTTGTGATTAGGTGCTGGCGTTGGTGATCTTTTATGTAGGTTGTAGGTATGTTGATGGATTTGGTCTGATCGTGTATGTAGTTTTTGTGTACATAGGTTGGTTGTGTGGTGGATGATGTCTGTTAACTTTGGGTCATCAGCAGTTCGCTTTTTGGGTTAGTATCGTCGAACTTCCAATTGCTGTAGTGAACCACTTTTATTATCAATGAAAAGTTATTTTATATATTTTTAAGCTATGGGTTGGCATCTTTGGTCATAATGTTGTTTGCTTGTTCAATGTTTAACTGTTTCTCACAAAGTGTAGTCACTATGGAGTTATTATGGTGGAACTGTGTGGGTTGAAGGGATTGATGTTGTCCGTAACGGGTATATACATACTAAGATGTGCACGATAGTCATAAGCTGCAGTTGCCTATCCGTAAATATGGTTTCGCTCCTTTGCAACTTTTGATAGCGCCTTGTATTGATGTCATTTATGCTTATCGTAACGACTGTTGGTACTTGCATGAGTCGTGTTGACTGTTTGCATGTCTCTTTTGTGGTTTTAAGTACTTTTTAGGTTAATATCATAATTGCTGCCTTGTGCGCGATAAACAATATGTTCTTTTTTACACTGTCTGGTATATGTGAAAACATATACCTTTTCGTTATCAAAACCGGACCAAAAAGACCTAAAACAAACCCCTAAAGCCATATATATCTGTGTTTTTGTGTTTGTGTATAGGTAACAGATATTGCAAAATGGACAAAAAGAAGACAAAATGGACAAAAACGAGCACGAGATGGGAAAGAGCACAAAATTACGGGACGAATGGATTTTATTTGGAGCATCGAGGCAAGAGTGGGAATGGTGCAAGAATAAATGAAGCCCGAACGAACAATTAATTAAGATGTATAAAAAAGAAAAAAAGAAAAGAAAATGGATCAGCGGAAAATGGGTTAAAAGGAAATGAAAGACAATTCATAACAACAAAGTGGTCTAGCAAAGATGGTTGTGTGAGTGCAACTCTACCCGAGAGGTCAGGGGATCGATCCCCTCAAAGGCATGTATTTCTCATTTTTAGCTGCTGCCATCCGAGGCCCAAACCCAACTGCTGCCATCCGAGCCCAAGTTTAACTCAAATTAAACTTCTTCAAAGTTTAACTCTTTTAGTTTCACAATAAAAATCACACACTTTATTATATCAATCAATTATTTTGCAGGTATCACCATCATTCCGCGTCCCTTTTCCATTCTGGTATCAAAGCTAGACAAGAGCAAGAAGTACAATTTATGAGCAACAAATTGAAGCAAGAAATAAAATCTAAGGAGCTAGAAGACAAGCATTTATACCTGCATCCAAGCAAGAGATAAGAGGTATCATTTAATAACTTTTACAAGTTTAAAAATAGTACTTTTATTAAAATATGTCGAAGTCACCAACAATAAGTAAAGAAGAAATTTCTATTGTTCATGAAAATGAAAATGAATCGGGATTTATGCTATATGCTATTATTGATAGGAAAGCTATTAGAAGATCTAATTTTACACTATCAGAAAAACATAATTTTGATATTCAAATGTCACTAAAAGAAATATTTTCAAGAAAAAATATAATATATTTTGGAAAAATAATTGGAGAAAAACCAGTTCCTATTGAACAAACACAAGGAAATATTATTATACCTATAATTAATAAACAACATATAAATGATCGAATAAAACAAATGAAAGAAAATGATAGAAGTAAAATAGCATATATTCATATACCAACCATACAAATCATATTAAAAAGTACATTTATAGATTGTAATACACCTATTGAACTAGAATTAAGAAATGATAGAATAATTAATAAAGAAGAAAGTATTATTGGTAAAGGAAAAAGAAACCTATCCGAAGGAAAAATAAAATTCGATGTAAATATACAAATGGGATTAAGTTTAAAAGACAAAGATATAAATAAAAGTATTACTATTAGATATGAATTATTAAGAAGAGCATTTATGTATAAAGGAAATCACCCTTTTACGGTAACATATCAAATAAACTATGCACTCACTAACTCACATCATAGTATTACTTTTAAAACAAATGATAGAATTCATATAGATAAACTTTTTGAACCATTACTTAGTCTCGAAACGCCAAATATGTTTACAAAAAACAAATATATTGAAAGAAGTAGAAAATCGACATCTAATATATCGTCAATATGGATACCACAAAATGAGAAATCAAATGAAGAATCTACTAGTAATCAAGAAGATATAAAAGAAATGAAACAAATGTTAACATCATTAAGTCTAAGAATATGAGTGACACAAAAATACAATTAAAAAATAATTATAATCAATATGTTAGCATTAATTGTTTTATTAGAAGTGATGGTCATTCACGTGTAAGAACTTTGTAACGTGTGTTAGATATCATGATAGAATAGTCAACGGGCTCGTGGATTGGACTAAGCTAAATGGGTATTAGTTTAGTTAAGCTTGCCTCATATCCAATCCAACCCATGTCCAAGTCCACGAGGCCCAAGGAAAGCCTTTTAGGGCAACAAGCCTTTTGTACTATAAATACCCCTCAAATGGTCATTTGAGGGGTGTGCTTGAGTGTGTGTGTGTGTGTGTTTTTCCTTTGGAATATACAACATATTGTTTTTCATCTCTCTACACATATACACGGTTTACATATAAACATCAAGTCACCAACATCTTTCTCTTCTTACTTCTATGCATATGTTTGTGTTGAACGTGGTTATACTTGTATACGTGTTGGGTTAGTGATAAGGTTGATAAAAGTAAGGTCCTACAATTGGTATCAATCGCCTAACAATGGTTTAGGAGTGTTTGTGTTTGTTTGTGTTGATACGCGTAAGCTCTCGGTATCAAAAGTGGTCACGCATAAAGCTTTAATTTTTGCACTTAAAAATTCAAGATTCTTGTGGTTTAAGGTTTATTTGGTGCTAAAGTTTCAGTTTTTTGCAAAAAGTTCGAAGCTTTACGTGTTTTAAATCATTTTTAAGTTCGTTTTTGGTTCGTTGGTCATTTCTACTCGTAAGCTATCCAAGCACTTTGGGTGAAAAAGGTCAACATTTTTGTGTTATTCGAGTGTTTCTAATTTTGTTTGTGCAAGAGAAATTGTTTGAATCATTGGAAATTTTTACGCGTGAGGTCAAAACCTAGTTCTACGCGTAAGAAAGTCAAACCACGCATAAGGTTCTCACGATAACTTTTGGTGCGATTCTTCGAGCTATAACGATTACTCGGTGCTTCCTCACTTGGATAAGTTTGTGGAACACTTGACTTTTGGATATCTTTTACATCGTGATAGTGTAAAGGATTTTGGGCAAAACCCTAATCTTACACATAAGCTTAGACTTACGCGTAGAACACTTTACGCTTAAGTATTTTCTTACGCCTAAGCTTGTCTTACGATAACTAAATCTTACGATAAGTTTTTCACGCCTAACTTTAAACTTACGCATAAGTATTTCCTACGCCTAATGAATCCTACGCTAAGCCATCCTACTCGTAACCATATCCTACTCGTAACCTCATTGTTCACGCCTAAGCTCTTTCTACGCATAAAGGTTTAAAAGAAAAAAAAAGAGTTTTTGGCGGGAAAACTTGAGTAAAATTTAAATTTTGAGGAGACTAAACGCTCAATTTTTACGAGATTCAAATTTTGGTTTAATCAGTGAAAATTTTGGTCAAAATTCAAATTTTGAGCCTAAATTCAAAATTTTCGGTCAAATTTACGTCAAAATTGTCATAACTCAAAATTTTCATACGACCTTAGAATTGATTTTTATAGTGAATTTCAAATTTTGGGAGAAAATTTTTTTACGCCTAAGAACCAAGGTTACGAGTACGACTTTCGGAAACACCTCAACCGAGCTTAATCTTCATCAACCACAACTCCTTTATCGTTGAATCGATCCTACATCAACTTTATCATATCATACCTTCATCAATGGCAACTCAACAAGACATTCATGCAGCCGGTGCCGAAAACCGTCCTCCTATGTTGGCAAAAGGTGGTTATCTTCAATGGAAAAGTCGTATGCTTCGCTACATCAAGACCAAACCTAATGGAAAACTCATGATTAACTCCATTACAAATGGACCCTTCAAGTGTTAGGAATTAGAAATTCCAGGTATTAAAGAGTCGGTCACCTCAAGTATATGTAATCGTTAGAAAGCTCGTAGTCGTAGTTCTTTTAAGTTAAGTAGTATTTAGTTAAGTAACACCATGGAGGACGGACGGGTCTTTACCCACCGTATGCCGATCCACGGCCCAAGTGTGGCGATTTATGTAAGACTATAAATACTCTCTACCTCCCAAGGTAGAGAGTTGAGCTCATAATAATATCTTTCACTTTCTCTCACTAAGTTCCCTAAACCTCTAACTTTCTCTCTAGAATTCCATCTATATGCTACTTTGTGTTATGGTTTGATGTGTATGTGAAAAGTAATATCCTTCAATTGGTATCAAGAGCCATGGTTAGATCATATCTTGCACATCTTTGGATTTCTAGTGGTTTTAGGTGGTTTTGAGTTTGAAAAGTTTAGTGGTTTTGCATCATTTGGTTGATTTCTTGTGTTAAAGTTTGAATTTTGTTAGTACTTTTATGTTTAGAATCATCACAAGTGTTTAGGTTTTCATTTGGTAAGCTTGAATCATCTTGGTTGGGTTGTTTTTGGATT
The DNA here is from genome assembly GCA_022545495.1 of Chrysanthemum lavandulifolium. Classification (NCBI taxonomy): domain Eukaryota; kingdom Viridiplantae; phylum Streptophyta; class Magnoliopsida; order Asterales; family Asteraceae; genus Chrysanthemum; species Chrysanthemum lavandulifolium. The sequence goes on from JAHFWF010000138.1 coordinate 143,591, forward strand.
GAAAAGTGATGTTTATATTGTTTTTCTTGCTAGCGACTTAGCTCACGGACTACTTTCTTTGTAGCGACTTGCTTTACAAATTTGTAGCGAGTTACGCTTTTAGACCTAGCGAGTTAGATCTAGCGATTTCTGATACAAGTAGTGGACTCTCCACCACGGTAGCGACTGGTGTTAGCGACTTGGTCCATAGCGAGTTGCTCTTTAGCGACTTGTATCTTTAGCGACTGAGTGGCAATTGTCGCCAAAATTTTGCTAGCGACTTGAGGCTTAGCGAGTTACTACTTAGCGACTTGCATTTGTCTAGCGACTTGGGACTCTAGCGACTTAGTGGTGTAGCGAATTAGTTGTTAGCGACTTGGTTCAAGAATTGTTAGCGACTTGGTTGATTTTTCCCGTCAAAACTTCAAACGGCCATAACTTTTGAACCGTAACTCCGTTTTCAGCTTCTACCCATCAAAACGACCGTGAGCGAGGAGAATGGGCGCCGAATTAAAGTTCATTCGGGTCAATCTTCGAGGTCTAAATCCGCTCGAGCGAAGTTATTGAGGTTTTAAGTTGTTAGACCTAAATTTCTCAGGAAAAACGGGCATAAACCAATCCGAATCACAACCAAGCAACATCTCGCTTATCCCACAAACAATCATAAGACCTAACACACAATTGTCTATCATTGTGTCGATCCATTAGTCTTCTTAGCACATTCCATTGGTCATTTCTTAACGGTTTAGTCTTGATTTTAGTAAAATCCCATGAAAGATTCTATTTCTCGGTTTAAATCATAGACTTGTAAAATCCCGTGCATTCTACCACATCATGTCTTACTCTCTCGACCAGTGATTTCGAAGTGCTTAAATTGTATGATCTTGTGGATAATAATGATAATGGATGCTACATCGAACGATTAAAGATGTTTGAATTAAACAACGAGGATGTGAGATCTTCATGTTCGAGTACAATGAGAATGAATTGCACTCGCTACGAATGCCATGCAAATGGAATGCGACATTGAGCCCTATCAACTACTTCATCCGCACCTCATACAGTTGTTATCCATAGTCGGGGATCGAACATGTAGTGCTCTTTTCCGCCAGGACTTACCTACATTGACAAGAAGCTTCTTTGTTGAACTTAGAGCATTTAAAGTCGCAACTTACCAATGAAGAAGTTCAAAAGATGGTTCCGGTCAGACTCTTCAAGTAATCTACAAACAATTTCAGCCATTCATCGGTGGGGAATATTCGTGAGACACGATCAACACTTGACCGAATTTCCTTCAAAAACATCTTCGGAATGGAAATTGAGAATTCATTGAGACATTTATCCAACTCATGGATAATGTGAAAAGTACATTGAAGATTCTACACAAAAGAATGAAGACTTGAATGAGTGTCGTGTGCATTGAAAGATTGTTGTGATAAGTTGGGTAATGTATCCGTTGAGGAATCGGTGTTCTTGAATGCGTAATGTCGGTGACAACAAAAATGATGAGTCGAAAATGCAAAATGGAATCTTCGTGCTCAAATTCACAAGAGAGAGAGGTGCACCGACACAACCCGTGCAAGTTAATGCAAAGGAACGCTCCATGGAAGCTTCACACCGCATGTCAATGCCGAGGTAAGTTGCATGGAAGTTTCATTGCACCTAGTTGTGCATCTTCTACTCAAAATGATGATTATGTCTTGCATGAGTCTGTTGCATTTGTGCTCGATGATTCCTTACCACTGAGCTTAACATATATAAGGATCAAGTTGCTATTTATGAACAGTGCTAAGTTTGAGTTGACAACCGTGAGCAGAAATGGATGTCCAAATACGCATAATCATTAGAAAAAGTAATTTTAGAGAAGAAGTATTAAAACAAGAGTTAAACTCCTTACAAGAAAAGCTTTCTAAAACCGCTAAGCAAAACACGAACTTCAAGAAAATGTTAAAATGCTTAAGCAAGAATTCAAGGCTAAGGAATCAAAACTTTTGAATGATTTTTCCAATCTAAAAACTTTGAAAAACAAGCTTGAAAATAAGTTGTACGTATAAGGAATACCATTCGATTGCTCACATGATCACTAAGCACGAGTCTTAAGCGATAAGCACAGTGTTCCCATTATAGATAAACCCAATCACGAGTATGGTAAGAAAGCAAAAGCACTCAAAATGTAATCTATGATGGAAATGAGATTCTTAAACCTAGATGCAGACACCTAGTTGCATTGAAAATCGAGGAAGATAGAAAACTAGATATTGCATCTAGGAGAAAATGGATAAGAAGCTAAATGATCCCGAGTGTAAAAAGAATAACATAACGATCAAACCCCATAATTACACTAAAGAAAATTGGATCTCCTTGAACAAGTTTAAGCCTCGGACTCTATTAACCCCCGAACAAGTGTTCGGAAAAGGATATGGAAATGCAAAAGTGAAAATCTTGTTGAAAAGAATCCCCTTGTAGGAAAGCGCCTAAATCAACTGTGTATCCTCCTAATACACCAATGCACTTAGTTCCTAGATCTATTGCCACTAAAAGCAAGACCTTAATCGATGAATATGTTATCTTTCAACTATTTGTTGATTTTGAGAAAACTTGTAAGAAAAGGATCACACCCACCGGTATAATCAAGGGAAAGGGTTTTGAGCAAACTAAAGAATGCTATTTAACCGTGGTCATGCCTTTCTTTAAACAACTAAAAGATCAATTCGAGAGTCTTAAAAAGGGACGATTCGATATTAAAGAAATGAAAAGGTATTTGATGCAATGATTGTTGAGGTTAGTGACTATGAGAGAGAATTAAAATATAGTGAGATTGAAAGGAAGAACTTGCATACATCGAATGAGAATCGATTTCAATGTATTGCTCAAGATGTGTTTTCATCGCTACAAATTGTTCCTTAATGCTTCTCAATTTCATGAATTATCCGTTGCTCAAAGTATCCCATGATCGTGTCATTGAGCTTGAAACAACAAATTCAAAATTGCATGAGAAAATAGAACAGGATGATCATGATAACTTGGTCAAACATTATTCTAAATTAGAAGTTGAACATCTTGCTTTGCAATTAAAACATCAACATCTCAAAGAAAATGTTAAAACCTCAAATATCAAGACATCCTCCGATGCTCCCGAGTTTGATGCGGTTTTGAAATTAGCAAACGTGATGAACAAATTCGAGCTCATTATAACACGATCAAAAGATTGAAAGCCCAAATTTCACAACCGAAAGGTGAAAAGAAGGATGATCGCTTCCCATATGCCTCCACCTTTAGATTCTCGAATTTCCAACTTCAAAACATAATTGATAACTTGCAAAAGGAAAATGATTGTTTTAAAGCTGAAATTTCAAAGGTTAATGATCAAAACAAAGAGTTATGTGATTCATTTAAAGTTAATCATGATAAACAAATTGAAAAGATAACTTCTTTACTTAACGATATTGAGAATCAAGCGTGAGGTGAAAGGAAAGTTGCCAATCCCCAATTGCAATACTACTGCTCCTAAGGTTTCGCTGTGATAAATATGCTATCGATATGTTATATATTCCCCGCCCATTAGGAATAATGAACTTGCACATAAAGCATATCTCTCATACCTTAAGGAAAGTTTGAAGGGTCTTCGTGAGATTGTTGAAGATGAAAGATTAGAAAAACCTTTTGATAGTACTATAGCCTATGCCCGCATGGATGCCAAACGATCTCGTGAACTCTTAGAGTATGTAATTGTCACAAGTCCGAAATCTAGCAATAGGCGAGATAGAATAGTTGTGCCTTGTTCTATGCCTAAAGCCAAGCATGTGACTCTTGATATGCCTTGTTCCATGTCGAAATTCAAGCAAGCAACCTTTGATGTGCCTCCTAGAATTTCGCATCCAAAGACTTCTAGACCGTGAATGCGAAAGTAGTGAAGCCATTGTTAGGAATTAGAAAATTCCGATATTGAAGAGTCGGTCACCCCAACTATTATCTAGCATAAGTTAGCTCGTAGACTAATCGTTAGTTACTTATTTATGTTGTTATGTAGTTAGTCGATGGCGTAAAATAGTTTAGTGCAACACCGTGGAGGAAGGACGGGTCTTTACCCACTGTATCCACGATCCACGAGGCCGTCGGGAGGTCGTTTAGTTTGTAACCTATAAATACCCTCTACCTTGCAAGGTAGAGGTTGGATGTTCTTTGGTAATCTAATATTCCACAAGTTTCTCTCACTAGAATGTCCCACTCTTTCTCTCTAAAACCATCTATGTGCTCATTGTGTTAATGTTATGATGTGTATGTGAAATCCAATATCTTACAATTGGTATCAAGAGCCATGGTTAGATCATATCTTGCACATCTTTGGATTTCTAGTGGTTTTAGGTGGTTTTGAGTTTGAAAAAGTTTAGTGGTTTTGCATCATTTGGTTGATTTCTTGTGTTAAAGTTTGAATTTTGTTAGTACTTTTATGTTTAGAATCATCACAAGTGTTTAGGTTTTCATTTGGTAAGCTTGAATCATCTTGGTTGGGTTGTTTTGGATTGAAAAGTGATGTTTATATGGTTTTCATGCTAGCGACTTAGTTCACGGATAATTTTCTTCGTAGCGACTTGCTTCACAAATTTGTAGCGAGTTACGGTGTTAAACCTAGCGAGTTAGATCTAGCGAGTTAAAGTACAAGTAGTGGACTCTCCACTACGGGTAGCGACAGTGGTAGCGACTTGGTGCATAGCGAGTTGCTCTTTAGCGACTTGCATCGTTAGCGACTTGAGTGGCAATTCTTGCCGAAATTTTGCTAGCGACTTGAGTGTTAGCGAGTTACTATAGCGACTTACATCGGCTAGCGACTTGGAACTCTAGCGACTTGGCGTGGTAGCGAATTAAGTGTTGGCGACTTGGTGTAGTATCTTCTAGCGACTTGGGATTAGTGCTATTTTGTTGGTAGCGAGTTGATTCTAATTCTCTAGAGACTTGGGAGTAATTCATAATAACACAATGTCGGTCATCACGGATCCTTTAATCACCAAAGTACTTGCTCTCTATGACACAACACGAGAATAGTGAAGCAGAATGCCTATCGAAAGCCACACACTTAATGATTCGATGTCGATCAATCGAACAACTCAAATAAGTCACTCTTAATGTCTTGAGATGATGCTAAGAATGTGGAATGCACCGGTGAGCCGTTTCAACATCTCGATCGACTTCTCAAATTACTCTTATCCACAACCATGGATCGAACAAGTTGTGCCATCCTTCGTCGAGGATTTTCCCACTTTAACAAGAACTGTTTTGCTTAACCTAGAACGGTCGAGGTTTCAAATTACCAAAGAAAAGCTCTCAATGATGATTCTCATCTTGCTCTCCAAACCATCTTCAACCAATTTCACCACTTACCGGGAAGAATACTCCTCGATTTTGATAATATCATGGTGGAATGTCTTTCAAAAGCACACGGAATGGAAATTCATGAGTTCGAAACTCATTTATTCAACTTATGAGTAATATGGAAACATACATCGAGGAAGGCGCAAAGAGAATAACAAGTGAAGGAATTGAATGAGTGTCAAGAGTGTCCATGGAACAATGATGACGTGTCATGCTTCATTCAGTTGAACCGGAGAAGACGATTGCGAGAATCTCGGTTGTGATGGAAAAGGATGAAGAGAACAACAACGATCTCAAATTCTCGAGTCGGAAAAGGTATCAATCAACAAGGTACACTTATCGATCACACTAATTCTCACAAAAGGTACATGACTCTTACCACGAACATAACAATGTGGAATCAATCTTTGTTTTATCGAATCTAATGCAAGTAACATGATTGAAAAAGGGTATATGATGAGCTTTCAAACAAATTTTCAATTCTTGAAAAACAACGTATCTCTTTGCAAATTGAAATACAACATAAGAATGAAATGTTTTATGCAAAAAAGCAGTGTAGTGTCTGGAACTTCGAATTTAGAAATTTTTGAAATTAATCGGTTAAAATCGATTCGGGACAAAGATTCGACCATAAGAAATCGAAATCGCTTCTTTCGAAGCCCGAAATATATTTGTCATGAGATGAGTGATACACTAGAATCTAGGAATTCTGAACTAGCTCTATGTGTGTCCAACCTTCTAAGAGAAAATGAGCATTTAAGAAAGAACCTTGAGGAAACAAACTCTAAGTTAGTCAATCAATCTAACTTCTTGATGAAAGATATTGATGACCTCAAAGCACAAATTCAGGATAAGAGCTTCAATATTGTTGCCCTAAAAATGAGCTCAGGAAGTATGCTGGAAATAGGATTAACACTAAGTTTGCAAAACCTTCAACTTTGGGAAAGTCAAATGTTCCAGAACCACTTGAAACGAACAGTTATTAAACAACCTAATGCCTTTAGGTCTGAAAGAGCTAAACCATTGAAATCTAAGCTTACATCCCAAGTTGATAATAAGTCCGTTTTGTCAAAACCGGTCACTTCATTGCCTAGTTCGGATATGATGAATCCCAAGCATAGGACTAATGGTCATCACCCACAAATCGAAATGCTATAAGTTTAACTAGGTCTCATGCAAAACATAGTCGACGGATCAATCCCTAAGAAATTCTCGATCACAAAAGACAAATAGTCAAAACAAGGGTGTGCACTCATTTAGTTCAACTAACGGTGGCTTCAAATGGATTCCCACCGGTAGATTATTTAAGTTTACAGGACTTAAGCGAACTTACATCCCTAGATCATGCCTCAAATGGATTCCTACTGGTAAACTTTTCAAGAATGTAGAGCCTAATAGGATCTCCATTAATGATAAGTCGTATTATCTTGTGATGCATCCAAATGTGAGACTAATCATGTCACTAACTCTACTATGTACAAATCTACATGTGCTTCAAGTACAATGTGCTCTCGATCTTTTCGGTACAATGCTCAACTCAATCGGGAACTTCATGACTTGGTTCCCATCGAGATATGAACATAGCTCATTCGGGAGCTATAGCTTGCGAGTTGATGTACTTCTTACTTTGACTCCTATTCATCTTGAATCGGGACTCGTCATTCCATATCTTTGTATAAATCAAGTTTCTAAAAAAAAAAAAAAAAAAAAAAAAAAAAAAAATATCATTTTTTTTACATACTTCTTTACACAAAATTATGTCATTTTTTTTTTTCAAAATTTTATCATTTTCCTCAATCTAATAAAGAATATACTCCTTGTTATCGATAACATCTACGGTCCTAGAAATGTCATTCAATAATGGCGGGATCATAGATGAAGTTCGAACAAATGATATATTCTTGGTGGTATAATGGGATTGGTTAATATCAATCAATGATCTTTGATGACATTGATTGAGGGGAGATAGTTTTATATACCATTGGCTTCTGTCTTTGGTTATGATGTTTGCTTATTTGTATGTTGTGGTGGTTTCTGCTTGTGTGACTACTTGGTTATGCTTTTGTAATATCGGTTATGTGTTTCTCTCTGTTATAGGATGTGATTGTATCTTGCTCGTGTGTGATTTTCCTTGTGTGCCTTCGTAGTAGCGCCTATGTGTTGAAATGTTTAATTGATTCATGGTGATCGATTTTGTGGTGATAATCAATGCTAGAGGCGTTGTCTAATCCGTGTTAGCATATTACCACTCGTTCATTAATACCATAGGGACCAAACTTGTCATATAGTGAAAGTTATGTTGCATTAGCGAATTACCTCACCTCATGTTAAAACCACAAGGACCAATTGTGTCATATTGCCTAAGATTGTTTGTATACCCTAGCGAGTTACACATTAGCGAGTTACCATTTTACCAAACAAGTTTTTTTTCTTCTTCTCTCTCGTTTTTTTTCTCTTCGTCATTTTGATCATACTAGCGACTTAGCAAGAGGTTTGCTTCGATTCCCTCTTATCGTTGTTATCTTAAGCTTTAGTGTCCAGTCTCTAACTTATCTTTATATCCAGATCCTTTCGAGCTCGTGAGGTGTGATTATTTGTCTCTCGCTTAGGTTCGATTTTTCATGTAATAGTATGTTTGTTGTTTGTATAATGATTGAACGGGTTCAAAATGTTTGGAATATATTGTTTGGAATATAGTGTTTGGAATACATTGATGTATGATTAAGTGGATTGGGTGATGGGGTGATGTTAGAAGTGTTCTTGGTGGCGATTTAAATTGTTCTTGGTAGCGACTTAGTCTGAATGTTCTTCATAGCGAGTTAGTGTTCAACTTAGCGACTACGTTTCTGTAGCGAATTAGTTCACTATATTCTAGCGACTTGGTTAGCGAGTTAGTAGTTAGCGACTTGTATTTACAAGTTAGCGAATTAGTAACCTAGCGACTTAGTTAACTGTTTGTAGCGACTTGGTTTAGTTACTGTTCATGGCGACTTGACTTTACTAGCTAGCGAATTAGCATAGCGACTTGGTTAGCGAGTTAGTAGTTAGCGACTTGTATTTACAAGTTAGCGAATTAGTAACCTAGCGACTTAGTTAACTGTTTTGTAGCGACTTGGTTTAGTTACTGTTCATGGCGACTTGACTTTACTAGCTAGCGAATTAGCATAGCGACTTAGTGTGCTAAACTATTAGCGACTTGTCTGTGACTCTTGATGTCGACTTGTCTTTACAAGTTTGCAACATTGTTCACTTTCATGATTAGTCGTAGGGTCAAGGATTATTAAAATGTTCAAAGGTTTTGTGCTAAAGATGATCTCACTCTCACAACACTTAGGATCTCCTAATTCGACTTGTTGAATCAACATACTCTATGTAATCTGTTATGACATCTCTGTTTAGGCAAAAGGTACTTGGTTTCTCTCACATTGCCAAATGTTACTTTTGCCTCATACATATTGTTATATCACTTTTACATGTGTATCTTGGCTCATGTCATGATCACTGTGAAATGCACTCTTTTGCCCTTTAAATCACTTATAAGCTCGTCATGTAATTATTTATCTATATGATTGTACTTCATTGAAATATCTCAATTACGAATGTTATCATATATTTGAAAGTTGTCATATATTTGTAATCTATGCCACTCTATCTTTCTCTGTATGTGTTTTGGGGACTCCTTCTGAGTTACTACTTCTATGACATAAGGGTGCTCTCAATGTTGTCTCACTTACCATTTACCATCTAACCTGTTCCCATTCATTCTTATTGATTGTATGATTACTCGAACATCAATGGCAAGTTCAATCCCGAAAAAAGCGCTACCCGTCGGCATCATCCAAAGTTCTTTCAGACGAAGAAATCCTTCCCGAGTCAATGGGCGATTATTGGAAAAAGCAAGCATTATGTGGATCTACAAAGGCTTCAACAAAATCCGATACTCAAAGTTTCTATTGACATCCTCAAAACACAAACTTCTTGGAGCACTTACCAAGCAATGCTCAATTCCTCCATTTACATTCAACAATTCGGAACACCATTCAATGGGACAAAATCACATTTCGATACTCTTGCATCTTTGGATGATATGGAGTTCACAATTGATTCGATATTACGAGCAAGGCTCTTGGAATCACACCATGTAACCACGACTTTCGTTACGAATCTCCACACAGTCTTGACGATTTGATTGTCTTTCTAATTGGATTGGGTTATCAGAACAGTATTTCAAGAGCATCTGACATCATCACTGGACACATGTTTCAACCATGGAGAGCCATTACAACAATTCTTAACTTGTGCCTATCTGGCAAAACATCAGGGTTCGATAAAGTGAGGATCCCCATCTTGCAAATCCTATGGGGAATCGTTAATAGGGTTGATGTGAATGTATCAGATCGTATTTGGGAAGAATTTTCGTTATCAATGAACACATTCATATCGGACAGAATCAATTTCCAAAACAAAGCTCAAGGCGAAAAAGCAGAACAAGCTTGTAATTCCGGCATCGATTCTCTAAGCTTGTTATCCGATACTTACAACAAACTCATAAATTCACTCCTAGGTCTGAATCAACTTTACACAAAGCAGAAGATGAATTTGTTTTAGGAAACCTGAAATATGTTCCTAGAGGTTCGGATAAAGAAGTATTTGGATTGCCAATTCCTGATTGTCTTCTCACAGAAGATATCAAGAAGATGGACTACTTCAAGCAATACATGAAAAGAGCAACCAAACTCTCTGCTGATGTCACACCATCTCCTTTACAACCAAATGCTCCCATGACCAAGTCGACCTCACAAGCATCCTATGCCTCTCTTCCTAAAAGAGACTTGAAAGGTCTCAACGATCGACACCGCATCCAAGAAGCGAATGTAAAAGGAAGAAAGTGGAAAAGGAGATTGGTGAGAAAAGCGAGATACCAAGGAATGTTACCGAGCTAGCGATGAAGATGATCTTGATCGCAACTTGGAATTGACAAAGCCTTGAAAGTCAGAATGTGAAAGCTCCAGTAGGTGGAATTGTGTTAAGAGAACCCGCTCAACTACCTCGACAAACAACCCCAATTACACTTGACAAGGGTAAAGGAGTTGCAAGTGTTGAAACTGAACAAGCTGCTCACATGCTGTTAACTATCTCATCATCTCCATCAAGCACCACAAATCAATATGAGCTGAAGAGAAGAACAGATTCATCTCATGCAAAAGAACAATCTGGAGTGGTCAAGGTGCCTGAAACGTTTAAGGAATCTCTTACACTTGGTGAGACTCAATCTGACTTGAATGTTGACACTCTGTTACAAAAGGGCTCACAGGAGAACCTTGAGACAAGATCTGATGAGACCTTGAAGATGGATGAACCAAATCTGTCTACTAACTCTCTATCCTCACTTAAGAATCTTGATGAAGATTTCTCTTTTGGTGATCAATTCATTAATGACAAAACCTTAGATTACGCACAATCCATGTATAATGTCGACATTGACAAGATCGTCAACCATTCCTCCATATTTGCATCTTCACTATCAACTGCACTTCCACCTCCTTACCTACTCAATCAAGCTGTACAAACACCACCAACAATGTCACCAAACCCGAACCCGTCATTACAATTGCGGATGAAGTGGCTCCACCGACTTCCCTCCATGATTCTCACCTCGATCAACTCTTGGATAAAGCTATTAAAAGGATAGAAGCTCGGAAGGCAACTTCCTAAATCTGTTGATTCTACGGTGGATCGTGTCTATAGATTGGAGCACCTCAACTTCAATGAAGCGTTCTTGCCGCTATTGAAGGAGAAGTCAAGGATCTTTGTGGAATGGGCTATGAGGCTCCACTTCTTAGGCGATTCAAGGACCTCCCCATCTCCGATATGAGAGCGACTACGTGTGAAAGGATGTATGAAATTTGAAGAGGACAAGCATGAGGTTCACGATAAACTCTATGAGGCACTTGAAGAATCCATTAAGTTCGACAATTATGAGCGGTTCAAGATTGATGTCGGAGAAAAAGAAGCTAAAAGAAAAGGAGAACAATTGTGATGGAAACATTGATGAAGGACCGCAATGATCCTCCTCCACCTCCGCCACCAACGGAGGGCTGGAACCTCGGATGCGGTAATCCTTCTACAACAACCAACACACCTCCATCACAACCACCATCATCACCGCCAAAATCTTCCGGTCAATCGGATCCTACAAAGAGCGAGTACTCGAGAAAAATCTGCTGCATGGACGACGGTTGATTCAAGGTTCACATCACATCCACCTCAATTCACGATGATCAAATAGTTCACGAAGAGTCTCAAGTCATGGTGACTCGAACGGATGAAGATGATGCGTCGATGAAGCATATTCCAAAGCCATCGGAAGATTGGTTTGACACTTACATGGTGGGAATCGCACTAGCACATCGAGTAGCACCTTCAAGAGACACAATTCAAAGGCGCATTGTGGAAGATAGACCTCCTTCTCTAGAACCCATGGACCATCCAGTCGACTCTATGATTCGACAACAATTGGGCATCGGTTATCACCAATAATTATGAAGTCCCGGTGAAGACTCTACGCACACTACTGCGGTGATATGGGAAGTTTTATTAGATGGTTTTGTGAGCGGAAGAGTATCTCATCCATAACTCCAAGAGATCTAGAAGGACAAGCTTACGAAATTGTCAAAGTCTTCCATTCGATGCAAATCATCTTCAATATCGGATGGAAGAATGCCATAAGATGCTAAATGACCAAGTCGGTGAGCAAATCGATCGCTTCAATGTCAACAAATCTCTTCCTCTTGGTGGTGAACACGGTCGGATAACCATTCAGTGAATTCTTCTTCAATCACGACTTGGACTATCGTGTGCTCGCTCTGTGAAAGAAGGCTGCTCTATCAATATCAAAGATGAAAGCGCAACCTACTCGATCGGGGCTTGAGCGGATGGTTCTGATCAATTGCGGGCAAATGAAGAACAAAAGTATGATATTGCGCTTCTTATGGTATTTCTCTTTGGTGGTTCAAAAGAAGAAGTTCTACATCGAAAGACATGGTGCGATAAAGGCCGCAATGATGTCGGATCAAAGCACAAATCTTAAGTGTTGTTAGTGTAGAGATCTTCCTATCTATGGATATGAGTACTTGAAGAAGATTGTCCTTAAAGAGCGACTTCAAAGTGTATACTATTGAGAGAGCGACTTCAAACATCTTACGCCAAATGATTTGAAGATCTCTATCTCTTAAATCTTCAAGGACACCTTGAGCACTTACGTGCGTGAGAAAAAGGCCCTCTGCGGTTGTCACTCTTTGGATCGGGGCTTAGTCATTCGAAAGCGAGTTGAGGACTTTCGACTTGGCATTGAAAGCTACCAAACCAGGATCAACCTTACAAGTCCTCAATGGAATGCAAGCGGGCATGAATTTCATCGAGAATACAAAGTCCTTGACACCCCTAGAGCCGTCATCTTCACCGGCGGATATGGATCTCGTATGCTTATCGTCTATGTGAACTCTACAAGTTTAGTGATGGTACGCTCAAATTGGTCGAAGAAGAACTTGACACGAGTGAAAGAAGCCAAACTTGATATGAAATCTTGGGTTAAAACTATGTTTTGGATGATGATGGCGTGAAGAGATGTGAACACTTCATTCTTTGCAATCGGGCGAAGACTCAAGACACGAAGGATCTTCCGACCTTGAAAGTTTTGTTGGTGGAAGGCTTCGTGATGGTCACTACAAACTTCTTGGAGGGTGAATGAAGACTTCTTGGGATCTTGTTTATGGTGTGTCGTTAACTATGTGTAATATGTGGTGTAATAAATATGAACAAGCGTAATACATGTAATAGTGCTAGGATTTGTCTGTGGTTTCCCTTGTAAAAGGGAAACATATGTGTTGTCCATTTTGATCATATAAAATCGGACACATTTTCTCCTACAAATATTTTACCTCATACATATTTAAATCACTTGAGATCCAAAATCTCAAAGGATTTAAGATTTTTGATCGGGGAGAAAATGTGATATAAATATGAAAGATGTTAAAAGATAAGATGACCAATTTTGTGCAAACTTCTCTCTTATATGTGCTAAACAATTTTGAATCTCGAAGCATATTTTCGAATCTCGAAGCATATATCAAGGGGAGAACTCTCTTTGAAAATTCAATTTTAAATGTTTTTAAGGTACCTTGATCATATGGCTTCTAATCCTTTGATGATAAAGGGTTCCTCTAGTATGTGCAAAACTCTTTTCAAATCTCGAGGCACATATTGAGGGGAGCAAATTATGGAAACCTCATCCTTCCCGAAATGCTATATCTACTTGATTTGATGTGGGAAGTGATGTTGATATCTTTAGAAAATGGTAATCAAAGAAGTTAATTCTTTCTCTTGCCTCCGTGTGCAAAACATTTTCAAATACTTGATGCACATGTTGAGGGAGTTCTCGTTCTAAAATATCAAAAACAATTCGGTACAAAATGCTTTGATAATATATCACAAGTATCGAATTGATTTTCAAATGGTTTTCAATTGGATCCAATGGCGGATGAACAATACCAAATAGACCGACCAACTTTACGTTATATGCGGTGATATAAGGATGATAAGGTTAGGTATATGTTCCCATGATCCGCGAGCAGGAGGGATCTACCGAGGACAATCCACTAGTTAGTGTAGAAGTCCTTAGGTATGATGATAAAAGGAGAAAAATGAGATATGGGAAGAGTGTGGACTAAGGCGAGCTAGTCTTGGAATAAACCCAACAAGGTTCTAGCTATGAAGTCTCGGTAAGCTTGAAGGGTTGAAGAATTAAAAGAATTGAATGAGAAAGGGTGAAAACAAATAGCCCTCCATTTATTCAACCTTAGAGGCGAAACCGGGTTCAATTCATATACTCTTGATGGTAACATCGGTATTGAAGACAAGGCGTCATGGACCCGGTGGCCTTTGCACTTCAACTTTCCAAACCACTCAAGTTCCTCTTAAAGGGCTTGTTTCATTCTCGGGGAACCGACATTATCTATCGACTTTCTCTTAGAGATGGTTGATATTGAAGAAGGAGACCTCTCCTAGTCTCCGTTATAGGATCCAAATATGCACAAATTGAGTCTAGAGCCACGAGATCATCAATAAATCTCATTAGGACACTTTCAATGAAGACTCTGTTTCACACAATGTGGAAAGAGATTATATCTTGAGTCCTCGCATTATCCTTGTGGTATTGCGGAACATCCGAGTGATGTGTATACATATTCACAATGAAGATGGAAAGCCTTACGGAGCCAACATCAAACAAGCTCTGGTAGGTGGCATGTGAGATCTATTTTATAGATTAACCATGTGACAAGCGAGCAGAAACAATGGGCGATTCAATCTCTTGAATCAATCTTGGTTCGAGTTATGGATTGACGGATACCTTTGAAAAACCGGTCATTGTGCTTAAAACTCTTTTCTTTAGCACATCGACCGTGTACTAATTTTCAAACCAAAGGTGTTTTATGATTGATAATTGATTTTCAATAAAACCTTCGTTGTATTGCAAAAACAATTTCTATTGAGCAATACGATTGTTTTCAAATCTCTTTTCATCAATCGGTGGACTTAAAATTATTTGGTTCACTCACTCCGTGTTGTCTTCTTTGAGATGTTCGGTTTGAGAACATCTAGAACATTGCGAAACCTGTCAAGGAAATTCTTAGGAATCCTACGATCACAGGCGGTACATGTCTTGATCAGCGGGGAACCGTGGGCGTGTACCTCAATTCAACGAAAGTGATCAAAGACACTTTCGTGCGATTTATTACTAAGCTGTTGTATGCGGTACACCCGGCGTTTGCGGTGATCGAATGAAGCGGTCAATCCATAGCCGCATGCTCACTTACACATTCAACTCAAAGAAATCATGATTAGTGCATCAATGACTCGATATTTTCACTCCAAGCTCACGCTACTGCTGCGCCAATATCATGATTCAACAAATGCTTCCGCTACTCGATGAGAAGATTTCATGATCCGAATGTGAGCATGTCGGTCCTAAAGTCACAACATCACATAATACCAACACCACAAAGGATGTCTCGAGATTGATGATTGGTGATGATCTCAAAAGATGGCTCCTAATTATTATCTCATAGATCATTAATGACCTCCATTTAAAGTACAAATCATGCGAGACTTTGAAGTTGCACTACTTATGCACAAAGATTGCGATGTTGAAGTTGTTTTGTCTCTGAGCTCAAGAACAAAGTCAAGAATAGAATGCTAGGATTTGAAATGTAAAACATGGGGTGACCTCCTTAGGGAGATTGTTAGGAATTAGAAAATTCCGGTATTGAAGAGTCGGTCACCCCAACTATTATCTAGCATAAGTTAGCTCGTAGACTAATCGTTAGTTACTTATTTATGTTGTTATGTAGTTAGTCGATGGCGTAAAATAGTTTAGTGCAACACCGTGGAGGAAGGACGGGTCTTTACCACTGTATCCACGATCCACGAGGCCGTCGGGAGGTCGTTTAGTTTGTAACCTATAAATACCCTCTACCTTGCAAGGTAGAGGTTGGATGTTCTTTGGTAATCTAATATTCCACAAGTTTCTCTCACTAGAATGTCCCCTCTTTCTCTCTAAAACCATCTATGTGCTCATTGTGTTAATGTTATGATGTGTATGTGAAATTTCCAATATCTTACAATTCACGTGTTGGACATTTGACACAAGTTGATTACTTGAAGTTACTCATTTATAACTTATTTGAGGTTGAAGTTGGCGTTCACAAAGGCGTGTTCTTATTTGATAACTTGCGGGCTTAAGTATTTGAGTTGAAGACTTGGGTTATCTAGTTACCGGCAATCGAGGTGGATGATTGAAGACCGGTTAACTATCACTATTAGGAGTTACTTTGTTTTACTCGATGTCACACGCATATGACGGTGTGGATAATCGCAAGAGGTGTTAATGTCTCATACTTTGTTTGAGTAGTGAGTACTTAGAGATTTGCTTGAAGCATAGATTCTAGAACCGTTCTTCCATCTTTAAGTGCAAGCTTAAGACACAAATGCGGGAATTCGACTTGAGTTTCAAGTTTGGTATATCGGGTTTTTCTTCAACGATGGTCACTTCAAATTGTCTACATATGGGTTGATAAAGATAGTCGAGAGAGTTTATGTAGCAATTGATTCTCACGAGGATTCACTTGGGCTATTTGAGTTCTTCTCACAAGATTTCAAATTTATGGATATATTATGTTTTCTTGATTACGAGGTATCAAAACTATTTGGGGAAGGATATATTATTCCAACTATTTGGGAAGTGGTCTCGGAGACCTATGGTTTTGTTACTTGAGTGTTCGATTGGAAGAAATGTGAGAAGAATATTTGGGCGTGAGATGATCACGCCTATCGACATTTTATATACGGTTTATGATAAAGTGCTTCGGTTATATGCACAACATGTTCACTTGATCGAGCTAATTCGAGTTATTTCGAGTTGACATCACAGAGATGATTAGTGACTCAACATGTTACGTGGATGTCATCGTCTCTACTCTTGTTGGGTACATGTGTACATTATGTCTGATTGGTTATATGTTATATAACCGGAATGCACTTGGTAAAATGAAGATGTTGATATATTGTTCCCCTAACTAGACAAGCTGGTCAATCTCGAAGAGTAAGGTGTACATCGGGGATGCTACGCGAGTTCATGTGATCGGTCGTAATTAGTTAATCCGGTTTGATAACCACCGAGGCGATCAATGTTTCAACTTGTTACTTGGTGTTCTCGTGTTCTTGGTCTTGAGCTTCAATCAATGAGACCGCTTTGTATTCAACTCTACTTCTTAGGAAATGGTCTTTATTCGATGTTTGTCGGTTTGGGGAAGCTACCAAATATTCAAATTGAGAAGGCTCATGTTGAGACGATTTTCTTAGAAGCCTCGGTTGCTTTGGTGGCGAAAGTTTAAGAGATGTTGATTCCTTTCTTCTACAACGTCTTGAGCGATATCTTTATCTCGGTACTCATTTCATCATTCTCTTAAACTAATTTATCTCTTGTAAATATTTATTCGAAAAACAAAATACAAAATTATAAAACCCTCAAAAATCAAATAGAAAATATAAAACTTTCAAAATCCATAAAAATTTGAAAATTGAAAAAAATCTTCAAAACAAATATTGTCATTTTGTCATGTTTCTCTCGATTCGATAATATCTACGGTCTTAATGTTGTCATTCAAAGAATGACACGGACTTTAGATGTTGTTCGAATTTTATATATAAAAAAAAAAAAAAAAAATTCAAAAATCAAAAAATATTTTTGGGAGAAAGAGAAACAATGGTTTATTGTCATTTTCGAGGCAATAACCGGTTTTAAAGAAAGAACGAACCATGTTTCACCATGTTTTCAAATTCCATGCTCGATTCTATAAACATTTATCTGTGAAAACTAAATGCTTTGAAAAATAACTCGGTCTCTATTTTTGATAATCATGGGACTTATTTGTCAAAATCTCTATCTCTCAATCAACAACCTATGTCATTGATTGAGGGGAGAATGATTTCAATTAAATTAAAAAGTTATTTGGCATTAAATTGTTTTCAAAAGATTTACATGCATGTTTTATCAATGGAGTTTAAAGTCTTAAATCCGATCCTTATCGGTTCAAACGCTTTCACAATCAAGTCACAATTCTCCTTAAAAGCTTTCAAAATCAATTTAAATCAATAAGAGATCACAAATCTCAAATGATTTGATAATTGTGATCGGGGAGAATGTGTGATTTAAATTGGTTTAAACCGATAATTAGGTAAATGGTTTTATAAGGATGTACATGCTATCACCTTACATGTGACAAACGATTTCAAATTTTCCATGCACATGTTGAGGGAGCATCTATCTTAAACCTATGATTTGAAATGTGATCAACTTATCTCAATGTGCAAGGTCCCTCTAGTATGTGCAAAACTCTTTTCAAACCTCGAGGCACATATTGAGGGGAGCAAATTATGGAAACCTCATCCTTCCCGGAAATGCTATTTCTACTTGATTTGATGTGGGAAGTGATGTTGATATCTTTAGAAAATGGTAATCAAAGAAGTTAATTCTTTCTCTTGCCTCGTGTGCAAAACATTTTCAAATATTTGATGCACATGTTGAGGGGAGTTCTCGTTCAAAAATATCAAAACAATTCGGTACAAAATGCTTTGATAATATATCACAAGTATACGAATTGATTTTCAAATGGTTTTCAATTAGATCAATGGCGGATGAACAATACCAAATAGACCGACCAACATTACTTTATGTATGGTGATATAAGGATGATAAGGTTAGGTATTGGTTCCCATGATCCGCCGAACAGGAGGGATCTACCGAGGACAATCCACTAGTTAGTGTAGAAGTCCTTAGGTATGATGATAAAAGGAGAAAATGAGATATGGGAAGAGTGCGGACTAAGGCGAGCTAGTCTTGGAATAAACCCAACAAGGTTCTAGCTATGAAGTCTCGGTAGCTTGAAGGGTTGAAGAATTAAAAGAATTGGATGAGAAAGGGTGAAAACAAATAGCCTCCATTTATTCAACCTTAGAGGCGAAAACGGGTTCAATTCATATGCTCCGATGGTAACATCGGTATTGAAGACAAGGCGTCATGGACCCGGTGGCCTTTGTGCTTCAACTTTCCAAACCACTCAAGTTCCTCTTAAAGGACTTGTTTCATTCTCATGGGAACCGACATTATCTATCGACTTTCTCTTAGAGATGGTTGATATTGAAAAGGAGACCTCTCCTAGTCTCGAAGACGGGATCCAAATATGCACAAATTGAGTCTAGAGCCACGAGATCATCAATAAATCTCATTAGGACACTTTCAATGAAGACTCTGCTTTCACACAATGTGGAAAGAGATTATATCTTGAGTCTCGCATTATCCTTGTGGTATTACGAACATCCCGAGTGATGTGTATCCATATTCACAATGAAGATGGAAAGCCTTGGAGCCAACATCAAACAAGCTCTGGTAGGTGGCATGTGAGATCTATTTTATAGATTAACCATGTGACAACCGAAGCGAAACAATGGGCGATTCAATCTCTTGAATCAATCTGGTTCGAGTTATGGATTGACGGATACTTTTGAAAACCGGTCATTGTGCTTAAAACTCTTTTCTTTAGCACATCGACCGTGTACTAATTTTTCAAACCAAAAGGTGTTTTATGATTGATAATTGATTTTCAATAAAACCTTCGTTGTATTGCAAAAACAATTTCTATTGAACAATACACGATTGTTTTCAAATCTCTTTTCATCAATCGTTGGACTTAAAATTATTTGGTTCACTCACTCCGTGTTGTCTTCTTTGAGATGTTCGGTTTGAGAACGGCTAGAACAGTGCGAAACCACATCAAGGAGATTCTTAGGAATCCTACACGATCAGGCGATACTTGTCTTGATCAGCGGGGAACCGTGGGCGTGTACCTCAATTCAACGAAGTGATCAAAGACACTTTCGTCGATTTATTACTAGCTGTATGCGGTACACCCGGCGTTTGCGGTGATCATAATGAAGCGGTCAATCCATAGCCGCATGCTCACACACACATTCATCTCAAAAGAAATCATGATAAGTGCATCAATGACTCGATATTTTCACTCCATGCTTACGCTCAGCTGCGCCAATATCATGATTCAACAAATGCTTCCGCTACTCGATGAGAAGATATCATGATCCGAATGTGAGCATGTCGGTCCTAAAGTCACAACATCACTTAATACCAACACCACAAAGGATGTCTCGAGATTGATGATGGCGATGATCTCAAAGATGGCTCCTAATTACTATCTCATAGATCATTAATGACCTCCTCTTAAAGTACAAATCATGCGAGACTTTGAAGTTGCACTACTTATGCACAAAGATTGCGATGTTGAAGTTTTTTATCTGAGCTCAAGAACAAAGTCAAGAATAGAATGCTAGGATTAGAAATGTAAAACATGGGGTGACCTCCCTTGGGGAGATTGTTAGGAATTAGAAAATTCTGTATTGAAGAGTCGGTCACCCCAACTATTATCTAGCATAAGTTAGCTCGTAGACTAATCGTTAGTTACTTATTTATGTTGTTATGTAGTTAGTCGAGAGCGTAAAATAGTCTAGTGCAACACCGTGGAGGAAGGACGGGTCTTTACCAGCTGTATCCACGATCCATAGGCCGTCGGGAGGTCGTTTAGTTTGTAACCTATAAATACCCTCTACCTTGCAAGGTAGAGGGTTGGATGTTCTTTGGTAATCTAATATTCCACAAGTTTCTCTCACTAGAATGTCCCACTCTTTCTCTCTCTAAAACCATCTATGTGCTCATTGTGTTAATGTTATGATGTGAATGTGAAATCCAATATCTTACACTCTTATTCCTCTTGCTAAATATAATGAAGATGGCGACATCATGTGCTAATTTTGCAGGGGAGAAGTGTGAATATAATACATTTGGATGATAATCACTTGGTTAATCAAGAATGGCATCTCTGTATGCAATTCTTGAGGGGAGAAAAGTGTGAATTTTTGCATGGTTGGTGATATTTGAGAATATATGGTCAAACGGCTCTAACCCATGTAAGAACCGAGATTCTTCTTATCGGATCATCTTCACATGTAGTTTCTTATAAGAGCCGTTGGTTGACATCTTCACGGTGATATGATTAAATGACAAAGTGCTTCTAGTTGTTGGGTGATTTCTTTGATGAACATCTTTACGTTCTTGTTTGATTGGGAGGATTTTAATTAAGGGGATTTGCTATTTAAAGTTAACGGGAATGCCTTTGGTGTGAAGAAGATGTTAGCATCTATTTCCCCATTCGGATAATCTTGAAGAAGGTCGAGTCTGATCTAATCTACATTTGAAAGCTACATGATTAGAAGACTAAAGGCAATTGCATTTGATGATCTAAAGACTTCTTCTTAATCCGAAATTTGAGAAGAACACTTGAAAATCTTAAATCGGTTTAGGGAGAGCACTAATTGGGAGATTGAAAAGCCAAAATTTTATCCCCAATTAGACTTGCTCAGATTCTTTAGCAATGATTCATTGCTTGATTTTTGATGACACTCCTCCAACGCCTAATGCTTCAATTACTAAGGATAATTGGGATTCACTATTTGGGATTCATTGTTTTCAAAGATATGTTTGATGAGTACTTCCAACCTCTAACGAATGTTGATCATCCGACACGAAGCTCATGCTCGGTTTCTATTGACTCATTGGTTCAACATCTAAGAAGTACTTCTTGGAATTCTCAAGAAACCTTATCTCGGTTACTTCACAAGGCGTTGTTAATGACTATCATTGCGAGTTGCACTCATGAATAGTGATCCGCTCTTTGGTACTCCTTTGCCAAATCTTCACGGATCATTGTTTCATTTTCTTCTCCAAATGTGCACTCTGTAAATCAACCACATGAACATTAAGGAAAATGACTTCCTCATCCGCTTAAAAACATTATTGGTTAATCTTCCGGATCGGTTTCTACATGTATACCGTAAGGAAGAATGCATTGATGTTGAGGAATCATTTGCTCGGTTCGATCGATGGGTCAATGTACATCCGATTGTATGTTTATTCACGTGTTGGACATTTGACACAAGTTGATTACTTGAAGTTACTCATTTATAACTTATTTGAGGTTGAAGTTGGCGTTACAAAGGCGTGTTCTTATTTGATAACTTGCTCGGGCTTAAGTATTTGAGTTGAAGACTTGGGTTATCTAGTTACCGGTGATCGAGGTGGATGATTGAAGACACGGTTAACTATCACTATTAGGAGTTACTTTGTTTTACTCGATGTCACACGCATATGACGGTGTGGATAATCGCAAGAGGTGTTAATGTCTCATACTTTGTTTGAGTAGTGAGTACTTAGAGATTTGCTTGAAGCATAGATTCTCGACACCGTTCTTCCATCTTTAAGTGCAAGCTTAAGACACAAATGCGGGAATTCGACTTGGTTTCAAGTTTGGTATATCGGGTTTTTCTTCAACAATGGTCACTTCAAATTGTCTACATATGGGTTGATAAAGATAGTCGAGAGAGAGTTTATGTAGCAATTGATTCTCACAGATTCACTTGGGCTATTTGAGTTCTTCTCACAAGATTTCAAATTTATGGATATATTATGTTTCTTTGATTACGAGGTATCAAAACTATTTGGGGAAGGATATATTATTCCAACTATTTGGGGAAGTGGTCTCGGAGACCTATGGTTTTGTTACTTCAATGTTCGGTTGGAAGAAATGTGAGAAGAATATTTGGAGCATTGAGATGATCACGCTTATCGACATTTTATATACGGTTTATGATAAAGTGCTTAGGTTATATGCACAACATGTTCACTTGATCGAGCTAATTCGGTTATTTCGAGTTGACATCCACAGAGATGATTAGTGACTCAACATGTTACGTGGATGTCATCGTCTCTCTCTTGTTGGTACATGTGTACATTATGTCTTGATTGGTTATATGTTATATAAGCTGGAATGCACTTGGTAAAATGAAGATGTTGATATATTGTTCCCCAACTAGACAAGCTGGTCAATCTCGAAGAGTAAGGTATACATCGGGATGCATAGCGGGTTCATGTGATCGGTCGTAATTAGTTAATCCGGTTTGATAACCAGGAGCGATCAATGTTTCAACTTGTTACTGGTGTTCTCGTGTTCTTGAGTCTTTGAGCTTCAATCAATGAGACCGCTTTGTATTCAACTCTACTTCTTAGGAAATGGTCTTTATTCGATGTTTGTCGGTTTGGGGAAGCTACCAAATATTCAAATTGAGAAGGCTCATGTTCGACGATTTTCTTAGAAGCCTCGGTTGCTTTGGTGGCGAAAGTTTAAGAGATGTTGATTCCTTTCTTCTACAACGTCTTGAGCGATATCTTTATCTCGGTACTCATTTCATCATTCTCTTAAACTAATTTATCTCTTGTAAATATTTATTAGAAAAACAAAATACAAAATTATAAAACCCTCAAAAATCAAATAGAAAAATATAAAACTTTCAAAATCCATAAAAATTTGAAAAATTAAAAAAATCTTCAAAAACAAATATTGTCATTTTGTCATGTTTCTCTCGATTCGATAATATCTACGGTCTTAATGTTGTCATTCAAAGAATGACACGGGACTTTAGATGTTGTTCAATTTTATATATAAAAAAAAAAAAAAAAAAAAAATTCAAAAATCAAAAAATATTTTTGGGAGAAAGAGAAACAATGGTTTATTGTCATTTGAGGCAATAACCGGTTTTAAAGAAAAACGAGAACCATGTTTCACCATGTTTTCAAATTCCATGCTCGATTCTATAAACATTTATCTGCTGAAAACTAAATGCTTTGAAAAATAACTCGGTCTCTATTTTTGATAATCATCGGGACTTATTTGTCAAAATCTCTATCTCTCAATCAACAACCTATGTCATTGATTGAGGGAGAATGATTTCAATTAAATTAAAAGTTATTTGGCATTAAATTGTTTTCAAAAGATTTACATGCATGTTTATCAATGGGTTTAAAGTCTTAAAATCCGATCCTTATCGGTTCAAACGCTTTCACAATCAAGTCACAATTCTCCTTAAAAGCTTTCAAAATCAATTTAAATCAATAAGAGATCACAAATCTCAAATGATTTGATAATTGTGATCGGGGAGAATGTGTGATTTAAATTGGATTTAAAGCGATAATTAGGTAAATGGTTTTATAAGGATGTACATGCTATCACGCCCACATGTGACAAACGATTTCAAATTTTCCATGCACATGTTGAGGGGAGCATCTATCTTAAACCTATGATTTGAAATGTGATCAACTTATCTCAATGTGCAAGGTCCCTCTAGTATGTGCAAAACTCTTTTCAAATCTCGAGGCACATATTGAGG
This sequence comes from Chrysanthemum lavandulifolium, assembly GCA_022545495.1. Classification (NCBI taxonomy): domain Eukaryota; kingdom Viridiplantae; phylum Streptophyta; class Magnoliopsida; order Asterales; family Asteraceae; genus Chrysanthemum; species Chrysanthemum lavandulifolium. Next base: position 167,846 of record JAHFWF010000138.1, read on the forward strand.
GGAGCAAATTTATGGAAACCTCATCCTTCCGGAAATGCTATTTCTACTTGATTTGATGTGGGAAGTGATGTTGATATCTTTAGAAAATGGTAATCAAAGTTAATTCTTTCTCTTGCCTTCGTGTGCAAAACATTTTCAAATATTTGATGCACATGTTGAGGGAGTTCTCGTTCAAAAATATCAAAAACAATTCGGTACAAAATGCTTAGATAATATATCACAAGTATCGAATTGATTTTCAAATAGTTTTCAATTAGATCCAATGGCGGATGAACAATACCAAATAGACCGACCAACATTACTTTATGTATGGTGATATAAGGATGATAAGGTTAGGTATTGGTTCCCATGATCCGCCGAGCCGGAGGGATCTACCGAGGACAATCCACTAGTTAGTGTAGAAGTCCTTAGGTATGATGATAAAAGGAGAAAAATGAGATATGGGAAGAGTGCGGACTAAGGCGAGCTAGTCTTGGAATAAACCCAACAAGGTTCTAGCTATGAAGTCTCGGTAAGCAATGAAGGGTTGAAGAATTAAAAGAATTGGATGAGAAAGGGTGAAAACAAATAGCCCTCCATTTATTCAACCTTAGGGCGAAACGGGTTCAATTCATATACTCCGATGGTAACATCGGTATTGAAGACAAGGCGTCATGGACCCGGTGACGCCTTGCACTTCAACTTTCCAAACCACTCAAGTTCCTCTTAAAAGGACTTGTTTCATTCTCACGAGGCAGGCATTATCTATCGACTTTCTCTTAGAGATGGTTGATATTGAAAAGGAGACCTCTCCCTAGTCTCGATCTGGGATCCAAATATGCACAAATTGAGTCTAGAGCCACGAGATCATCAATAAATCTCATTAGGACACTTTCAATGAAGACTCTCTGTTTCACACAATGTGGAAAGAGATTATATCTTGAGTCCCACGCATTATCCTTGTGGTATTGCGAACATCCGAGTGATGTGTTTACATATTCACTATGAAGATGGAAAGCCTTACGGAGCCAACATCAAACAAGCTCACGGTAGGTGGCATGTGAGATCTATTATATAGATCAAACATGTGACAATGAACGAAACAATGGGGCGATTCAATCTCTTGAATCAATCACGGTTCGAGTTATGGATTACGGATACCTTTGAAAACCGGTCTTTGTGCATAAAAACTCTTTTCTTTAGCACATCATTGTGTATTCATTTTCAAACCAAAAGGTGTTTTATGATTGATAATTGATTTTCAATAAAACCTTCGTTGTATTGCAAAACAATTTCTATTGAGCAATACGATTGTTTATCAAATCTCTTTTCATCAATCGGTGGACTTAAAATTATTTGGTTCACTCACTCCAGTGTTGTCTTCTTTGAGGCGTTCGGTTTGAGAACGACTAGAACAGTTGCGAAACCTGTCAAGGAAATTCTTGTAATTATACGATCACGAGCGATACTTGTCTCGATCAGCGAGGCAAGTGGGCGTGTACCTCGATTCAACGAAAGTGATCAAAGACACTTCGTGCGATTTATTGCTAGCTGTATGCGGTACACCCAGCGTTTGCGGTGATCGAATGAAGCGGTCAATCCATAGCCGCATGCTCACTTAACACATTTAACTCAAAGAAATCATGATTAGTGCATCAATGACTCGATATTTTCACTTCAAGCTTACGCGCTACTGCGCCAATATCATGATTCAACAAATGCTTCCGCTACTCGATGAGAAGACATCATGATCCGAATGTGAGCATGTCGGTCCTAAAGTCACAACATCACATAACACCAACACCACAAACGATGTGCCGAGATTGTTGATAGCGATGATCTCAAATCTTGGCTCAAACTTATTATCACGTGGATCGGTGAAGACCTCCACAAGTAACCAAACATGCAATGTGAAGAATCAATGTCTACGAGCTTAGGAGCAAAGGACTACATCAAGAATGCAAGATCAATTGTTAATGTATTATCTAGTTGTATTCAATGTAATTTTGGTACATGATTGAGGTGACCTCCCAGGGAGATTGTTAGGAATTAGAAATTCCGTGTATTAAAGAGTCGGTCACCTCAAGTATATGTAATCGTTAGAAAGCTCGTAGTCGTAGTTCTTTTAAGTTAAGTAGTATTTAGTTAAGTAACACCGTGGAGGACTGGACGGTCTTTACCCATCAGTATGCCCGATCCACGACCAAGTGTGGCGATTTATGTAAGACTATAAATACTCTCTACCTCCCAAGGTAGAGAGTTGGAACTCATAATAATATCTTTCACTTTCTCTCACTAAGTTCCTAAACCTCTAACTTTCTCTCTAGAATTCCATCTATATGCTACTTTGTGTTATGGTTTGATGTGTATGTGAAAAGTAATATCCTTCATCAAGCCTCGATAAATCCTAGACCACGGAACTCCGACGTCCCACCATCTTATCATACTCAACCGAATCGAATACATGAAGAGGATCGAAGCAAGTCGATGCAAATGACATGGCAATTCATATTGTCCAAATGGGTTTACCAATAGACATATTTCTTTGCGGTGAGCGGTTGAAACCGCTTTCGATATGTGGGAACGTGTTAGACGGCTTTGTCATGGAGCGTAAATTGGTCAACAAGACATGGAGAACAAGTCGCTGGCGAATGGGAAAAGTTCACTTCAACTCCGAGGAGAATCCATTGAATCCTACTATGGAAGGTTTTGCACTTTGATGAATGAGCTAATCGAAACAAGCTAACACCCGAACTATCGTTCAAAACATCAAGTTCTGAACAATCTTCCGGAAGAATGGGGACGATATGTCACTATTGTCAACCAAACAAAAGACTTACATCGGTGAACTTTGATCAACTAAACGATTTTACGAAACAAAACCAAGTCAAGCGAATGAAGTCGGAAAGAAAGATTGGCAAGAATCATGATCCATTGGCTCTTATTGCAAAGACTCAACCTTGGTGAATACACAACAACAAGCTTCATCATCTTCCAACAACAACTTGCGGCAATACATTCCACAACCTCAACAACAATTCTATCCACGAACAACAAGTCATTGACATGATTCCACAATACCAGAACAAGGAATCACCGATCCTGGCCGAACAAGAAGAAGCTTTTGACAAGTAGTTTCTTTATTAGGTAAAGCATTCGTGATCGCTATTCCACACCAACTAACAACAACCAAAGTTTCATCAAACACTCATAGCAGGCAAATTGCACGGTAGGGTGTGAATATGGGTAATCAAGGACAAATGGTTGGAGTTATTGGGAATCAACAAGGATATGCTCTTGGATTTCGCATGGGTGTCAGTGGTTCCAAATCGAGGGTGTCGGTTGGGTCGAATGTTGGGAATAGAGCGTTGGGTAATCGAATGGGAATGTTTTGACTCCGATCGTTGGGAATTATGGAAATGTGAATCGGGGTAATCAAGTTAAGTGTTATAACTATCAAGGAATGGGTCACATGGCACGAAAGCGTCCCACTAAGCCGCACAAGAAGAATCTTGAGTTTCTTTGAAAGCTATGTTGTTATACGAAGCAAGAAGCGGGGATGCAGTTAAGTCTTGAGGAAAATGATTTCTTCGCTATTGTGGATGATTTGGAAGACCTCGAGGAACTCAATGCAAGCGCATCTTCGTGGAAAATCTTCGAGGAGACTAAGCACGACATCGACTGACGGCGTACCTCATGCCTATGACGCCAACGCAGATGTCGAGGTACCAATCATTGATCCATGCTATAACAATGTCATATTTGATGTGTTTACTCATGACGAACAACATTCTCGTGGCGCCAAGACCTACTTATGATACATACGGACAATCCGAGTTGTAGCAATACTAACTCGAAACTCGAGATGTGGATCCTAGTGGAGGTGTGTTTCACAAAATCTTGAGACCGATGAGGAAACACGTGCTTACTTTGAATCATTAATCAATAATTGTGGCATTGAAATTGAGAAAGTTAGTAAGGTCAATCGCGAAGTTAAGGCCGCGAATGCTAAATTGACCGGCGAGCTTAAGAGTTACAAAGAGAATGCGAGCCTATGATATTCATACAAACAAAATATCGAATTAGAAATTGGTTACCGAGATTCTATTTTAAGAGAAAACAATTGCAAATCAAGTATGATACACTTGATGTGAATCGCACTTGAAAATAAAATCTTTAAACAAGGAAATTTACGAACTAAATAACCAACTTTCTAAACAAAAACACGCTTCGATCTTGAAAAGAGAAAGCAGGTTGAGTCTTGATTTTCAAAGCGAGAAGATTCTCTTCTTGATGAAATTACGGATAAAAATGAAACTATCAAAAATTGGATAATTTACTTCTTACAACGGGTCATTCCGCTAAAACAAACAAGATGCTTTCTAATCAAGTAAATCCGATTTTTCATACTTCACATAAAATGGCTCTTGGTAACTCACCTCCTTGTTTCCTCAAGAAAGCTCAGAAACAACGGAATGTGTTGAACAATGGAAAACCTTTGCATGAACCCATAATTGTGCATGATTCTCTTGAAACGTTGGAACTATCTGAGGAGAGTAGATCAAGAATGAAACAAAAACATCCGGAAATCAAACCAATTGATTATAACAAATGGAACAAAATTAATGGTATTTCGTTTGTTTCACATAAAGAACAATCAAAGTTTTCCATCACACGGTTTCAAAACCGGTTTCAAAACCGGTTGCAACTCTGTAGTTGTCTCAAAATCCTTTTCGAAAATTGAACAAATGTCTTCAAACAATCCTTTTAACACAAGTGATGCGGAAGCATTTTAGATGATGTTAAAACTAGAATTGGGAGACTTCAAGAGATCAAAACTAAAACTCATATTACAACCAACATCCGGTTTAATAGTTTTGATATTGAACAAAAAGTTTTTGGCCGAAATTGCCCTCGGTGAATAACATCAACTCGGGGTAATTTATTTTGAACAAGCCTTTTGAAAAAACAGTGACTTTGTCAAGGACCATAAATCCTGGTAAAGCAAGCTAATGAAAGTGTTGAACACATCAAAGTTTTGAAAAATCTAAATGATTCACTCTTGAAGATGTTACGACTCATTGATATTATGTCCATCATTTTGCAAACATATTTTGTTGAAGATCATGAAAGACTCGACCGAGACCTCCGAAATTGTTTCAAAATATGAAAAACTCTTGAAAAATTGAAAAGAAAATGTGTCATATTTTAAACAACTTGATCAAAAAGCGAGGAATGCAAATATGACAAATTGCCGTATGGCGTGCCTACAATGACATGAAAGCGAAAATGATCTTTTGAGGGCTCGGTGGAAAGTCAAAAAGGAAAGGCGATGGATCTTGTGATTAAAAACCATTGACTGGAGAGAGCAAATGTTCCCAAACCGGTTTCCAAACCAAAATATACATTTCTATGCCTCCTCCAAAAGTCAATGAGAAAAATGTTTCATCAAAACCGGTCACTCCACCTACTACCTAAACATAAAGCGGTTATCGAGAAACCAAAATTTTAACACCGGCCTTTTTAAGATGAGTACCACTAATAATGCGCCTCCACATCTAAAACATATGGAACAAACGACATAAGTTTAGAAAAGCACTCTAAAGAGACTAGGAAAGTGAAACCACTCTCTAGATAAAAATGTGAATCCTAATGCATGTGCCTTACCTTCTACAGACTAGAAAGCACCTCTAGAGCAAAGCAGACTAAAGCCTAAGAGCAATACAAGGAACAATAGAGTCTCGATCGCCTCTAGGAGTAGTAGCTTGAATAAAGAGAAGAAAGTAGAAGAACACACTAGGAATTTACCGCTTTTGAATAAGAAAGACATTTCATCCGAATGTCTTGAACCTATGAAACTTGCTAAGTCTAATGAATGTGTTGATTCTCTTTGTTTAACTTGCAAGAAATCTTTAATTAATGTTCAAGATGATTGTGTTTCTAAGAATGTGAATGATAAGCTGTTAAGAAGAACGTTCCAAAAGATCTTACACTAAACAAGTAGGAAGACTAGTTGCAAAACTTAGGCTTTACACTCTTGACAGGAACTATAGTGTATACTTTAGGGATGATATTTGAAACCCACGGTAGAACTTTCACACTCAAGAATGGTACAATGAGTAATAAACCGAAATTCCTCAGAGAAAACCTCTTTGAGTGTGATCGATTTTACCTCTAACCCAAAAGAACCTAAATCAAAGCGGTTTCCACAATATTCTTTTTTCATTCTTGGCGGTTATCGAAATTTGTCTTTGGATCGTCGACTCGGGTTGCTCCAAGCACATGACCGGAATCAAGTCACGATCAATTTAAATCGGAAATTCATGGGAACCGACGTTTTGGAAATGATCATGTAGCAGCTATCATGGGTTATGGAGATCTACCTTTGGAAATTATTTGATCTCTCGGGTTTACTATGTCGAAGGGTTGGGACACAATTTGTTTTCGATCAGGCGATTCATGATGCGATTTAGAGGTTGCTTTTAGGAAAATGCTTGCTTCGTTAGAAACTTGGATGGCACCGATCTCTTGGCGGGAATCGTGATACAAACTTGTATGCTATCGACATCAATCAAATGGCCTCTTCATCACCAATATGTCTTAGGACACGAGCATCCGGAACACAATCACGGTGTGGCACGACGCTTATCCCATCTCAATTTTGACACCATCAACAATCTTGCCAAAGACAACATCGTCAATGGACTTCCAAAGTTCAAATACACCAAGGATCACTTATGTCCATCATGCGAACAAGGAAAAGCAAAAGAGCATCATATAAACCCAATCCGTACCTAGTTCGGAAGCAAGGTTGCATATGTTGCACATGGACTTATGTGGCCCAATGAGAGTTGAAAGCATTAATGGGAAAAAGTATATCCTTGTTATCGCCGATGATTATTCAAGATATACATGGGTTAAGTTTACGAGATCAAAAGCGAAGCACCGGTATCATCATCACCTTTCAAAGCGTATTCAAGTACTTCTTCAAACTCCGTAAGGGTTGTAACATTGAATTCACTAATCGGGAGTTAAGAACTTATTTTGAAGATGTTGGAATTACACATCGACATCGGTTGTTAGAACTCACGTGAGAATGGGGTAGTTGAAAGAAGAAATAGAACTCTTGTGGAAGCTGCTGCACAATGCTAATTTATTCTTGTGCACCGTTATTTCTATGGGTCGATCTTGTTGCCTTTGCTTGTTTCACTCGGAACCGATCCCTAATCCATCCAAGATTCAATAAAACCCATATGAGCTTGTGAACAACGAAAACCGATATCTCTTACTTTCACGTGTTTGGCGCTTTGTGCTATCCTACGAATGACAGAGAAGATCTTGAAAACCGAAAGCAAAAGGTGATATTGGAATCTTCATTGGATATTCGGATAACTCGAGGGCATTCGGGGTGTATAAGGAGAACTAGGAGGATCATGGAGACGATGAATGTGAAATTTGATGAACTTTCACACATGGCTTTGAGAGACTCGCTCTAGAACCCGCACTAAACCCGAGACTTGGACACATCGATTCGGGACTCGTACCTCAAAGAGCTCAATCAACCGTTTGACAATCCTAAAGAACAAGAATGGGAGAATTTCTTGAGTTAATGTTCGATGAATACTATGGTGGAACTTCGACAAATGCATCAAACCATCATTCCATTGCACCGCTCAAAATCATCCTCCACCACCAATGAAGATGCATCTACAACGGTCGAACCCAATGCACCAACTCCATCTACATCATCTACATCTACTCCGGCTATTGCACCCGTTCTACCGGTTGATGAGCAAAACCAAAACCAAAGCGATGCAACGTTAGATGAAGACTTATTTGAAATCCCGTTTGCTACGGAATCGGTGAATCTTCTTCAAGCTTACGAGAACCATCTAACTTGCATCGTTTAACCAGCGGTATCCTTCTACTCGAAGTGGACAAAAGACCACCCAATTGAACAAGTTATTGGTGAACCTTCACGGCCGATTCGGACGAGGCGTAACTTGCCACCGATTGCGACTTATGCATTTACCTTTGCTCAATTAGCAATATAGAGCCAAAGAACATTCGCGAGGCAATGGCGAACCCGCATGGATAGAAGCGATGCAGGAGGAACTTCTCAATACCGTCTTCATGACTCTTGGGAAATGGTTCCAAGACCAATTGACATTCGCGTCATTGATCTCAAATGGTTATGGAAGAACAAAAGGGATGAAGAGATGGCGTAATTAGTAACAAAGCTCGTCTTGTGGCCAAAGGATATAGCAGGAAGAAGGATAGACTTTGAAGAGTCATTCGCGCGGTAGCAAGACTTGAAGCGATCAGGATATTCTTAGCCTATGCTCACAAAAACATCACGGTTTATCGATGGACATTAAGACCGCGTTCTTGAATGGAACTCACGAAAGAAGAAGTGTCGTGAGTCGGCCGAAGGCTTCATCGACTTGGAACATCCAAACTCGTCTACAAACTCAAAAGGCAATTTATGGTTTGAAACAAGCTCGAGGCGTGGTATGACGAATCCTCTTTCCTTATCCAAAAAATTTCACCAAAGGAACAGTTGATCCTACCTTGTTTACACAAAATGCAAAAGCGACATTTTGATTGTTCGGATTTATGTGGGCGACATCATCTTTGGGTCCACTAATCCGAATCTTTCAAAACATTTGAAAATCTCATGAAAAGTAAATTTGAAATGTCCATGATGGGGAACTAAAATTCTTTCTTGGTTTACAAATACATGGGTCCCTCGTGGAATTTTTATAAATCAAGCTAAATACACAATGAGATTTTGAAAAATCATGGTATGGATAATTGTGATTCGATCGGAACACCAATGGTAACTTCACCAAAAATTGGAGCCGATTTGTTTGGGAAACCTATTGATCAGAAGAAATATCGGAGCATGATTGGTTCTCTCATGTACCTCACTATTAGTCGACGGATATTCATTTTGTTGTTTGCTTATTAGCACGGTTTCGTGCAAAGCCTACCGAACTCCACCTCAAAGAGGTTAAGCGGATCTTCGGTACACGAAGACATCCATTCACATGCGACTTTGGTATCAGAAGGAATCGGATTTGATCTAATTGCCTTTTCGGATGCGGACCACGCGGTGACCAAGTTCTGACAAAAAGTACATCGGAGGAGCACAATTCTTGGGAGAAAAGGTAGTCGGTGGTCTTCAAAGAAACAAGATTGCCTTGCACTTTCAACCGGTGCCGAGTATGTGTCTCTATCTGCGTGTTGTGCTCAAGTTCTATGGATGAGAACACAACTCACAGATTATGGCTTTATTTTCGATAAAATACCTATGTATTGTGACTCGAAAAGTGCCATAGCCATATCATGCAATCTGTTCATCACTCAAAGACTAAGCATATCGAGTCCGCTATCACTTCATCAAAAGCGTCGAAAATGGTACTTTTGAATTATTCTTCGTGAAGGCGATTACCAACTCGCCGATCTATTAACTAAAGCCCTTCCAAAGAAAGGTTTGACTATTTAGTTCGACGAATTGGAATCTGAAGCCTAACCCCGAGGAGTTAGAACGTCTTCTCGAATCTTCTTGAAAATGAATTTCAAAAGCTCATTGTAAATATTTTTGAAAACAAAATACAAAATTTGAAAAACCAACAAAAGCAAAATATAAAAATATAAAACTTTCAAAAATACAAAACAATAGAAAATACAAAATCCAAAATATTCTTCTCACGACATGTCTCTTGTATAATCGATATTACATGCGTTTCTAGAAACGTCATTCAACAATAATACGGGCATGTACAAATGCTTGAGCGAGAGTTCTTTTAATTGTTTTCTAAAACATGTCGTTTCTCAAAATTTCTTCATAAAATGGCTTTCGTATACATCAAGACGAAACCGGACCGAAATGATGACTTTTGATTATTTTTCAAATCAAAACTCGTGCTTTTAATGAAAATCACTAGTGTGCGCTTGATGCACTACATTTAAAAATGGTGAGAAATCATCATCATCTTGAGCACCTTTTCAAGATTGTTCAAAAGATTTTCAAAATCTTTCAAAATATTTTATGCTCAAGATAACTCCTCTAAAACCCTTTAATTGATTATGCCTTATTAAAGGGGAGTATAAAACAAAATGTTCCAAATTCATGCTTAAATCAAATCCGTTTGTCTCCCAAAAGATTCTAAAATGTTGTTTAATCCGTTGATATCAAAATATCACGAATATGCTATTTTTGTGGGGAGGAAAGCGTGATTAAATGTGATCTAAAAGTTTAATGATCGTTGTTTGATTCTCAAAAGAGCTCGACTCAGATGAAACCAATGAATTGACGAGGAATCATGTACCATCTCGAGAAACTTTCTATGGACTTGACCAGACGGGTAATAATTTCAAGCTAGTTCTCTAGTGATGTAAGCGTGTCTCGAATCGGTCTAGCTCATTTAAAGTCGATCAATTCAAAGCGTGCAAACTCTACCCTCTATGTGCGATTTTGTCAAAACATATAAGCACATGTGAAGGGGTGTTTACGAAAATATAAAACTCGGAATGTTTCAAACATGTTTTCTATCATAAACACTCGAGAGATTTTCAAGAAAAATGGTTTTATGGCAACAATAGGACGTCATGGAGTTATAAGGTGACTAAGGATAGGAAAATCCGTCCTATGATCCGCATGAGTCGGAGGCATCTACCTAAGGACATCACATATAGTTTAGAACTAGAAGTCCTTAGGAATGATTGAAAAAGGAGTAATGTGAGAAAGGAGAAAGAAGGGTTGAAGAATTAAAAGAAATGTAATGAAAAGGGTGAAAAGAAATAGCCCTCCATACTCAACCTTAGAGGTAAACCGGGTTCAATTCATCACTCTTGGTTGTCACTAAGATGACACGGTATTGAAGACAAAGGCGTCATGGACCCGGTGGCCTTGCACCTAACCTTCAGCCACTCAATTCCTCTTAAAAGGATTTGTTTCATTCTCACTGGGAACCCTACATAATCTATCGACTTTCTCTTAGAGATCGTTGGTATTGAAGAAGGAGACCCTCTCCTAGTCTCCGCTCGGAAAACCAAAATGCACTTATTGAGTCTAGAGCCACGAGATTCATCAAAAGATCTCATAGGAACACTTGACATGACATCGCTTGTTGTTCATCAATAAGGACACAAGTGATATATTATAGAGTCCCACGCAGATCTTAGCAATCTGCCGAACATTTATGAGAAGTTTCACATCGTGATCTTGGTGATTGAATGGAAACTCTGCCGGGGTCAACATCAAGCACCGACGACAACAGTCACTTGGTAACTCCCGTAGATTACGCTTAGTGTGTCTCAAGCGGTCTCTGATCATGAGGTGATGCTTGATTGTACCTCGTGACTCATCCGAGCTATAGATGTACCCGGTATATCGCGTTATCTCACTTGTGGGACTCAGTTCAGAGCGGCCTCTGTGAGAATTAGAGACATGTTTTCACACTATCTTTGTTAACACCTCGAAATTCAAACTTGTAAGTGCGAAATCCGCTTATTACTAACCTGTTTTATGTTTTCTTCTTATGGAAGCTCCGGAGCGGATTGATCGTGCAGATTTTCCACATGCTCATACCAACAACACATGAAGAGTTCTCATCAAAATCAAAGGCAACAAAAGTTAAGATGATTCTTCGTCAATGTCAAAGAATCTACAAAGTATAAAGACTCGAGAACTACATCATTGGTAACCAAAAGACAAATAGAAGTGTGAGCATGGTGGAGAAAGGCGTGGAGACACCTAACCAACGAAGTTGACAACGACAGACAACCACATTAATTGATCACAAAGCATGAAGGAACAATGAATCAAGAATATTCTATATCTACACGCAAAGTTCAAGCTCAAGGAAAGTAGAGATCTTATCAAGTGGAGCATCTTTTGAATGACCACCCCTTAGGGGGAGATTGTTAGCATTAATTGTTTTATCAGAAGTGATGGTCATTCACGTGTAGGAACTTTGGAACGTGTGTTAGATATCATGATAGAATAGTCAACGGGCTCGTGGATTGGACTAAGCTAAATGGGTATTAGTTTAGTTAAGCTTGCCTCATATCTAATCCAACCCATGTCCAAGTCCACGAGGCCCAAGGCCAAGCCCAAGGAAAGCCTTTTAGGGCAACAAGCCTTTTGTACTATAAATACCCCTCAAATGGTCATTTGAGGGGTGTGCTTGAGTGTGTGTGTGTGTGTGTTTTTCCTTTGGAATATACAACATATTGTTTTTCATCTCTCTACACATATACACGGTTTACATATAAACATCAAGTCACCAACGTCTTTCTCTTCTTACTTCTACGCATATGTTTGTGTTTGTGTTGAACGTGGTTATACTTGTATACGTGTTGGGTTAGTGATAAGGTTGATAAAAGTAAGGTCCTACACAATATTATAAGAATTTTCTAAATTATTTATACTTACAAAGAAGAAGTATGTTACGAACAATAAAAGATGTTAAAAAGGATATAAAAAGAAATAAAAAGTATTTGGATTTCAAAATATTGATATAAATTGGTATTTTAAAACACTAAAAAATAGTCTTAGAGAAAACATAAAGGTAATACAAGAAGTCAGATCTAAATTAGTCATTTGCTAAATAAAATAAAATAAAATAAATAAGTAAAGAATTAAGTGAAGAATTACGAATTATTAATACTGACACATTTGTGTTTCAATTAAAATATCTTAATCTAGATCATTATGATAAAAAAGAATTTGAAGAATTACATGTAGCTATAATAAACAAAATAGAAAATAACGATAAAGAAGAATCTAAAACTAAAGCTAGAATAGATTTTCAGAATAAAATAAAGCAACAAATATATATGAAAAGTAGCTTTGAACCAAAACTAGAATTTAAGACCGATGATTCATATTTAGTTTTTAAAATATTATCAGAATATTATGAGAAAATAACAAAACTAGCTACAAACAAACTAACATGGGAAAATATATGGGAATATGAAGAAGTTAATTCATTAGAAGTTATTTTTATACCACCATTTTCAAAAGAAGTTAAAAATCCACTAGCTCTAATGATATCAAGAATGAGAATTGCGGAATATTTAGACGAATATAATTTAAATTCAATTAATGAAGAAGAATTGAAGAAACAATTTTTGGAATATAATGAAAGAATGAGAAAATATTATGAAGATGAATCAGAAGAATTGGACGACTACGAAGATGATAATAGTTTTGATTATTTTGGAGAACCATATTATGAAACAGATTAAAAAGTAATTTTATAAAAGGTAACAAGAATGAATAAAAAGGCGAAAGATAATCCTAATGCAACATTCATTGAAATAACAGTTGAAAATAAAAAAAATATTTGCATATGTAGATACCGGAGCCACGATATGTTTTGGAAAACGGAAGGTATTAAAATTTTGGGAAAAATTAATAAAACCATTAAAAATAGTAGTAGCAGATAAATCAGTACATAAAATATGGTATGTAGAAAGAATGATTCCTATATATATTAACAAAAAAAAATTCATTACACCAACAATCTACATGCATGATTCAGGAATAGATTTGATAATTGGAAACAATTTCTTAAAATTATATCAACCATTTACACAAACAGACAAATCTGTCATTATAAAACATAAAGAAACAGGAGAATTAGTATCAACACCAATTGTTACACAAACAGAGTATATACGAATGTTAGCTCGCAATATAAAATTTCAAGTAGAAATATTATTAATAATGAAAAGAGAACATATAGAAAAAGCATTACAAGAAGTATGTAGTGAAAATCCACTAGATAATATAAATACTAATAATCACTTAGTATCAATAAAATTAAAAGATCCACTTGCAGAAATAAACATACCAAATAGAAGGAATTTAAAGAAGAGTGTCAACAATTATTAGATAAAGGAATAATTAGAGAAAGTTCAAGCCCTCATTCAGCACCAGCATTTTATGTCAAAAATAAAAATGAAATTAAAAGAGGAAAAAGACGCATGGTCATTAACTATAAAAAATGAATGAAGCAACCATAGGAGATTCATATAAATTACCAAGGAAGGATTACATTTTAGAAAAATTAAAAAGAAATACACATTTTAGTACATTTGACGCTAAATCTGGATATTGGCAATTAAGACTTAATGAATCAACAAAACCATTAACGGCATTTTCATGTCCTCCACAAAAACATTATGAATGGAATGTTCTACCTTTTGGATTAAAATAAGCACCATCAATTTATCAACGTTTTATGGATAATAATTTGCAAGGTTTAGAAAATATTTGTTTAGCATATATTGATGATATTATTGTTTTTACAAAAGGAGATGAACAAGAACACATAAAAGCAGTATCGACAGTTTTAAAAAGAATTAAAGAAAAAGGTTTAATTTTGTCGCAAAAGAAGTCTAAACTTCTCCAAGATGAAGTGGAATATTTGGGATTAAAAATAGCAAAAAATGGAGTTATTTCTTTGACAAACAATACACAAGAAAAATTGAAACTTTTTCCAGATAAATTAGAAGATCGAAAACAAATTCAAAGATTTTTAGGATGTTTGAATTATATAGCTGAACAAGGATTTTTGAAAAATCTAGCAAAAGAAAGAAAGATTTTACAAAAGAAAATTTCTGAAAATATTCGTTGGGAATGGACATCATCTGACACCCAACTTGTACAACATATTAAAATAACTGTACAATGTTTAGGAGTTATATAACCCGGAAGCAAAAGATTTTTGATTATTGAAACAGATGCATCGAGGCAAAGACTTCAAGGGGATGTATGAAGGCCATTCAAAATGGTAAAGAAATACTAGGATTAGATATTGACGAATTCCAATCCCTCAATCTAATCTATCAGCACTATGTATTGATGGAAGTCAAATTCCTCAATCTGATTCAACACGATTAAATTCATCAGAAATAGCTTTTTTAAGCAATGAGCAAACATCTATTTTAAAAACAGAAAAATATGAATCTAAATTATGCAAATATATCTCTGGAACATTCTCGGAGACTGAGTAGAAATATAGCACTCATGAAAAAGAAACATTAGCGTGTCTAAAGACACTCAAAAAATGGAAGATTGATCTATTACAAACAAGATTCGAGTTACGAACGGATTCAAAATATGTAGCAGGTTTTTGGAGATACAAAATGCAAGAAGATTATTGTAGAGGTCGACTAATTCGTTGGCAACTGCAACTACATCAATTCCATCCATACATCAAATATATCAAAAGCGACAACAACACCTTTGCAGATACTCTCACCAGAGAATGGAAGGAATAGTAAAGCAAGTTCGACAACAACTTCAGCAGAAAATAGAAGAACGCATTTCCATAGAAAAGCAGCTGGCTATTGTTAGGAAGGAGGAGGAAGAACTATCAAGCACAGTACGATATTTAACCCGAAACACAAATTCAGAATCAATTTCTGAATCAACCGAAACACCAACACCAACAAAACCAACAACATCCACCCCATCTAAAAAAACCATACTGTCAAGTTCAACCCAAAAAACCCAAATATCATGTTCATCCTCATCATCAAGAGAAGATTTTACAAGAATGGAAGAACAAGTTGAAGAAATTGTCCAGAATTCAAGCATTGGAAAAACAAAATGGTACGTCATCTTCGATGGACCAGACAGAGGCATATATTCGGATTGGTCACTCGCCAGTCCACACATAATCGGAAAAAGTGTAGGTCACAAAAGCTACAAATCAAAGGAAGCAGCAGAACAAGCACTTGAGAAAACATACAAGACCGTCGCAACAGAAGAAATCAAGAGATCTAGAAGATTCATGTTTCTGAGTCAAGAGCAAACATCCAGGACAAGGTCAATAGAATTATTAAGAAGTATTCCAACTACAAGAGAAAAACAAGCCATGAAGAAACCATCAGTGGAAAAATTCCAGCGATTATGGGATAGTATTATTCACTATAACGAAGTTCAAGCTACCAAGTCTTTTTACCCAAAAGACCGAAGAGAAGGACCAAAAGGAATATTCATTCCAGGAGCAGAACCAATGGTTATTCATGAATATTTTGTTCATGGACTATTGGATACAGTATACACGGACGGAAGAAGCACCAGAGAATTCCAAGAATTCCCGACACGCATTCAGAACAGAAAAGGGACGGGGAATGATGGTGATACCTGCAAAATAATTGATAAGATCGTTTATGAGCTCAGCTAGGAATCAATAACAAAGATAATAAACATAGTACGCAGCGGAATAATCAAAACAATACTTTGTTATTGAACAAGGTTTTTCATTCACTAACTCTAATATTAGACGTTTATAGAAACACGTCTACTAACTAAACTAATAACCTAGGCGTTTACAATGATCCATACGCCTAGGACACACTCTAATCTAAAACTAATACCCTAGACGTTCTTCCCTAACGTCTAGGTTAAACACACACCTTTAAGTCGACTACATTATTGGAAGACTTTATTAAAAACCTACACCTATGTCCTCTTTATATACTAGAGGATAAGGACTAAATAATAAAACTTCTTTTGAAAGCAAGTCCTTCCATCTTTTAGTAGGTTTCCTTCTTGTCATATTAAGTCCCTCTTGTTTCATTCTTTTTATCTTTATCAACTCAAACTTGTAATTCCCAACAATAATTATAAAAATAATTGATTGATATGGTAATCGTCGAGGTGGCTCTTGATTCATTTTTATAATCAATTGAGTTGATTATAATAGTCAAATGGTGATTAGATCAACGGTGATAATCACGGATTGTGATTGATTCCATTTTTGGTTGTTGGATGATTGTATGGAAATTGTCGGCATAGTTTTAAAATAGTAATGGTTGAAAACAAATTTGATTCTTTGTGATTTGGAATTTATGATGATGGTAACAATGGATAATTTTTTCTGGATGGATTTGTGATGATGTTTACGAGGGATAGTTGTATCTGCTATTCATAAACGAAATCCGAAATCGTTTCAACAGATTGGGAGATGCGATGAACTCAAATTAAACTTCTTCAAAGTATAACTCTTTTAGTTTCACACTAAAAATCACACACTTTATTTCATGAGGCGAGGCCTCTATTTATACAAGAGAGTGGTAGGTGTAATAGTTACATCCTACGTCACTGCTTACCTAATTTACATAATAATACAGCTAGGTGGCCGACAGGCCTTACATTATTAACCTTACATGATTACTAAAATACAAACTACATCACACCACTCAAAAAGAAAAAGTTGAAAAAGTAGAAAAAGTGGTTGCTGAATAGTTGGCGCATTATCTCTTCACGCGTCTTCAATAATTCTTCATTTTTTGTCTTCTTTGTTTTGGATTCTTGTGTCGTCGATGATTCTTGAATTTTTGTCTTCATTCTTGCATCTGTGCATCTGTACAGAATTCACAAATGTGTCTTCTAGTGCTTGATAATTGCTGCAATAATGCGATCTTAAAATCTTCCGGTAATGCTGCAAGTGGTCCGGAATAGTCTTCAAATGGCTTCTCAAATTCTGCTAGAATTTTTTGATCTTCTTCACTAATTCCTCCTGAGGAGTGTGAATAAATCAGAATTTTATCTTGAAAATAATTGATTTTAACTTCTGATCTTTGTCTTCGTCCTGTTCCTATTTTTGATGATGTGGTGAAAACTCCTGCTAGTGCTTCCACAAAATTTCTGATGGATGGAGTTGTTGGTGGTATCTCGTATTTTGATGGATACTTGCCGTTGATGACTCCTAGTTTAGCTATTGCGATGGATGGCACTAACAGTTGGTGATCCTTGCTGAAAATTGGATAACTTGAATGGATGCTAAAAAACAATGATCGTTTCTTTGCGAAATAATCATCGTATGTTCTGATGACGTTCTGAATGCGTGTCGGGAATTCTTGGAATTCGCTAGACAAGAGCAAGAAGTATAATTTATGAGCAACAAATTGAGATGTATAAAAAAGTGTAATATTCTTTTTTATACATCTTAATTAATTGATTCTGAATTTGTGTTTCGGGTTAAATATCGTACTGTGCTTGATAGTTCTTCCTCCTCCTTCCTTACTCCCAATCTATTGAAACGATTTCGGATTTCGTTTCTCAATAGCAGATACAACTATCCCGAAATTGATTCTAGTTCTGATACCAGAATCAATTTTTCCATTGATGGTTTCTTCATGGCTTCTTTTTCTCTTGTAGTTGGAATACTTCTTAATAAATCTATTGACCTTGTCCTGGATGTTTGCTCTTGATTCAGAAACATGAATCTTCTAGATCTCAGAATGGAAAAGGGACGCGGAATGATGGTGATACCTTAGGGACGCGGAATGGTGAAGATACCTGCAAAATAATTATCAAAATAACTGATTGATATGGTAATCGTCGAGGATGGCTCTTGATTCATTTTTATAATCAATTGAGTTGATTATAATAGTCAAATGGTGATTAGATCAATGGTGATAATCACGGATTGTGATTGATTCCATTTTTGGTTGTTGGATGATTGTATGGAAATTGTCGGCATAGTTTTAAAATAGTAATGGTTGAAAACAAATTTGATTCTTTGTGATTTGGAATTTATGATGATGGTAACAATGGATAATTTTTTCTGGATGGATTTGTGATGATGTTTACGAGGATAGTTGTATCGCTATTCGTAAACGAAATCCAAATCGTTTCAACATTGGGAGATGCGATGATCTCAAATTAAACTTCTTCAAAGTTTAACTCTTTTGTTTCACATTAAAAATCACACACTTTATTTCATGAGGCGAGGCCTCTATTTATACAAGAGAGTGGTAGGTGTAATAGTTACATCCTACGTCACTGCTTACCTAATTTACATAATAATACAGCTAGGTGGCCGACATGCCTTACATTATTAGCCTTACATAATTACTAAAATACAAACTACATCACACCACTCAAAAAGAAAAAGTTGAAAAAGTAGATAAAGTGGTTGCTGAATAGTTGGTGCATTATCTCTTCATGGGATAGTATTATTCACTATAACGAAGTTGAAGCTACCAAGTCTTTTTACCCAAAAGACCGAAGAGAAGGACCAAAAGCAATATTCATTCCAGGAGCAGAACCAATGGTTATTCATGAAAAAGTGTAGGTCACAAAAGCTACACATCAAAGGAAGCAGCAGAACAAGCAGCAGAAGAAATCAAGAGATCTAGAAGATTCATGTTTCTGAATCAAGAACAAACATCCAGGACAAGGTCAATAGATTTATTAAGAAGTATTATAACTACAAGAGAAAAAGAAGCCATGAAGAAACCATCAATGGAAAAATTCCAGCGATTATGGGATAGTATTATTCACTATAACGAAGTTCAAGCTACCAAGTCTTTTTACCCAAAAGACCGAAGAGAAGGACCAAAAGCAATATTCATTCCAGGAGCAGAACCAATGGTTATTCATGAATATTTTATTCATGGACTATTGGATACAGTATACACGGATGGAAGAAGCACCAGAATTATCTAAAACAACACAAGAAAAGTTAAATAATATACAAGTATTATTAGATAAAAAAACAGAAGAAATTGAAAGTTTAGAACAAAGTCAAATAAATATAATAGAACAATTTTCTAATATAATTGATACTCAAGATCAAAATAAAGACATCACTATTACCAAAATAAAAGAAACATTATTAAAAAAAGCCAACCCTTAAAATCGATCCACCGATACGAACAATATAATGGAAAATCTAGAAAAATCAATCGAAACTCTTACTAAATTAATGGCATCATTAGACATACCATCTGAAACAAATGAAGAAGAAGATATAGATATTGTACAAGATTATATTTCGGATGAAAATCCATACGAAAATCCATATAAATATCAAGGAGAAAGTTCTTATACAAATTATAATTTTGCACAAAAACGGAAAAATCTTATGTAGACGAAGATTTTCAAAGACAATTTGATTATAAACCCCCAACAGCCACTGAAAGATATTTATATCAACAAGGAATGATTAGAAACAAGAAGGGAAAATGGGAACAAATACCCAGTAAATATATACGAAAAATACCAATAACTAGAATAAATGATGAGATTTTAAACATCGATTGTGAAACTAAAATAGACAATAAAATTCAGGACTGGAGTAATATATTAAATGCTCAAATACAATTAACTGAAGAATTACGAGCATTACAACCAAGAGATTTACTCAAGTTTATAATGCATAAAACATCAGGAAATGTTTATAGATTTTTAGAATCTATAGATGATTTAGAATCATCAAGAATAGCAACGACTGATGCTAAGATAACTTTTAAAAATATAACAGCATGTATAATACAAGAATTCACAGGAAGAATTCCAGGAAAAGAGGCATCGACTGAAGCCTTTAGGGAACACGCATATTGGAGAATAGTTAATCTTAAGATATGTAATATGTGTTATTTAGAATCTTTCATATGTGAATTTTCAGATCAATATTATAAACTAGATATTGCAAGGCAAAAAATAGCTTTAGATATGTTTTTTATTAAACTCCCCGAATCCATAGCAACAAAATTAAAAAGTTCATACGCTACAATTTTACAAGACAACGATAAAATAATAGAAGACACTTTAGGAGCCCAAATTACCACGGTCAAAGCATGGGTTAGAAAACAATGTTTACAAGAAATATCTAAAAAAGAAGCACAAATTTAACTTTGTTGTGAAAAACAATCAGATAAGATAGGCAATTATGGATGTTCTCAAAAAACATATAAAAGACGAAAGAAAGTATGGAAAAAAAACATACAATCCAAAGTATAGAAGTTTTTATAAAAAGAATTCAAGACATAATTATTTTAGAAACAGAAAACAACATCGTCAAAAATACAAAAAGCAAGAACATCTACCCCATCTGAATCAACCGAAACACCAACACCAACAAAACCAACAACATCTACCCCATCTAAAAAAACCATACCGCCAAGTTCTACCCAAAAAACCCAAATATCATGTTCATCCTCATCATCAAGAGACGATTTTACAAGAATGGAAGAACAAGTTCAAGAAATTGTCCAGAATTCAAGCATTGGAAAACAAAAATGGTACGTCATCTTCGATGGACCAGACAGAGGCATATATTCGGATTGGGCACTCGCCAATCCACACATAATCGGAAAAAGTGTAGGTCACAAAAGCTACACATCAAAGGAAGCAGCAGAACAAGCACTTGAGAAAACATACAAGACCTTCGCAACAGAAGAAATCAAGAGATCTAGAAGATTCATGTTTCTGAATCAAGAGCAAACATCCAGGACAAGGTCAATAGATTTATTAAGAAGTATTCCAACTACAAGAGAAAAAGAAGCCATGAAGAAACCATCAATGGAAAAATTTCGGCGATTATGGGATAATATTATTCACTATAACGAAGTTCAAGCTACCAAGTCTTTTTACCCAAAAGACCGAAGAGAAGGACCAAAAGGAATATTCATTCCAGGAGCAGAACCAATGGTTATTCATGAATATTTTGTTCATGGACTATTGGATACAGTATACACGGACGGAAGAAGCACCAGAGAATTCCATGAATTCCCGACACGCATTCAGAACGTCATCAGAACATACGATGATTATTTCGCAAAGAAACGATCATTGTTTTTTAGCATCCATTCAAGTTATCAAATTTTCAGCAAGGATCACCAACTGTTAGTGCCATCCATCACAATAGCAGAAGTAGGAGTCAGCAACGGCAAGTATCCATCAAAAGACGAGATACCACCAACAACTCCATCCATCAGAAATTTCGTGGAAGCACTAGCCGGAGTTTTCAAAACATCATCAAAAATAGGAACAGGATGAAGACAAAAATCGAAGTTAAAATCAATTATTTTCAAGATAACATTACGATTTATTCACACTTCTCGGAGGAATTAGTGAAGAAGATCAAAAATTCTAGCGAATTTGAGAAGCCATTGAAGACTTTTAGGACCACTTGCGGCATTACGGAAGATTTTAAGATCGCATTATGTCAGCAATTATCAAGCACATGAAGACACATTTGTGAATTCTGTACAGATACACAGATGCTAGAATGAAGACAAAAATTCAAGAATCATCGACTATAGGATATTACTTTTCACATACACATCAAACCATAACACAAAGTAGCATATAGATGGAATTCTAGAGAGAGAAAGTTAGAGGTTTAGGGAACTTAGTGAGAGAAAGTGAAAGATATTATTATGAGCTCCAACTCTCTACCTTGGGAGGTAGAGAGTATTTATAGTCTTACATAACTCGCCACACTTTGGGCTGTGGATCAGGCATACAATGGGTAAAGACCCGTCCGTCCTCCACGGTGTTACTTAACTAAATTACTACTTAACTTAGAAGAACTACGACTACGAGCTTTTTAACGATTACATATACTTGAGGTGACCGACTCTTTAATACCGGAATTTCTAATTCTAACAATCTCCCCTAAGGAGGTCACCTCAATCACGTACCAAAATTACATAGAATACAAATAGATATTACATTAACACTTGATCTTGCATTCTTGATGTATTTCTTTGCACTTAAACTCGTAGTCATTGATTCTTCACAATGCATGTTTGGTTATTCCAAGTGGAGGTCTTTCTTGATCCACGTGATGATAATTTTGAGCCATCATTTGAGATCATCACTATCAACAATCTCGAGACATCCATTGTGGTGTTGTGACTTTGGGACCGACATGCTCACATTCGGATCATGAAATCTTCACATCGAGTAGCGGAAGCTTTTGTTGAATCATGATATTGGCGCAGCGTAGCGAAGCTTGGTGTGAAAATATCGAGACATTGATGCACTAATCATGATTTCTTTGAGTTAAATGTGTTAAGTGAGCATGCGGTGTGGATTGACCGCTTCATTTCGATCACCGCAACGTCGGGCGTGCACTGCATACATGTGATTAGCAACAAATCGCACGAAAGTGTCTTTGATCACTTCGTTGAATTGAGGTACACGCCCACGGTTCCCGTTGATCGATTACAAATACCGCCGTGATCGGTAGGATTCCTAAGAATCTCCTTGATGGGGTTTCGCAATTGTTCTAGTTGTTCTCAAACCGAACGTCTCAAAGAAGACAACACGGAGTGAGTGAACCAAATAATTTTAAGTTCACCGATTGATGAAAAGAGATTTGAAAAACAATCGTGTATTGCTCAATAGAAATTGTTTTGCAATACAACGAAGGTTTTATTGAAAATCAATTATCAATCATAAAAATACCTTTGGTTTGAAAATGAGTACACAATCGATGTGCTAAAGAAAAGAGTTTTAAGCACAAAGACCGGTTTTTCAAAGGTATCCGTCAATCCATAACTGAACGTGTTTGATTCAAGAGATTGAATCGCCCCATTGTTTCTGTTCGGTTGTCACATGGTTGATCTATATAATAGATCTCACACGCCACCTACCGGAGCTTGTTTGATGTTGGCTCGAAGGCTTTCCATCTTCATTGTGAATATGTAAACACATCACTCCGATGTTCGGCAATACCACAAGGATAATGCGTGGGACTCAAGATATAATCTCTTTCCACATTGTGTGAAACAGAGAGTCTTCATTGAAAGTGTCCTAATGAGATTTATTGATGATCTCGTGGCTCTAGACTCAATTTGTGCATATTTGGATCCTATAACGGAGACTAGGAGAGGGTCTCCTTCTTCAATATCAACCATCTCTAAGAGAAATTGATAGATAATGTCGGTTCCCGTGAGAATGAAACAAGTCCTTTTAAGAGGAACTTGAGTGGTTTGGAAAGTTGAAGTGCGGTCGTCCTTTGGGTCCATGACGTCTTGTCTTCAATACCGATGTTACCATCGGTAGCATATGAAGTGAACCCGGTTTCGCCCTTAGGTTGAATAAATGGAGGCTATTTGTTTTCACCCTTTTCTCATTCAATTCTTTTTAATTCTTTAACCCTTCGTTGCTTACCAAGACTTCATAGCTAGAACCTTGTTGGGTTTATTCCGAAGACTAGCTCGGTCTTAGTCCGCACTCTTCCCATATCTCATTTTTCTCCTTTTATCATCATACCTAAGGACTTCTACACTAACTAGTGGATTGTCCTGGTAGATCCCTCCGGTTCGGCGGATCTTGGGAACCAATACCTAACCTTATCATCCTTATATCACCGTACATAAAGTAAAGTTGGTCGGTCGGTTTGGTATTGTTAAATCGCCATTGGATCCAATTGAAAACCATTTGAAATCAATTCGGATACTTGTGATATATTATCAAAGCATTTTGTACACGAATTGTTGTTGATATTTTAGAACGAGAACTCCCCTCAACATGTGCATCAAGTATTTGAAAATGTTTTTGCACACAGAGACAAGAGAAAGAATCAACTTCTTTTGATAACCATTTTCTAAAGATATCAACATCACTTCCTCAACGGATCAAGTGGGTATAGCATTTCCGGAAGGATGAGGTTTCCATGAATTTGCTCCCCTCAATATGTGCCTCGAGGTTTGAAAAGAGTTTTGCACATACTAGAGGGAACCGCACATTGAGATGAATGATCATGTTTCAAATCAAAGGTTTAAGATAGATGCTCCCCTCAACATGTGCATGAAAATTTGAAATCGTTTTCACATGTGGGTAGGATAGCATGTACATCCGTTTATAACCATTTACCTAATTATCGTTTAAATCTAATTTAAATCACACATTCTCCCCGATCACACTTATCAAATCATTTGAGATTTGTGATCTCGTATAGATTTAAATTGATTTTGAAAGCTTTTAAGGAGAATTGTGACATGATTGTGAAAGCGTTTGAACGATAAGGATCGGATTTTAAGACTTTAAACTCCATTTATAAAACATGCATGTATATCTTTTTAAAACAATTTAATGCCAAATAACTTTTTAATTTAATTGAAATCATTCTCCCCTCAATCAATGACGTAGGTTGTTGATTGAGAGATAGAGATTTTGACAAATAAGTCCCGATGATTATCAAAATAGAGATTGAGTTATTTTTCAAAGCATTTAGTTTTCAAGAGATAAATGTTTATAGAATCGAGCATGGAATTTTGAAAACATGATAAAACATGGCTCGTTCTTTCTTTAAACCCGGTTATTGCTCGAAAATGACAATAAACCATTCTCTTTCTCCCAAAATATTTTTGATTTTTTTTTTGATTTTTTTTTTTTTTTTTTTTTTTTTTTTTTAAGAATTCGAACAACATCTAAAGTCCCGTGTCATTCTTTGAATGACAGCACAAAGACCGTAGATATTATCGAACCGGAAGAAACATGACAAAAATGACAATATTTTTTGAAGAATTTTCGAATTTTTCAAATTTTTATGGATTTTGAAAGTTTTATATTTTTGTATTTTGTTTTTCAAATATATATGTACAAGAGATAGATGAAGAAAGACCTTTACTCCTCGTCTTCCTCCTGAAGACGTTTGAGAGTTTCTGGTTGAAGGCTTTTCAACCCAAGTCGTGGAAGAATAAACTCAAAACGTTCTCTTGGAAGAGCTTTGGTGAAGATGTCTGCTAACTGATATTCAGACCTCACAAAATATAGTTCCACCACACCTTTTTCCACTGTTCCTCGATGAAATGATGTCGAATGTCGATATGCTTTGCTCTTGAGTGTTGAACGTTGTTGCATGAGAGAGCAATAGCACTTTTATTATCACAAGAGACAGAGGATTTTGTTGAATTCAAAGCCATAGTCCGATAATTGAGATCTCATCCATAAGATTTGAGCACAACAAGATGACATGGCTATGTATTCAGCCTCAGTAGAGGAAATAGAAGTACTCATTTGCTTCTTTGAAGACCACTCACAAGCTTATCACCCAAAACCGAGCACCTCCCGACGTGCTTGACGTGTATCTTGACAACTGCATGATCAAGATCTGCATAGGCCGTTAGTGACATACCGGTGTCCTTGGGTACCATAGTCCCATATTGATGGTTCCTTGGAGATACCGAAGACCCGCTTAATCGCTTCAAGGTGCTTTTGGTAGGCTTAGCACGGTATCTAGCACACATGCATACAGAGAACAAAATGTCTCGGTCTACTAGCGAGTGAGATACATCGGGATCCAATCATACTTGATATTTAGTTTGGTCAATCATGATCCCCGAGAGGTCCTCATCTAGTTTGGTTCGGTCAATCATGGGGTGTCAACAGGTCACATGAATCAAATCCAAATTTCTTTAAAATCTCGGTTGCATATTTAGATTGATTTATGAAAATGCCTCCGGACTTTGTGAAATTTGTAATCCCAAGAAAATGACATTTGTCCCATCATTGACATTTGAAACTTTGAACTCATTTCATTTGAAAACGATCACATTCCATTGGGTCGATCTAGGCAAAATAATATCATCAACATAAATTTGAACATGAATCAAATGTTTGCACGACTTCTGGTGAACATTGTAGGATCAATCGCTCCTTTGATGAATCCGGTTGATAGAAGAAACTTTGATAGTGTATCATACCATGCCCTTGGAGCTTGCTTTAAACCGTAAAGAGCCTTCTTCAAACGATAAGCGTGAGTAGGATGCTCTTCATTCACAAATCCTTCAGTTACCGGCGAGACGACTTCTTTAAGATCTCCGTTTAGAAATGCCGTCTTTACATCCATCGATAAACTACCATGTTCTTACTAGCGGCATTAGCGAAAGATTTCGATTGCCTCGATTCGAGCAAGCTCGAGCAAAAGATTCTTCAAAGTCTATACCCTCCTCTTGACGATATCCTTTAGCAACTAATCGAGCCTTGTTCTTCAACACATCACCATGCTCATCAAGTTTTACTTTGAAGATCCATTTTAGAGCTATAATCATAGCACGGTCTGGGCAGTACTAACTCCCATACATCAAGACGATCAAACTCATGAATTTCATCTTGCATAGCATTGAACCGCCTATCTTCATTCATAGCGGTTTAACATCTTTTGGTTCGATCTTAGATAGTACGGAGTTGAAGAAACACCATAAGGCATCGGTTGCAAGTTGTTTCCGGGTTGATCTGGACGAGAGGATTACCAATGATGTTGTCTAATGGGTGATCGTGAGTCCATTTTACGAGGTGTTCATGTGGCATTTGTTGAGGAACCGAGGTAGCAGAGTCGATGTCTCTCAAGAAGATGGTTCGATGATGATTCGGGAGTAGCAAATATGTTTTCAAATGGAGCATCTTCGAGAGTTGCAAAGGGATTAACTTCATCATTGATGCGTAAACATTTCCATGATGTACATTTGAAGAATGATGATTTGTTGATGAGATCAAGGATCGCAGCAGTGCTTCTTGACTTACGATATTGAAACCGATGGATTGACTTCATTCATCGGAATATGAGCATCCTCTCGTTGTAGGGATCAACACCTCATTAGTAGTAGACTCACAGTTCATCAAACATTGGATCAAACAATTTCTTTACATCATCTTCGGATGGAGGTACATATGGCGTTTCTTGAGAGGAGTTTGGAACAAGGGATGAACCAATAGGACTGTTTTGAAGTGCGGGTCTGAGTGGAGTGTCCAGAGCCATTTGACCGGTCACTCATCAAACGAACGTGAATTGTTTCCATGATATTTCGGGTTCTTTTGTTGTAGATTCGGTATCCCTTTTGTTTGGTGCATATCCTACAAATACTCCAATGTCGACTTTAGCTCTAAGTTTGCCCAAGTCTTGACCTCATTAGTTGGATAGCACAAGGCACCAAACACACGAAGGAAAGATAGATTAGGTTTCTGTTGTGGACAAGTTCATATGGAGTTTTTCCATGAATGGTGTGAATCGTGGAACGATTTTGTGTGTAACATGCAAGTGGCAATTGCTTCACCCGGAGAAACATTGGAACCTTTGAGTAGATCGGCATTGTTCTAGCAGCTTCAACAAGAGTACGATTTCGTCTTTCAACTACACCGCTCGTTGAGGGTTCGTGGAACACTTCTTTGATGGCTAATTCCAACGCTTTCATAGAATTCACTAAGTTGTTTGTTGACAAACTCGGCCCATTTTACATTCGATAATTCGGCGGTTTGTTTAGTCTAACTGTGTTGCTTGATGAGTTTGATGATGATATCGGAGTTTCATCCTTTGTCCTTAAGAACTTGACCCGGTGAATCTAGAATAATCATCAACCACAACTAACACATATTTCTTCCCAAAGATATTATGCACCTCATTGGTCCACATAAATCCATATGAATCATATGAAGAACTTCGTGATGAGTTAGTAGGTTTGGGTTTATGGGCATACTTTGCTTTTCCCAATTGACATGTGAACAAAGATGATCCTTTTCATACTTTAGTCTAGGTAAACCTACAACTAAGTCCTTTCGGAAAGATCGTTGATGGTGCCAAGTTCAAGTGATTGAGACGACGATGCCATAACCATGACTTTGTTTTTGAAGCCTTTGATAACAAGCAGATTGGTGAAGCTCTCATCATGTCATCGATAGAGATGGTGTAAAGGTTTGAGCCACGAGTTCCTTTCAACAGTTCCTTACCATTAAGATCTCTAACGAAGCGGTATGTTTTCTCAAGGCTACTTCTAGATCGTAATCACGAATTGACCAACAGAGAACAGATTATGACCTAGACCTTCCACATAATACACTCGGAGATAACACTATCACCAACAACATAATCTCCATAACCCATAATAGCACCGAAATGATCATTACCAAATCTAACAGTCCCGATGAATTTGCTCACGGTTCATGAGCGTGACCGGTCTCCAATATATGCTTGGAACGACTGAGTCCGGTACCACGTAAGCGATTCGAACGATCCGCGGTTGAACACGACACGAATGGATAATCGGATAATTGGGATCCCCATGCAAGAATGGGTTCCATTTGGTTAGTGGCAACAGCTTGGAACACCCACATCGAAATAGAAGCATTCATATCGACGGTGAGGAAATGGAATCATTGTGAGTAGATGCAATACTAGTGTCTCAGATAGTCCATTTTACGGTGTGACCACTTCTTAAGGAATAGTTCTACCAAGAGGCATCCATTTTCTAGTGGGCATTATCGATTGGTCTTATGACCAACGGTATCCAATAAAACCTATTCTCAATGAATGTTCTTCCTGTGGGTTTCCATTGTTTTCTAACTTTCTTTCGCTTTTGCCTTTTAGCCTTTTTAGCATGAATTTTAGCATTAACAATATTAATCGGACAATTAACATCATTAGGCAAAGCATTGACATCACAACCATGATTAGAAATGTAATTCAAGCAAACATCGGTACAAGTTTTGCAAATAGTATCGAATTCAATTAATTACAAGACGCTTATGGCTAATACTAGAATCAACACGATTCGTTTTATTCGATTCAAACTTAAGGTTCCTAGATTGTTCTTCACTTTCTTCCGGTGCACATTCTTAGTTTGAGAGGTCCTATCATTCCTTGTATTGTCTTGAGACTTTGACTGCTCCCTTTAATGTCACCGATTACTCTGTAGAGGAATGGGAACATTAGTTTGTTTTACCACTCTTTGCACCACCGTTTAGATGTCTTTGGGATCGAACTACATGCAGTGCACTAAGGTTCACTTTCTTAACACTAGAGGTACCGAGATTAGTACTCCTAGAAGGCACATTTGAGTTCGCTTTCCTAGCATTGATGGATCTAAAATCGAACTACTCAATGGTACACTACTCCTCACATTCAAACCATTGGGAATCGAGTGCATGTCATGTTTGGCCTTAGGCATTGAGCATGGAATCAAGGGGTTAACTCTCTCACCTAATGTCTTTGGGCATATTGTGATCAAACATTCTAAGATTTCTTGAGATCGTTTGGCATATAAGCATGCATGTCCAATTGCATTATCATGAGGTTTCTCTAGCTTATCCTCTTCAACAATCTCACGCAGGCATTCTAAGCAATCCTTAAGGGATGAGAAATATGTTTGAATGGCAAGTTTGTTGTTCCTTAGGTGAGGGGACATATGTCATAGATAAAGCATATTTATTACCGAGTGAACCTTTGATACAACATTTTCCTCATTGATCATTGGCATTTTCCTTTTACCCGACTCTTGATTCTCAATTTCCTTTTGCAATGAAGTTATTTGTTCGTTGTTTTGTTACGAGTGACTTTAATTGATTCAAACAACTCATTGAAATGACGTTTAACCTTTTCATTCTCTTCTAGAAAACTTTCGTTTTCCTTTTGTAAAGCATTTACTAGGTTTTGAAGATGAAACGTTTGAGAATTCGAGAATCTAAAGAAGGAGGCATTTGGGAGCTGTCATATTGTTCGCTTGACCCTTTAATTGAGAAATTTGGGCTTTCAACTTTCTCGATCGTGTTACACCGAGCATGAATCTGTTCATCTCGTTTGTTAATTTGAAAAGCGCATCAAACTCGAGCATCCGAAGATGTCTTGATATTTGAAGTTTTGACATTTTCTTTGAGATGTTGATATTTTAGTTGTAGATTAAAATACTCAACTTCTAGTTTAGAAAATGTTTAACCAAATTGTCATGATCATCCGGTTCAATTTTCTCATTTAGTTTAGAATTAGTTTTTCAAGCTCAATGACACGATCATGGGAGACTTTCAGGCACAGATAGTTCATGAAATTTGAAGCATTAATAGAGCAATTTGAAGCGATGAAAAGACATCTTGAGCAACACATTCAAGAATAAGATTCTCATTTAATGTATGCGTGTTCTTTCTCTCAATCTCATTATATTTTAGTGCACGCTCATAGTCATTAATTTCAACTATTATTGCATCAAATTCCTTTTCCATTCCTTAATATCCGTTTCTATCCCTTTTAAGACTCTCAAAGTGATCCTTTAGAAGTTTAAAGAAAGGCATGACTTGATTAAATAACATTCTTTCATTTGTTCAAAACCCTTTCTCCTTCATTATACCAATGGGTGTGATCCTTTTCTTGCAAGTTTTCTCAAAATCAACAAATAGTTGAAATATAACGTATTGGCTAATTAATGTCTTGCTTTTAGTGGCAATTGTTCTAGGTACAAGATGCATTGGTGTATTAGGAGGATACACAATCGCTCTAGGCATTTTCCGAAGGGAGGGTTTGTTTCTACAATATTTTGACTTTTCGCTTATCTAAATCCATTTTCCGAAGACTTGTTCGGAGTCAACAATGTCCGAGTCTTAAACTTGTTCAAGGAAATCCAGTTTTCCTTCTTGTAGTCATGGGGAGTGATAATTACTTTCTTCTCTTTGCATTTAGGATCATTTAGTTTCTTATTCATCTTCTCCCTAGTTACTTCATCTAATTTCTTGTCATCCTCGGCACTCAACGCAACTAGGTTTTGTCTAGGTTTAAGAATCTCATTTCCATCATAGATAACACTTTGAGTCGCTTTTGCTATCTTTCCATACTCGGGGTTGGGTTTATCTATAATGGGAACACTATGCTTATCGCTTAGAACTCTATGCTTAGTGATCATGTGAGCAAATCAATGGTGTTTCCTTGCATGTACAACTTGTTTTCAAGTTTGTTTTCAAAGTTTTCGATTAGAAAATCTCTCAAGAGCTTTGATTCTTTTGCATTAAATTCTTGCTTAAGCATTTTCACATTTTCTTGAAGTTCTTGTTTTGCTTAATGTTTTAGAAAGTTTTTCTTGCAAAGAATTTAATTCTTGTTTCAATACTTCTTCTCTAAAATTACTTTTTCTAATTCATGACGCACTTGGTCATCCATTTCCGCTCACGAGTGGTCAACTCAAATTTAGCGTTGTTCATAAATAGCAACACGTTCCTTATAGGCATTTAGTTCGAAATTATGGAATCATCGGGAGCACATGCGGTGTATTCTTCAAAGACATAGTCGTTGTTGACTGCAGAAGATGCATCACTTGGTACAACTTCACTTTCACTTTGTTTCACGTATTGATCGTATGGGACAATATTGATATTACCCATATTTTCAACATTTGATTCAATAGTTTCGATTGGTTGTACTTTGTCATGCATCTGTTGCACATCAAGATCATCGTATAGCTTTAATACCTCCGAGATGAGTTTGTCCTTGGATGGGCCACTTGTGGTGAAGAAGAGATCTTGGGAGAAACCATTGAGAGATGCTAGCCATAAAGATTGTGTGTGCGAGAGGTCCATCATCTACATCGTAGTCGTATGCATCACATCAAGAACTTGAAAGGTGTTCGATGATTGTGACCTATCTCCTGAATAGGTCGCTCATCCACATACGCATCATAGGTCTTGGCATTACCCTCAAGAAGAAACAAGCAATTCCTCTTCATCCAACGCAGCACCATTGTCCCGAGCTTGTGCAAGAACATCTTATCTCTCAAGTAATCGGCGATTCATGGACGCTTTGGAGATGTGCGCCTTGCAATGTGTCCCTCACCACCACGCTTATAGCATTTGATCGGCTTAGCTTGACCTTGGTTACCATTCCTTCCTCGATTCGATTGCCCACATATCCTCTACCAAGACCACCCCTTCCCCGATCATATTGTCTTTCTGAATCGGTTGCACCACAATCCTTCCATCTTTAACAAGTGGCTTGATTATGTGGGTTAGATGCGATTCGAGGTTGTTGTTGGTTTGTGGAGAGAATTCATGTTTTGACTAATGAGGAGAGCTAGTTGATTGATGATGTTACCCACGTGTGCATCAAGATCGACTTGTTTGAACATGGGATCGGGAATGAGTTTGTGATTACCATTCCCAAGGGTATGACTTGTGATGCTTTGGTTGTGATTCGATGTTTGAGTAGAAGGTTGTTGAGTCATTAGACGAGCTTGTCTCTCCTCGGTTGGTTTTGAACCGATTGAGAATCAATTTTCAAACATGGCATGTCTCTCATTCGAAGGAGGAAGGCATAGAGTTGCTCATAGTTTGTATTCTTCAATCCTTTAGTGAGCTTCACAAATTGTGACAAACTTGTGCCATTCGGGATTCATGTTGTTCACAAACTTTGAGTTGAAATGAATGTTAGGCATAGTCATTCGATGTTCCTCATGTCATTCACTAACTTATGAAATCTCACATAGTACTCATAGACACTCTCATCCGGTTTCATCTTGAAGTGCTCAAATTCGTCATAGAGTTGGGATTCTCTGTCTTCCACAGTTAGTTCGAACACGAGAGAAGCATCTTAACATTATCCCAAACCGCCTTTGCTTGATGTTATGATTGATCGACTTGTAGATGTCTTTAGGAAGACCTTGAAGAACAATGTTTGAAGCCCCGATATACGCATCGAATCTCTTTTCTCCTTATCATCAAGCTCATCATACATCTTAGGTCCATCCATTCCGTAAGCAGAGTACCATCTTCATTAGTATCAAGTATGTCTCTAGTCGTTTCAACTCGATATGGTCCTTCATCAATGGATTTGAGAATGTTGACACCATTTTCCTTTCCAAGGCAATACAATCGATTCGTTGAGCCCAAGAGTCGTAATCGCCTCAAGCATGGGTGGACGAGTATCCGAACCACCGCTTGTACATCCTCGGCAGCGATGGAGATGATGGTGGGACGTTGGTAGACATGTTAACAGATTATACGGATTTTATAACTCAATGATTAAACCGGAAATAGATTCTTTCACGGGATTTTACTAAATCAAGAGAAAACCGTAAACAATCACTCAAGTCGCTAGATGATAAGACTCTAAGTCGCTAGGAACAAATGCACTAAGTCGCTACCAATTAATTCGCTAGATGACCAAGTCGCTAGAATCCCAAGTCGCTAATGAAAAGCAAGTCGCTAAGTAGTAACTCGCTACGGACCAAGTCGCTAACCAAATTTTGGCGACAATTGCTACACAAGTCGCTAGAAACGCAAGTCGCTAAAGAGCAACTCACATCGACCAAGTCGCTACCACAAGTCGCTACCCGTAGTGGAGATTCCACTACTTGTACTTTAACTCGCTAGATCTAACTCGCTAGCTTTAACACGTAAGTCGCTACAAAGCGTGAAGCAAGTCGCTACCAAGAAACTATTCCGAGAGCTAAGTCGCTAGCTTGAAAACCAAATAAACTTCACTTTTCAATCCAAAACAACCCAACCAAGATGATTCAAGCTTACCAAATGAAAACCTAAACACTTATGATGATTCTAAACATAAAAGTACCAACAAAATTCAAACTTTAACACAAGAGATCAACCAAATGATGCAAAAACCACTAAACTTTTTCAAACTCAAAAACCACCTAAAAACCACTATAAATCCAAAGATGTGCAAGATATGATCTAACCATGGCTCTTGATACCAATTGTAGGATATTACTTTTCACATACACATCAAACCATAACACAAAGTAGCATATAGATGGAATTCTAGAGAGAGAAAGTTAGAGGTTTAGGGAACTTAGTGAGAGAAAGTGAAAGATATTATTATGAGCTCCAACTCTCTACCTTGGGAGGTAGAGAGTATTTATAGTCTTACATAAAACGCCACACTTTGGGCTGTGGATCAGGCATACAATGGGTAAAGACCCGTCCGTCCTCCACGGTGTTACTTAACTAAATTACTACTTAACTTAGAAGAACTACGACTACGAGCTTTTTAACGATTACATATACTTGAGGTGACCGACTCTTTAATACCGGGAATTTCTAATTCCTAACATCGACGACATAAGAATCCAAAACAAAGAAGACAAAAAATGAAGAATTATTGAAGACGCGTGAAGAGATAATGCGCCAACTATTCATCAACCACTTTTTCAACTTTTTCTTTTTGAGTGGTGTGATATAGTTCGTATTTTAGTAATCATGTAAGGTTAATAATGTAAGGCCTGTCGGCCACCTAGCTGTATTATTATGTAAATTAGGTAAGCAGTGACGTAGGATGTAACTATTACACCTACCACTCTCTTGTATAAATAGAGGCCTCGCCTCATGAAATAAAGTGTGTGATTATATTAGACAATTGTTCTATTATATTTATTTGACTTTGTTCTAAACTTTCAATTTCTTATGTCTTTTTATCTAATAATACTTGTATATTATTTAACTTTTCTTGTGTTGTTTTAGATAATTCTGGTAATCGTCTAAATATTAAAAAACTTAGTATTTCAGTTATATTATTAAGTGTCGAGATTAGCGTATCTATTTTTTCTCCAATAGGTTGATTCTTTTCGTCTTTATTCATTAAATTAATACTGTATGATGTTCCCTTTGGTAAATTCTGGGGTATTTTAAATAATGTTTGATTATATGGTATAAATGATTCAAAAGAAGTAATATTTTTATCATCTTCGATATCTATTTTTCGATCTGAAAAACTTTCTGAAATATGATTCATTTTCTCTTAACAAATTATTAGTTCTGATTTTACTTCTTTTATTGCTTCTGTATTTCCTTCTAATGTGTTCATCATTAATGCTAAATATACGTGTATATCAATTGTTAAAAAACTATTAGAATGTGTTTTTTCGTCTTTTTCTATTCTTTTTCTTATGTTTTTTATTTCTTTTAATATATGTTCTCTTGATTCTGAAAACATTTTTAGATGTCTCATATTTTGTTTATTTTTCTCTATTATTGTTTGAATTTTAGTGTCACTCATATCTGTAAACTTAATGATCTTAACATTTGTTTCATTTCTTTTATATCTTCTTGATTACTAGTAGATTCTTCATTTGATTTCTCAATTTGTGGTATCCATATTGATGATATATCAGATGTTGATTTTCTACTTCTTTCAATATATTTGTTTTTTGTAAACATATTTGGCGTTTCAAGAGTAAGTAATGGTTCAAAAAGTTTATCTATATGAATTCTATCATTTGTTTTAATAGTGATACTATGATGTGAGTTAGTGAGTGCATAGTTTATTTGATATGTTACCGTAAAAGGGTGATTTCCTTTATATATAAATGCTCTTCTTAATAATTCATATCTAATAGTAATACTTTTATTTATATCTTTATCTTTTAAACTTAATCCCATTTGTATATTTACATCGAATTTTATTTTTCCTTCAGATAGGTTTCTTTTTCCTTTACCAATAATATTTTCTTCTTTATTAATTATTCTATCATTTCTTAATACTAGTTCAATAGGTATATTACAATCTATAAATGTACTTTTTAATATTATTTGTATGGTTGATATATGAATATATGCTATTTTACTTCTATCATTTTCTTTCATTTGTTTTATTCGATCATTTATCTGTTGTTTATTAATTATAGGTATAATAATATTTCCTTGTGTTTGTTCAATAGGAACTGGTTTTTCTCCAATTATTTTTCCAAAATATATTATATTTTTTCTTGAAAATATTTCTTTTAGTGACCTTTGAATATCAAAATTATGTTTTTCTGATAGTGTAAAATTAGATCTTCTAATAGCTTTCCTATCAATAATAGCATCTAGCATAAATCCTGATTCATTTTCATTTTCATGAACAATAGAAATTTCTTCTTTACTTATTGTTGGTGACTTCGACATATTTTAATAAAAATACTATTTTTAAACTTGTAAAAGTTATTAAATGATACCTCTTATCTCTTGCTTGGATGCAGGTATAAATGCTTGTCTTCAAGCTCCTTAGATTTTATTTCTTGCTTCAATTTTGTTGCTCATAAATTGTACTTCTTGCTCTTGTCTAGCTCTGATACCAAAATGATAAAGGGACGCGGAATGGTGAAGATACCTGCAAAAGAATGGAAAAGGGACGCGGAATGATGGTTATACCTGCAAAATAATTATCAAAATAATTGATTGATATGGTAATCGTCGAGGATAGCTCTTATATAAATAGAGGCCTCGCCTCATGAAATAAAGCGTGTAATTTTTAGTGTGAAACTAAAAGAGTTAAACTTTGAAGAAGTTTAATTTGAGATCATCGCATCTCTCAATCTGTTGAAACAATTTTGGATTTCGTTTCTGAATAGCAGATACAACTATCCCTCGTAAACATCATCACAAATCCATCCAGAAAAAATTATCCATTGTTACCATCATCATAAATTCCAAATCACAAAGAATCAATTTTTTTTCAACCATTACTATTTTAAAACTATGCCGACAATTTCCATACAATCATCCAACAACCAAAAATGGTATCAATCACAATCCGTGATTAGCTGTATTATTATGTAAATTAGGTAAGCAGTGACGTAGGATGTAACTATTACACCTACCACTCTCTTGTATAAATAGAGGCCTCGCCTCATGAACAAGTGTAATCAATCAATTATTTTTAGAGGCCTCGCCTCATGAAAAAGTGTGATTTTTTGTGTGAAACTAAAAGAGTTAAACTTTGAAAAGTTTAATTTGAGATCATCGCATCTCTCAATCTGTTGAAACGATTTCGGATTTCGTTTCTGAATAGCAGATACAACTATCCATTGTAAACATCATCACAAATTCCAAATCACAAAGAACCAAACTTGTTTTCAACCATCAATAAACAAATTATCCATTCGTTGTCAGCAATTATCAAGCACAGGAAGACACATTTGTGAATTCTGTATAGATACACAAGTATCAGTATATGCAGATATTTCAATGTCTGAGTCTATATCTGAATCCTCAAGGGGCTCATATCCTAAATTATATGCTACTTTTAATACTTCTGTTCCTTTCTTTTCTCCTTTTTTTGGACATTTATTTGCATAATGACCTTCTTCATGACATAGCCAACATCTACAATCTTTCTTGCTGGATGGACAATATTTGGAATTATCTTGCTTTTTGTATTTTTGACGATGTTGTTTTCTGTTTCTAAAATAATTCTGTCTTGAATTCTTTTTATAAAAACTTATATACTTTGGATTGTATGTTTTTCTTTTCCATATTTTCTTTCGTCTTTTATACGTTTTTTGAGAACATCCATAATTGCCTATCTTATCTGATTGTTTTTCACAACAAAGTTCAATTTGTGCTTCTTTTTTAGATATTTCTTGTAAACATTGTTTTCTAACCCATGCTTTTACCGTGGTAATTCGGGCTCCTAAAGTGTCTTCTATTATTCTATCGTTGTCTTGTAAAATTGCAGCGTATGAACTTTTTAATTCTGTTTCTATGGATTCGGGGAGTTTATTAAAAAACATTTCTAAAGCTATTTTTTGCCTTGCAATATCTAGTTTATAATATTGATCTGAAAATTCACATATGAAAGATTCTAAATAACACATACATATCTTAAGATTAACTATTCTCCAATATGCGTGTTCCCTAAAGGCTTTAGTTGATGCCTCTTTTCCTGGAATTCTTCCTGTGAATTCTTGTATTATATATGCTGTTATATTTTTAAAAGTTATCTTAGCATCAGTCGTTGCTATTCTTGATAATTCTAATTCATCTATAGATTCTAAAAATCTATAAACATTTCCTAATGTTTTATGCATTATAAAATTATGTAAA
The DNA here is from genome assembly GCA_022545495.1 of Chrysanthemum lavandulifolium. NCBI lineage: Eukaryota > Viridiplantae > Streptophyta > Magnoliopsida > Asterales > Asteraceae > Chrysanthemum > Chrysanthemum lavandulifolium. The sequence continues at coordinate 206,160 of JAHFWF010000138.1, forward strand.
TCTCTTGGTTGTAATGCTCGTAATTCTTCAGTTAATTGTATTTGAGCATTTAATCTATTACTCCAGTCCTGAATTTTATTGTCTATTTCAGTTTCACAATCGATGTTTAAAATCTCATCATTTATTCTAGTTATTGGTATTTTTGGTATATATTTACTGGGTATTTGTTCCCATTTTCCCTTCTTGTTTCTAATCATTCCTTGTTGATATAAATATCTTTCAATGGGTGTTGGGGGTTTATAATCAAATTGTCTTTGAAAATCTTCGTCTACATAAGATTTTTTCCGTTTTTGTGCAAAATTATAATTTGTATAAGAACTTTCTCCTGGATATTTATATGGATTTTCGTATGGATTTTCATCCGAACTATAATCTTGTACAATATCTATATCTTCTTCTTCATTTGTTTCAGATGGTATGTCTAATGATGCCATTAATTTAGTAAGAGTTTCGATGGATTCTTCTAGATTTTCCATTATATTATTCGTATAGGTGGATCGATTTTAAGGGTTGGCTTTTTTAATAATGTTTCTTTTATTTTGGTAATAGTGATGTCTTTATTTTGATCTTGAGTATCAATTATATTAGACAATTGTTTTATTATATTTATTTGACTTTGTTCTAAACTTTCAATTTATTCTGTCTTTTTATCTAATAATACTTGTATATTATTTAACTTTTCTTGTGTTGTTTTAGATAATTCTGGTAATCGTCTAAATATTAAAAAACTTAATATTTCAGTTATATTATTAAGTGTCAAGATTAGCGTATCTATTTTTTCTCAATAGGTTGATTCTTTTCGTCTTTATTCATTAAATTAATCTTGTATGATGTTCCTTTTGTAAATTAAGGGTATTTTAAATAATGTTTGATTATATGGTATAAATGGTTTAAAAAGTAATATTTTATCATCTTCGATATCTATTTTCGATCTAAAAACTTTACGAAATATGATTCATTTTCTCTTAACAAATTATTAGTTCGATTTTACTTCTTTTATTACTCGTATTTCCTTCTAATGTGTGAGCAAGCAAAAAGAAAAATAACTAATAATTTGTTAAAGAAAATGAATCATATTCGTAAAGTTTTCGATCGAAAAATAGATATCAAGATGATAAAATATTACTTTTGAATCATTTATACCATATAATCAAACATTATTTAAAATACCCGGTACCAAAGGAACATCATACAATATTAATTTAATGAATAAAGACGAAAAGAATCAACCTATTGGAGAAAAATAGATACGTAATCTATTAACTTAATAATATAACCTGAAATATTAAGTTTTAATATTTAGACGATTACCGTAATTATCTAAAACAACACAAGAAAAGTTAAATAATATACAAGTATTATTAGATAAAAAGATGTAAGAAATTGAAAGTTTAGAACAAAGTCAAATAAATATAATAGAACAATTGTCTAATATAATCACACACTTTATTTCATGAGGCGAGGCCTCTATTTATACAAGAGAGTGGTAGGTGTAATAGTTACATCCTACGTCACTGCTTACCTAATTTACATAATAATACAGCTAGGTGGCCGACAGGCCTTACATTATTAACCTTACATGATTACTAAAATACAAACTATATCACACCACTCAAAAAGAAAAAGTTGAAAAAGTGGTTGATGAATAGTTGGCGCATTATCTCTTCACGCGTCTTCAATAATTCTTCATTTTTTGTCTTCTTTGTTTTGGATTCTTATGTCGTCGATGATTCTTGAATTTTTGTCTTCATTCTAGCATCTGTGTATCTGTACAGAATTCACAAATGTGTCTTCCTGTGCTTGATAATTGCTGACATAATGCGATCTTAAAATCTTCCGGTAATGCTGCAAGTGGTCCGGAAAAGTCTTCAAATGGCTTCTCAAATTCTGCTAGAATTTTTTGATCTTCTTCACTAATTCCTCCTGAGAAGTGTGAATAAATCAGAATGTTATCTTGAAAATAATTGATTTTAACTTCTGATTTTTGTCTTCATCCTGTTCCTATTTTTGATGATGTTGTGAAAACTCCGGCTAGTGCTTCCACGAAATTTCTGATGGATGGAGTTGTTGGTGGTATCTCGTCTTTTGATGGATACTTGCCGTTGCTGACTCCTAGTTCTGCTATTGCTAAGGATGGCACTAACAGTTGGTGATCCTTGTTGAAAATTGGATAACTTGAATGGATGCTAAAAAACAATGATCGTTTCTTTGCGAAATAATCATCGTATGTTCTGATGTCGTTCTGAATGCGCGTCGGGAATTCTTGGAACTCTCTAGTGCTTCTTCCGTCTGTGTATACTGTATCCAATAGTCCATGAACAAAATATTCATGAATAACCATTGGTTCTGCTCCTGGAATGAATATTGCTTTTGGTCCTTCTCTTCGGTCTTTTGGGTAAAAAGACTTGGTAGCTTGAACTTCGTTATAGTGAATAATACTATCCCATAATCGTTGGACTTTTTCCACTGATGGTTTCTTCATGGCTTCTTTTCCCTTGTAGTTGGAATACTTCTTAATAAATCTATTGACCTTGTCCTGGATGTTTGCTCTTGATTCAGAAATATGAATCTTCTAGATCTCTTAATTTCTTCTGTTGCGACGGTCTTGTATGTTTTCTCAAGTGCTTGTTTTGCTGCTTCCTTTGATGTGTAGCTTTTGTGACCTACACTTTTTCCGATTATGTGTCGACGGGCGAGTGCCCAATCCGGATATATGCCTCTGTCTGGTCCATCGAAGATGACGTACCATTTTTGTTTTCCAATGCTTGAATTCTGGACAATTTCTTGAACTTGTTCTTCCATTCTTGTAAAATCGTCTCTTGATGATGAGGGTGAACATGATATTTGAGTTTTTTGGGTAGAACTTGGCGGTATGGTTTTTTTAGATGGGGTGGATGTTGTTGGTTTTGGTTTTTTGGTTGATTCAGAAATTGATTCTGAATTTGTGTTTCGGTTAAATATCGTACTGTGCTTGATAGTTCTTCCTCCTCCTTTCTAACAATGGCTAGCTGCTTTTCTATAGAAATGCGTTCTTCTATTTTCTGCTGAAGTTGTTGTCGAACTTGCTTTACTATTCCTTCCATTCTCTGGTGAGAGTATCTGCAAAGGTGTTGTTGTCGCTTTTGATATATTTGATGTATGGATGGAATTGATGTAGTTGCAGTTGCCAACGGATTAGTCGACCTCTACAATAATCTTCTTGCAATTTGTATCTCCAAAAGCCTGTTACATATTTTGAATCCGTTCGTAAATCGAATCTTGTTTGTAATAGATCAATCTTTCATTTTTTGAGTCTTTAGACACGCTAATGTTTCTTTTTCATGAGTGCTATATTTCGCTCGGTCTCCGAGAATGTTCCGAGATACATTTGCATAATTTAGATTCATATTTTTACATTTTTAAACAGATGTTTGCTCATTGCTTAAAAAGCTATTTCGATGAATTTAATCGTCTTGAATCGATTGAGGAATTTGACTTCCATCAATACATAGTCTTGATAGATTAGATTGAGGTATTGGAATTCGTCAATATCTAATCCTAGTAATTCTTTACCATTTTGAATGGCCTTCATACATCCCGCCCAAGTCTTTGTCGATGCATCTGTTTCAATAATAAAAAATCTTTTGTTTCGGGTTATATAACTCCGGTAAACATTGTCTGATTGTTTTAATATGTTGTACAAGTTGGGTGTCAGATGATGTCCATTCCTAACGAATTTTTTCAGAAATTTTCTTTTGTAAAATTTTTATTTCTTTTGCTAGATTTTTCAAAAATCCTTGTTCAGCTATATAATTCATTAAAATATTTGTTTTAATCAAAAGATATATCACTAGAATAATCACTAGTATCAGTATATGCATATATTTCAATGTCTGAGTCTATATATGAATCCTCAAGGGGCTCATATCGGCCACCTAGCTGTATTATTATGTAAATTAGGTAAGGAGTGACGTAGGATGTAACTATTACCCCTACCACTCTCTTGCATAAATAGAGGCCTCTATTTATACAAGAGAGTGGTAGGGGTAATAGTTACATCCTACGTCACTGCTTACCTAATTTACATAATAATACAGCTATTACACCTACCACTCTCTTGTATAAATAGAGGTCTCGCCTCATGAAATAAAGTGTGTGATTTTTAATTAATTAAGATGTATAATTATAGGATACAGTGTGATTTTTAGTGTGAAACTAAAAGAGTTAAACTTTGAAAAGTTTAGTTTGAGATCATCGCATCTCCTAATCTGTTGAAATGATTTCGGATTTCGTTTCTGAATAGCAGATACAACTATCCATTGTAAACATCATCACAAAGAACCAAACTTGTTTTCAACCATCAATAAACAAATCATCCATTCGTTACCATTTAGAGCTATGCCGACAATTTCCATACAAGCATCCAAAATCCCAAAATGGAATCAATCACGCTACACATCAAAGGAAGCAGCAGAACAAGCACTTGAGAAAACATACAAGACCGTCGCAACAGAAGAAATCAAGAGATCTAGAAGATTCATGTTTCTGAATCAAGAGCAAACATTCAGGACAAGGTCAATATATTTATTAAGAAGTATTCCAACTACAAGAGAAAAAGAAGCCATGAAGAAACCATCAGTGGAAAAATTCCAGCGATTATGTACTAAAATGTGTAGTACATAATATCGTACATCTCAATAAATGAAGCCCGAACGAACAATTAATTAAGATGTATAAAAAGGAAAAAAAGAAAAGAAAATGGATCAACGGAAAATGGGTTAAAAGGAAATGAATGACAATTCATAACAACAAAGTAGTCTAGCAAAGATGGTTGTGTGAATGCAACTCTACCCGAGAGGTCAGGGTATCGATCCCCTCAAAGGCATGTATTTCTCCTTTTTTGGCTGCTGCCATCCGAGGCCCAAAACCCAACTGCTGCCATCCGAGCCCAAGTCCAGCCCAGTGCCCTCCATTGCAACGAGAGCCCAATCACGATAAAAATCTGTTACAGGGTTTTTTAATTTTAACTTGGGGACCAAGTTTTTGTGAGGGGTATTTGTGCCAAGATTTTATAGTTTTGGGGCTTTTATGAAAATTTGTAAAACCCTTGTAGGGGCCAAAGTGTAACTTGTGGGTCTATATAAAGTTATAAACTCACCTCCCTCACCTCATTTTATCATCTCTTTTATTATTTTCCTACCAAAACTCTTGTAATTTTTTTATGCTTATTTAGTTTTATAAAAGTTGGATGGATTTATTTATTGCAAGTTAGTTCATCTTATTTATTATCTTTGCATCTCTTTTATTTTCTCATCTCTTAATCTTTTTTTTTTCATTTTATTTTTATAAAACTTTTTATAAAAATATTCCATGAAGAGTTGAGTTATGTAAGATTGTGTGAGTGTATTTTATACGCTTCGTGCACACACTCAACATATCATATTTATATTTTTATAAAAGTTTACTTTTTTTTATTGTTTATTTTCGTTAAAGTTTACTTTTATCATTTTCATTAAAGTCAATCACCGGGTTTTATTCTCTTACCTTTTTATTATTTTTAGCTTAGATTCTTAGTTTAACGTTATGTTTAATTATTCGTCTTATGCTTGTTAAGTCTTTTTATTGTCGTATTCTAGCTTAATATTCATTGTCACTAGTTGTAGTTTGCCATTTAAATTTATGTTTAAACTTTAATTAGTTAAATTAGTTTTTAAAAAATCTCTAAAAAAAAATCCTAGAAACGTAAAAACCCGAATTTAGATTTTAATTAAACAAAAAATCAAAAAAATATTCCGTTTTTTTTCTTTCAAAAATGATCTTTTATCATTTAGGGTGTAGGAAAAATAAATTTGCATTCCTAAAGTTAAATTGCAAAATTTGGTTTTAAGTCGAGTTTTTAAATTCTCGAAGTTACGTTTTTTAGAATAGATTGCGTTTAGGGTTAATTTAGATCATTTCCTTAGTTTATATGCCTTAGTTTAATTAATTGATCGTTACGTGCTTTATTTTCCTTTCCGTTGCTTAATTTGAATTTAGAACGTAATCAAAAACACCAAAAACCGAAAAATCGAGCATTTTAATAACAAACCTAAAGCGACGTTGCCCATTCACACCTAGTTGGGAAACGACCCAGATATCCTTATCCGGTATCACATATCTTGTTCTCGGGATTTGATTGATTAACCTTTTTCCCAAGAGGTTTTCGATTCGATTCTCGTGCTATTTTCATATTGATATTATTATACTATTTTATCCATACACACCAACCCTAAGCCTAAACGAATCACTGTCTATGCTTTCGAATGAGTTGTGGCTGGGCCCCCTTTTTTTTGGGAATCACTGGTAGCGCTATGTTGGCTGTCAGCAGTTTTTTGCATAGTGCTATAATTGCATTTTGTTGTTGTTGCTTGCACGCTTTCAATAATTAGATGAAGTGCTTTTGCGGTAGTGTTTGCGCTGTTGATAGTGGAGCATTCTGTGCCAAAAATTTTTTGTCTATAAGTTTATGCTTCAGGATATGTGTATGTGTGTGTGTTCCTATTTGATCCTGAGAATCTCGAGCTAAAGATGTCAGGCACCGATTGCCTAGCAGAACTTGGTTTTGCATGCGACAGTGATGCTTTGCAAGTTCATATGGTTTTGTTCTTCAAAAGGGAGGTTATCGTAGCACGTGAGTGGGAAAGCATGGTGCGCGGTGGTTGTTTTGAGATTGGAGCGCGCGTGGCGTATTTGAAAGACCTCATTCAAGAGGTTTTGCAGGAACGGGATAACTTAGTTGTTCGCGATTCTGTCAGGTTTCTCAGAGAGGTGCAGGCTCGCGAACGATCTAAGCAGACTGCATTTCAGGGATTGTTACGTGAAGCCCATGTCGCGCTCCGTGCTGCTGCAGGCAATATCAATAAGATTCGAGCTTTATGATCTGTGTTTGTGTCTTTTTGTTGGTTGTTTTGGTTGTTGTGTTAGCCGCTGAACCTGATCTTTTGTATGTGCCTGTGGTTGTTTTGTGCAGAAATGTATCCGTAAGATTAAGCTTCAATAAAAGTTTGTTGGTGTGATTGCTACTATTTTGTGATTCCTGTTTTTTCAACGTTGTGCTATCTTTTGGCTTTGTGTGTTTCTTGTTTTCCTGTGGCATTTACATGAGGCACTTATGGTAATCAATTGCGCCTAACCATTACCCGCATGACAATTAGATAATAAGTTTTCATTGTTATTGCAGTTGCGCTGCAAACAGTGGCCAAAATCCGTACACTTATACAGTGTGTACCTAGTTGTCTACATGTGTTTCGTTACAACATACCTCTACATAATATATTTTTCCTGCCTTTCCTTTTGTTTTTACTAACTTAGACGTGCTTATGGAAAATGTGGAATAGGCAGTTTCAGTGGTGTTTGTGCAGTCATATAGCAGCTGCACTACAAAAGTAAAAAGTTCATCCGGGCTTGTTACTGTGTTGGTGGCTCTACGCCATTGTCGACTTTCATCTTTTTTGCAGTGTGCCCAGCTTCAGCTTCTGATGTGCCCTCAAATAACTGTCTGCGGGTTGATGAAGGGTTAGTAGATGTCATTCGGGCCCTTTTCTATTCAGGTTCATCAGAAAGCGGTGGTGGCGTAAGTACATCTGTTGAAACCTCAGTGGAAGGAGTCTCTTCAAGTGCTAGCATTACCGGTGTTGAAGGTTCACCTACGTCTGTCGGTGGTAGCAAAGGCTGGGCTGCATCAGTTACACCATCTAATATCAATCTTGGAGCGCCTTTTTTTGCTGCCGCTACCAAAGTGGACTTCAAAACGGTGTTTTTTGTTTTGCAGGTCCTTGATAATCGGAGGCAGCTTGCGTGAATCGAGATCAAGAACATAGGTGAGTACTTCAGAACAGACTGTTGCAAAGCGTGTGCTTCAGGGCTATACCCTGTCAGCGATGCTTCACCAGTAACATCTGTAATAATGGTCTTGAAACAATAGCTGCAGATGGTATGTAATCAGGTCGGTTTAGCTTTTTATCTTAGACTGTCGGTATGAAATTTTAAATGTGGCAAAGTTGGTAGTACCTGTAATTTGGAACCACGGGAATTCCTGGTTGTTGACAATGCCAGTGGGGTCTATTTGGTTCAATGGCTTTGTTGCAACGTTTGCAGCGATTGGTATACCAGTTTGTGTACGCATCTATTTTTGTTATGACTGCCTCAGTTACGAAGCTTTGTCTTTTCTGTTTAAAACCATAGTTAGCTACCATATATAGAATAATAGTAGTTTATAGGTGGTGTGTTACTTACCGTGAGCGTTTCTGGACTGATTTGCAGCAACGTCGCTATGTTTACTGGCTCCTCTATTAAGCATGAACCAAACGCCATTATGATAGGCTGTTTAAGTGGAATGCTTATTTCCGTCTCAAACTTTTTGGCCATGTCATTCCACAGGCTAAGCGTCACGTTGTTCCCGCTGTCATATAAATTAGATTAGTGTCACTTTAAGTGCATACGAATTTACAGTTACACATAGCAGTTTTGGAATGCGTACTTTAGATTTTGTATATCAACATTCTTCCTGAGTATTCGGTTTGTAGTTGTGCTTCCAAAGGGCTTACTCTTGCCCACAGCCCGAATAATGCCTATGTAGTCTGCGCGCGTGCATAAATATTGCATACACGATTAAAGAAACGGTTGTTTTGTTTATGCAAACCTAGTTATGCATATGATGGTAATACCTGCTAGGATCGCATCGCGTACATTAGCTCTTGCACCCAGCTCGTTGTAGGCTATGAAGTTGAAGTGGTGGTCTGGAAATCCCTGTTCTTCAATCGGAGAAACGTCTGTGTATTTGCCGAACAACAGCGTCGTGTTATTGTTAAGTGTACGTTGCCATGAATCTGTATTTTTATAGCCGAACCTAGTAATTTTATAACATGATCCGGTTTACAAAGCTATCTCAAATTGGTTGATATCCCTAACGTCTACATTTGCTTGGATTGCATTTCCCTGCACGAAACACATGTTACACAGAAATTAGCAAATTATATTCATGGCAATGGTAATGCTTTGCCATTGTGACACTTACGCGTTTTTCTAATAGCATGAAACATAGGCCAGTGGGATTTGGATCCGGGACATTCCTAGAGGTCCATTTGCGATAAACTTTCACGCGTAGTTCTTTCAGTAGGTCTTGTGGTTGAACGTTTGCAATATTAACAACACCTGTTTCTGCCACTGTTAGCTTTCCCTCATCTTCAGCGGTTGTGGCTGTCACAGGCTTTGTTGTGGTAGTTTATGTGTCGGCCTGTCCGGGTTCACCAATTTCCGGTATTATAAGTGTTCCCTTACCTTTGGTATCAGTTGTTGCACTCATGCCTTCTGCGTTGTCTGTAATTGGGTTAACGGGTTTAACATTTCCAGTCGGTGATTCCGGCATTGTAATCATTTCCTGCCGCTCGGTATGAGTTGTGGTCATCGGTTCTGTCATTATAATGATTTCCTGGCTTGTGGTGTCAGTTTCCATACTAACTTTTGGTGTAGTAGTCTGCGTTGCACTGATTTCTAATAAATAGCTTTTGCCTCTTTCAGCCATGGTTCTGCAATCAACATTAATAGTTATGGATGAACAGATAAGAGTGGCATGTGATCCCATAGTAGAATTATGAGAATTACCGCTGAAAACATGCATGGGGATACAACAGACATGCAAGGAAAGTACAATTACAACTAATATGCAATTATGCGTCCAAACCTACAACTTAAAGAAAGCATATATAATAAGTGTAACGTAAGGGCATACCTAGATAAAAATGATCACATTAAGATAAAAAAAAAATGACACAAAAGTTATGGAACCACTTAGGCTACACAGACAACATTAAAACTATCGTGTATGAACGTACTAAGCTACAGAATTCTTTACTTTTCTCAGGAAATCCTTATACACTATATTATTGGTTGTGTTTGGTGGTTGCTGGGGTTGTGAGTCTATGATAATTTTTAAGCCTTGCGGTGATGTAGCCCGTGACATCGTGACGTAAAGCTGCCCATGTCGAAATATAGGTTCCGGTAAATAAACCCCAATCTTGGTTAGCGATTGCCCCTGACTTTTGTTTATTGTCATCGCGTAGCATAGTTTTATCGGGAACTGTTTCCGTTTGAAAACAAAAAGCATCTTCTCTTCTTTGATGGTCAAAAGTATGCGCGGAAGAAATACTTTTTCGCCGATCCACGTTCCGGTAATTATCTTCGCTTCGATCACTCTAGTCAACAGTTGAGTGACAATCATGTGAGTGCCGTTGCACAAGCCTCCAGTAAGGTTCAAATTTCTGATCAACATTATCGGCACACCTATTTTTACCTCCAAAGAATGCGGAGGAAATCCTGGAAAATTTAGAGAATTCAGATAGTCCACCGGATATAACAGTTTTTTAGCACCACCATCGTTCCCTAAAGGGATTGCGTCATCTACGTTTATGTAAAACTCAGAAGGTGCGATGTACCACCGCAAAATCTTTTGTTGATCGACGCAGATGTCGTTCTTTGGGCAAACTATTGCTTTATCCTGGAAGGTAGTGACTGCCGGTGCTCGTAACGTTTCACTATCGTATATGAACTAGATAAGTTGTTCCACCCCATTATTGCCTGGTTGAAAACAATGGACATTCGGTATGCGAATGCAAGAGTTATTTTCTGGATCTTCAGAGTCAACTGTACCAGCGTTTCCATCTCCAATATTTAAGAGCCACTGAGAAAAGGAACTACATTCTGCTTTCTCTTCATCTGTCATTCCAGGTTTTTGCAACCGCATATTCTCAAGAAAAAAATAAACTTTGAAATGTTCCCACAATCTGAACTCTGCTATTGATGCAGCGATGATAACATTTCTGGATGCACCTTTTTTTACCGGAAGCGTCTGTTTAAAATCTCCGCCAAGCATTATAGATTTACCACCAAAAAACGTCTGTGGTTTGTCAAGCAGGTCACGTAAAGTGAGGTCCAGTGCTTCGAAACACCTTTTCTCATTCATTGGTGCCTCATCCCATATAACTAATTATGTCCGTATTAGCAGTTCGCTTAGCTGTGTGTTTTTCTTTATTGCACATACCGATTCATCGGTTAGGTTAAGCGGTATTTTAAATCGCGAATGAGCAGTTGTACCTGACGATAATAATAGTGAGGCGACTCCAGAAGAACCAACGGCTAACACTATTCTGCCCTCAACTCTCAGCGTCATGATGACAGCCTTCCACAAGAATGTCTTGCCTGTACCCCCATGCCCATAAACGAACATTAGTTCCTGGCTACGATTACGAACAACGTCTATAATCGTGTCAAACACGCGTCGTTGTTCTCGGTTGAACTGCGGGATTAACCTCATGTTTTCCGCTGACATTTCGTCTCTATTATAACACGTCTCTTCCATTACTGTCCGGTTGCTAAACAAATCTAGCAAACCCGGTGGTGGATCTGGTAGTCCAAAATCTCTAAGGGACTTTCCATGAATTGCTAAAAGCGCTTGCAGTTCATACAAAACACCGCCTTCTAGTTCTGGGTCGTTAACAAACAGAGGACGCAGATGGAACAGTTCTGCCAATATCTGAGGGACGTCATTGGACATTTGCCTCCAAAACATCTGCCAAAGATTTATTGGGTTCGTGATATCTGTAAAAATCAGAATCTTTGCAAACAAAGCCTTTAACTGTGAGGCGGTAGCGGTTGCGCAACTTTCTTGCATAGTCGTGACCCATTCCTGATCGTTCTATAATAGACCCATAGCTTCACATGCCTGCCTGTTGGTGTTGTACGTAATTCCATCGAATGTTCTGATGCTTGCAAACGATCTGCATCCTTTCTGGTGGCATAACAATATACGCTGATAGAAGAGGTCTCCTGCAACGGTGTCTTCCTGAAACTCATCGCAAGCTATACCATCTAAAATATACAATATGTTCAGTACACACAACCCCAAAATTACAATGTATGGCAAAGAAACTAAAGGCTATCATAAATAACCTATGAAATTCAACATTGGCCGGCGTTTTTTGAAAACTCTAGCTGAAGACTGCAAACGCTGATTCTGTCATTTTTGACCACTGCTTGCACACCCAAGGTCAGCAGATTGTTGACCAGCTGAAGTTGCAAACCCCGCATGGTAATCAACACCTCTAAAATAATCGTTTTTCATAGGAACCTCAGCGGCTGGCGACCCAATAGCACAACCGTTATGGCCAGTGAAATTTGGGCGTCCCTGATAAAAAGATATTCCCAACTGGAAATCCATATTGATTGTGAAGCATGTCCAACCTACAATAAATCATTCAACGCCAAAAAAACAACATGAAAAAGTCAAATAAAAACTTTAAAAAAATTGAGTGCGACAATGAAAACGTCTAAATACAAAGCTAAACACTCACATACCTTTGCGCCACTGCGGCATATGTTGAGATAGAGACAATGCACAACCACCAAAGGGAACATCCGTAGTGTCCACACCCTCTGAATCACCACATGTCTCGCCAACATTCAAAAGAGCGCTATTGAAAATCACAGGTTCTATTGACAAATCTGTTTTGCGCGATTTTGTAAACACCGAAGAGTCCAAGCTATGGTTATAACCTTGTCCAAGCTTTCTCATGAAAGCGGATTTCTCTTGAGACTGCATATCAGCAGCCAAAACCACAGAACCCAAAGCACCACTACCTGATGCACCGACTCATGAGAGCAGACCCCACCGGATCACCGGCTCGAGTTACATTTTCACATGGAAGGACATCAAGAATCGAAACTCGTTGTTGGACACTTTCGGCAAGCCCAATGTAAGAGGAAGGCGTACTACATTACCATCTAACTCGCTAATGGTATGATTCAATTCGGAAACCGCAGAAAACCTATTATCAGCATCTACCCTCTTCAACGCCCTACTTTTAGTTCTCATAATAACCACCTTTAAACAGCTGGTTAAAAGAGGAACGCTAATGAACACCCGTACGCGAAGAAAAATTGACCACACTACATGTCACACACTCTCCATCGTTTTAAAAAACAAAAGAAGTAAAAAAAAGTCCCTAAAAACACCACTACGACCTTGAGCAACAAACATGCCTAACCCCTAGAGAACTACAATCGAGGTAAACCTCTTGCAACCTCAAACACAATACGCAACCATGCATTCCAGATATATAAACAACTAAAAAACGCATGCATGGACCTAAACAAAAATAAAACAAAAGCAAAACCAACAATCTAACTACCGCAAGCAACCAAGATGCACAAAAACTAACATGCAAGGTAAATAAATACCACACGAACGTTTAGACACCATACAACGACATCCAAGTCAGTAACAACATACACAAACAAAGCCACAAGAAAAACACTGTAAACCACAACAACATAAATCGTAACAACATCAAATGCATGGCCTAAAATCCAAAAAAAATCGAGATCTGAATCACCTACCAAGTTTGCTGTCGCGTGAAGAAACGTAGACAAAATTCTGGAAGGAAAATGAAACGTCCCACTAATATCTTGAAGGTTGATATACCAACCGTATAGTGAAAAAGGCCAAAGCGCCCAAACACCACTTCCAGCCCAATCGGCCCAAAACCAAAAAATAAAAACGTCACAAAGGCAAATATTAGCACCGACCAGCGTTGGGGACGTCTTAATATTTTAACCACCGACCACCCGCAAGAAACTATATTTAAGTACCACCGACAACGCTCTTTAGTATAAGTATAGTAATGGTAAACAAGCATAGACAACAACATTAATAAAGTTAGATTAGCAATTACATTATTATATCATTCTCTCAAAAAACTGATATGCATACCATGTAAAAGTGCTCAATAAAAAAATTTACCGTTGAAAGAAGGTGACCGGAAATAATTAAATAGTTGACCCTAATATTACAAAATTAAACTCTAAACCTAACTAAAGTTGTACAGTGTACTACTCGCACATTTTTTTATGCAATATTCCATTAAAAAATTTTGGCAAAAATATATATATCTCTATAAAGTGAATAATTGCGTATATATCTTTTCAGACAAATTTTTATGCACATAATACAATGGTTTTATGCACGCTTTGGATATATACGCGATTTTGCGATTTTCGGAAGGATATATACGAAAGTTCTCGATTTTTAAGAGAAAAAAATATAAATACTAATAGTTGACAAAACTGGCCATATGTTGGCTACGTAATTGTGTATAAATCGTTTCTAGCAAAATATCATCACTAAAATGATGTCCATTAGCCTAAAGCTCAAAAGTAACACAAAACTTATCAAGATATTTTTTCTTGCATCTGAGAAAAAAAAAAAAAAAAACATTCTCATCTATTTAATTGGAAAAACCAAAATAATTGGCAAATCAAACAATCACTCTTCATTTTCCGGCGAATCACCGTCACAAAACCACTACACGTCATCATCGATGGCACATTGTAGATATGTGGATTCTACGGAGAATCCCCGTCACCAAACTACAATAAAATCAAAATATTTAGTAAAAATTTGGTTTTTATTGGGTTTGAAAAAATTTAGATGTGATGAAGATGAATGTATGGTGAGAGAGAGAGATAAAGTGTATGTAAATGATTATGAGAGACTAAGTGAAGTGAGGTGAGATGTTAAGTGAGATTTATAAAATTACAAAACTACCTTTAAGTTAATTCAAATTGAATGCAGATGTTTAATCATGACCGTATGATGAATGATAGATCAATGGTTGAGATTAAGTGTTTTGATCTTTAGATAGTTATTGTTATGCATTGAAATTTTTTCTTTGTCAATTTTATTTTTAAACTTTTTTGTTGATCTTTATTGAACTCACCCTATGTTACATATGCACGAGTTAAATGTGAGAGGACATGGGCTTTTTCGACACACGAACTTTTAGTGAACATATGATTACATGTTACGGAGTACATGTTTGGGACCAATAATTCTTGTGGTTCATAGGTTAACTAAGGCAATTATTGTTCTCGGACAGAGTCATTCTGTAAATCGCTATTCAAAGGGCACAAATGCATCATACAATAAGATGCTCTCATACTCGAGTTCTCTTTTCCTAGAGTAAGAACGGTCATTATTTTTTAATATACGTTATGCTTAAAGTTGTCCCTTTCTCGGATGCAACAAATGTTGGTGTAAAGAATGGCCTTCCATGACCATGACATTCCCCAAGCATTATATTCCTCTTAAGTGATAACTGGAATCCAATTCCTTGAGGATTATAACGAACACAACTTTTTGAAAAAGTGATTGTGACAAACACCGACCTGCTACTCTACAAAAGGATGTTGTCAAAATACTAGTAAGTTAGCAACTAGCAGTATCAACATATATGGGGTCTGGATTATCACAAGAAGCAGATACGCAACAAACTGAAGTATCACCCACGAAAAACACATCGCAGACTCATGAAAACCATCACAATACTAAAACCGCAGTTTCAACTACAAGCACACGGTCAAACAACTTTCCTCATGAGTTTGAAGCCATTCTAAAGGATGCAGATACTGTCATCGATAAGTCGTCCATCGACAAGCTTTATGATGGTGTGTTCTTAAACAAAAAGAGAAAGGTAGGCCAAGTTCCCATAATACATCCCATCTCAAACTAGTATAGTTTTTCATGTGTTTTTATATTGAAATTTTTCTTGCATATGATGATGATAGCCATCTTCTATATACTATACAATTATTGTTGGGCGATGCAGAAATATTGGGTTGACAAGGCATCCAATGGCAACTGCTTCATGGTGTTTGCAAGGGACCTCTCAGTCACATGGGGAGAAGATAGTCGTTATTGGCATTGGCCCTTCATTAAAGAAACAAGGTGATTATAATACATCCCTAAATTGCTTGCTAGCATAATCAACGTTTTGTTTACTAAAAAAGGACACTGATTAAACATGGGTGTTCACGCAGTGAAGTGGTTTTGGATGTCGCCGAAATGCTAAGCGTTTGCTGGTTAGAAGTTAATGGGAAATTTGAATTATCCAAGTTAACACCTGGAATCAAGTACCAAGTTGTATTCGTGGTAATGCTCAAAGATCCTGCTTATGGGTGGGAAGTTCCAATCAACATCAGACTTGTACTACCAAATGGAACTAAACAAGAACACAAAGAAAACATGATGGAGAAGCCACGATCTAAGTGGTTTGAGATTCCAGTGGGTGAGTTTATGGTAGAAGCAAATAAAGGAGGATTTGTCGAGTTCTCCTTGTATGAATATGAAGGTGGGGCTTGGAAGAAAGGTTTACTAGTTAAAGGTGCGGCCATTAGACCCAAAAATTGAGACTTTAGAGTACCCAAACTACTATGAACATGTAAGATTTCAAGTTAGAGATATGCACGAATAAAACCGCTTACCTATGGTTAAGAATACACCGCGGCTGTAATTTCTTCTATGTATTTTCCGGCTTTTTTAAATCTTCAGGCGAAGCTCAAACCTCCAAGGTGGCAACAAGACAGAACAAATGACAATCGTTTCCACGATGATAAGATGTAATGTATACAAATTTTCAAAAAGGAAAACGTATATCGATGTATGCTTATTAATATGTAGAGTAGCATACAGTGGAGAACCAGTGTGAAGTACAAACATAATTTGTTTCCCTGGTTCATAGTTTACCGGCGACAAAAATAAAAATGAAAAAGAAAGAAACTTAAAATGATCAAATAAAACATGAATAAGCTATGTCAATTATATCTCCGTGTTATAATCATCTGGCTTGTACCATAAAGAGAAATCGATTCCCTTGCCTTTTAATTCTTCCGTGGCAGGACCGATTTTCTCTAGAAGCTGCATTTCAGATGCAACAAGATTAGCAATCAGGTCAATACAATTAGCAGTCAATAGCTGTGTCAGCTGAAGTTTTAGTCAATCATCTAAAGCTACTAGGTCAAGCAGAAACAAATTACGTAATGGTACAGCTGAGACACAAATTACGTTTTTGGAATAGAATCAAGTACTTCATACACGTAACTGAAAAACATACCTTAGCATGCAATACACCATTTGAAACCAAGAGTGATCTGTCAAATACAGTAAATTTTCCACCATCCATGCGAGAAACTGCCCCACCAGCTTCTTCAACTATCTGCTTGATTAAGTCCACAATAATGTTAAGTATCTGACACACGACAAGTACTCCATTTTTCTACTCTCTGTAGTATACTAAGCTACAATAATACTTGACAACTAATATATAACAGTAACTGGAATGCTACAGTTTGGGATTATAGTTCTTTTCTCTTTCTATCTTTGCCATTTGCAGCTCCTTTTACCCTTTTTATTTTAACTAAAAACAAATTATTAAAAATGTCTACCAAAAGAAATAACAATCATATGGGAACCGAAGAATCTCGAGTACTTAATGGTATACTATTGCATAATCAGAAGTCGCTGTATTTTGAGGATAATTAGCATTACCAAAACACCAGCAGCCATATCCCATGGTTTTAGACGGTATTCCCAATATGCTTCTACAATACCCAGAGCAACATGGCACATATCTACAGCAGCTGCACCTAGTCTGCGTACACCCTAGGAAAAGCACACAAATAGATAACAAAAAAATAAGCCTTATTATGATATACCATCATGACATAGTAGATATGCAAATACAAATTTGGAGTTATGGTTGTTACCCGACTGATGTCAGTGTACTCTTTGAATAAGTTCATGTTGGTAGCCCATGGGTCGTCATGTTCATACCCAAACCCAGTCACCAGTAGAGATCGCTCAACCTATAAAGTGAAAGTGAAGATAACTGCATGATATTTGATTCAGATGAACAGCAACAAGAAAGCTCCATTATTTTTATTTTTATTTTTTTTTGGGGAAAACATGCATGTATAAGAAATGAGAATAATTAAAACTTAAAATCAAGTTACGCTCACTAGTACGTGCAGATCCAAATCCATTAAAAAAACAACTAGCTAAAGAAAACTTTATTTATACATAAACGAAAAAAAGAGGAAAAGAGAGTTAACTGTCCTTATTATATCAGAATTGTTTTTCACTAATGTAAAATTCAAGTCAAGGATGAAATGAAACCTCACATTGTCAGTTTGGCTCACATGAATCTTTTGTCCATTACAAAATGCACCTCCACCTAAAGCACACAAGACACTTATAAAAAACATTGCCGAATTATATAGAATGTACATGATATGCTCACTATATAGATATTTCCATACCAGCAACTGCAGAGAATATGCGTGTGTTCCAGCACATGGCGCCCCCAACAAACTCTACCTGCCAACAAAAATGCACATAGACGACCCTTTCAGTTTCTCTTATCAACTGATAAAGAAATTATAGTACGATTTTCAGCCACAAACACTCTTAATGCTTTTGAACTGATAAATCAAGCTCATGTATTGTAGGAAAATCTAGTTATATATTTTAAAGATCTCCAGGAAGATTACGGAGGTGGAGTTGATTGACTGAAAACTGATCCATGGAGTTGAAATTTTCCTTCCAGATTTACATTACTCCTTGGGAAAATGAGAAGCAGACAGAAATTCATGATTTTCTTGAGGTCTATATGCAGCCTCCTAAACTCTGATTAATCAAATCATGACTCCATCACCATGTAGATAGAAATATGTACCCTCCTTCATAATGTTCATGGGGTACTTAGACTAACTTGCTAAGTTCTTGTGTTAATTTTCTATTAAATCTTTCAGAACAGAAAAGAGCCGATTTAGTGTATGTTCAAAATCAGTTCGGATTAAATTGAAAACCATATGTTTTGATGATGTGAATGGTTACATGCATGTACCCTCATGTACTTGTACTTATAAAAGCTGGAGTTGGTGAAAGAAAATGTAAATATTTCCATAAGTACCTCCCACTATATAAACTCGTTGTTAATTTGTAAAATTCAACATTATTATAAGAATGGTGCAGTTGAAATTGCGTGTTATCCACATGCCCTTCACTTTGGAAATGAATTTAACTAAAGTCCTTTTTTCTTTATAAATATACCCTTACCCTTTTGGGGGATGTTTATGCCAAAGAATAAAGATTTGCTACATATTATTGTGCATAATGGCCAACCACACTGTAGTATCTCATATACTGAAGCCGTTAATTGTAAGAAGTGAAACAGGTCAGGCTATATTACCACAGCAGCAGCAGCTGGCTTTCCTTTGAAAAGCACTCCCACAGAGACTGCGAAGCTGGGATATCCATGCGCAAAATTTGTAGTTCCATCTAGATAGACATCAAAGGGCATATTCTGACTAATGATAAGGTTAACCACATTTATATATAATTTATATAAAGAACCCAAATTAGAGGATAGAACACTAAACTACCCTAAATAATTAATCAACTATACATACACACTAAACTACCCTAAATCCTCAATCCTCAATAACAAAATGGATATAACATAATCCTATCGTATTGATCACGAGATGAAATTGACATACTCCTCATCGCAAAATTGGTGTCCACTATTGAAATGACACAAAGTTACGGAAAGTCCAATTATTACACTCCACACCAGTAAAATGTCATCTTTACCTTTTTAGAAACTTTTGGTTTGACATTTATTTTGGGACAAACAAAAATATTGGGTGGACACTTACTTTGGGACGGAGGGAGTAATAATTATAGGCAGGCCATATATATAGTAGTCCCTGTCACATAGGCTATATTAGATGACAGGCGTATTCTCTTGATTATGAGATAACAACGCTATCCTTGTTATACTGGTATATTAGTGGTTTTACCACCAAAGCAACATATTTTGTGTATAGGGCGGATTGCAATATTTATCTTCTCACCGAAAGAAAGTCTTAAATTCTTGAATACATGACCAATGACCAATCAATATGTGAAAAACTGGCCAATTGTTCTCATTTCAGTCACATAAAAATAGCAATATGGTAGGAACATATGTTTTGCTATCTTCCATAAAATTTGCAGGCTTATTATTGGATATTGATATCAGTCATATCACTAGATCAAAAGAAATGCATAGGACTAAGTGGGATGAAGGAAAACAAAACTCTGTTATCCAACAAAACGCAGTTTTCAAATTCGAAGAAATGAGTAGATAACTAGATACTTCCGATAAATATGATCTTTCGAGAAACTAAAAGACAAATGAACCACATACCCAAGGGGTCTATGCACCAAAGATAATCAGAAGATGAATCTCCAATGACACCTCCTTCCTCCCCTAGAATAAGATGATCCGGAAAATTCTTTCTCACAACACTGAGAATGGCAGCCTCACTCATTTTATCTGTGCTGCAACAAGTGAACAATACTTTTTATTTCAGGAATATTAATGTGAAGTATAACAGGACATAGAAGAAACTATGAGAGCTTACAGAGGAAGTTTAATATCTAAAGTCTTTTTCCTATTATTTAGTTACAATATTTAATACATCCAATGGAAGCAGGGTCATAAAACGACTCTCAATTGGATTTCAAAGTTCAAACTATTTAACATGCATCCGTATACAACACTAAACAGATGTTAAATGCTAGAACCACTAGCATTACATTAACACAATTCTGATTTCTGAACACAAGACAGGAACATCAAGTACTGCTCCCTCCTAAAAATTTACGTGATCATCGAAACTGAACATGTCACCTTGGTCATTTCAAGCACTAAAGAATATTCATCCTCGTGACTAGTTCATTCCAAAACTAGTGCTAGTTAACTAGCCCCACCATCATATATATTTGATCAGCCAATAGTGTAAAGCTCATAAGCATACTATAACACAAACGGAGGGAATGATGAGATATGAACTTAAAGTGGACTTTCCTCACTCAACTAGTATGATACCCATACCCTGAAACTCATAAACCTTTTTTGTTGCATATAAAAGCATTCAATCGAAGATCACATGTGATCAACCAAAAATCATGATTCTGTCTCATGAATATACAATTATAATACTTCCTTGTGTGACTATCAAGCTATTTTTGGACATTTAGGATGTGTTTGGTTGGAGAGTATGTGTTTGAGGGTATGGGTATCATAGTGTTTGAATATGTATGGTTTAGGGGTAGAAAGAATGGGTTTGATAGCCATAAAAATAGGCATGCTCCATAGTGATTCCTTAATCCTTAGTGCAAACCAAACGCAACTTTGTTATATTTTAATTCAAATGGCGGCTGAAATTGGGAACATGACCAACACACTAAACTCTAGTAAAAACACAGACTCGCACACAAAGCTAACACCACATCAGTGACCTACATTTGTAAATACATAATCTGCCTCACATTCTCTCCTCGGTGGCTCGTTTATTCACATACATAAACTACTAAGTTAATGAGCGACAGCGGATTTCCTTCTTATTCTAGTGTGTATACGTGTAAAGATAGGGTGGAGTTATTCACAGTTTTTAACAGGAAAGCTACTAGGAACAAGGTGTACAACTATCAATAGTCATATTCATCACACTTTGAGTGACGTATTGGACATGCTGACGGTCTAAATAAGACTCATAAAGCTATTTGGGGTAACAACAGTTGACAAGTGAGTGGTTTGTCGCCTTCCCTGCAAGCCACATGAAAATTTATCTTCCTTCAATTTGGTTGGTCAAAACATTACCTTTGATTCCAATATGGAGTATTGATTAAATAAACATGTATAGAAGAAACCCAAAGAGACGGCAAATGTAGAAGAAGAATAAAGTAAGCAGGCATACTCGGTAACCAAATCAGTTAGTCCCTTGTAGGTGATATTTCGAGGCTTATTTACAGCTTCCATGACAACCTGCAAAGTTATAAACAATGTGAATATATATAGCCTTTGAAATATAAGACAAACCCATTACAAAGAATATATATATAAAAAAAAATTGGGTGGTGAATGAACCTGAGAACCAGTTTTGGCAGCAAGTTCAACAGTTTGAAGAAGTTGGTCAGATGGAAGTGGGCCAATTGTTTGAGCACCAATCTTTGGGTATTGTTGTTGTGGTAACACTGCTTTTATGGATGTAGTGTGACATGATGATGATAATCTTGTTTTTGAATAATATAAACTAGTGGTATTATTTTTGTTAAGAGGATGATGAACAAATGAATATGGGATTCTTGTATTGATTGTTGATGATAATGAAATTGATGATGAGAGTAGAAATGTTGTCATTGTTGGAGGTGTTACTTAGGTTTCTTCTTGTTTTAAGGAGCACATATTTTGACTTCCTTTTCCTTTTAGTAAATCAAATTCCGCGACTTTTATTTGACTCAAATTCCTTTCAAAACATGAAAAACCAAAAAATCCTCAAAACTAATTTATTCTTTTACTTAAATGAAAGCCCATAAACTATATTCTAAAAAACTTAAAACTAATATATCTCATTTCTTGAATATTGAAATTAGTCATTAAAATTGGTCATTTTACTTAAAATTATTATATGTTACAATAATATACAGTTACATTTTGATTTTTGTACGTTGTATGAATAAATGTTATACGAAACACTTACAAAATATCAAAATCATAAGTATGTGTCGCGATAAAATCTCGTTGTTATGCATGGGTACTCGCCCATCTAAATTATTAACAAAGAGAACTACTACTAGTAATAATCTCTGAGGTGGCGTTTGTTTCATCAATTTGAAGAAATTTTGAAATTTCAAAATTTTGAGACATTCTTGAGCATTTATAAATTTGAATTATAAATCTTCACATGTTTGATAGACAGAAATTCATAGCATTTTGAAATATGTTCTTATATTTATTATTGCAACTTTTTTAATAAGTGGTGGATTTATTTTGATTCTAAAACACATAAAAGAAAAAACAACAAAAACAACAGCAAAAAGTAAAAATATATATTTTTTTGTCAAATGTGTTCCTTTATAAAAAATATTGTTTTCAATAAATTAGAATTCGTCACTTCTTAAAGCATTAAAATTCTCTTCATTTTGCCGGAATTTTGAATTTCTTCATTAGACATATTAAACACAATATTTAAAGAAATTTAAAATGCAAAAGCCATAAAATGTCCCTAATATACCCTTACCCAAACGCCTTCAAAGTTAAGTCCATAAATTACCAAAATACTTCAAACTATATTTCATATCTAAAGTATTTACTCCCATATTAATTGTCTGTTTTAACTTTGCCGTATTTATTTTTTCAACTTTAAGCTTAAATATTTTGTTGATGTTATATAATACTCGATGAAAAAAACATTTAAAACTTAATTTATTTATATATTTTACATCAAGATTATATAATACAAAACATATAGTTAAGGTCAAAAGAAGGGGAAAAAAATGACCTCTTCGAAAAATCAAACAGGACGATTAATATAAAATAGAGTGAGTAGTTTAGCCAAACTTTCAAATTCGACTTTATTGTAAATATGTGATAGCTTGCTACCAGGGGTAGCAATCCTCGATATGACACGATAAATGACACAAACCTGACACAAAGTTAAACACGTTTGGGTTGGGATAAAGAGGTTTAGGTAAAAAACACGTCAACCCGTTTAATAGACGGGTCGTGTTTGAGTTGAGTAAGTATTAAACAAGTCAGCCCGTGAACCCATTTAAGTATATATGCCTCTAAAAATAAAATATATAACTTGGGTTTTATGTTGAATTTACATTAAATATATTTTGTTATGTACTTTAATATGAGTGAATTACGATTATGATTAAGATATTATTGAAATTTTCGTAGAGTTATTTATATGTTATTTTATAATTTTTAGATCCTTATATCATTTTGCATTTAAACTAGTTAAATCGACAAACCACCAACCTTATTCACCACTTAACCTATTTACTTAAACAAGTTAAACGGTCATAAACGGGTTACACATGTTATGCGGGTTTGGGTTAGGGTTGAGCCGACACGATTAATAAATGGGTCGTGTTTGGGTAGAGGTTATAATAACCCGCCAACTCACGAACCCTAATAATTTAACCCAAACACGACTGATTGCCACCACTACTTACTACGCGTAAGACAAGTAAAAATGTTTACATGTAACTCTTTTTCCTTTCCATTATTATGTGTCATGTTACATAAGCATTTTAGCTTTATACTTATGTAGAATTTATATTTTAATTTCTTTGTATTATACCCCACTTCTTCCCTTTACACAACCATCATTGTTCTCGATTAATAAAATTTAGAGCATCCATAAAGGTCTAAAAATAGGTTCAAAAAACTTGAAAAGGTTTATGTTTTATAATAGTCATATAGCATGAAAAGGTCCTAAATATTATACCTCTTCATAATCTCAAGACATTTAATACATGTGTTAAGTGAAACAATTATAAAATTTTAAGATGTTTATACCATAGTAAAAATAGGTTTATTAACTCAAAAGGTCTAAAACTTATTGATGTGGCATGAAAATTTTAATTTATAAAGCTTTATAATAGTTCGCCATAGTGGATGCCCTTACAATCAAACTCAAACATTCTATAAAATCAAAGTCTAATATTAAGTTTAATTTTGTCGTCGAGTTCTAGACCGGGTCGTCTGAGTGAAAAGTGTGAGTGGCGCTCCATATATTAGGCATGACGCCGGGCTTTAGGACCGAAATTCCACCGAGCCGTCGCGTGCACTTTTGATCAAGTCTTCATAGTGGACGGCGTCGCCGCTGGATGGGACGCCGTCGTTCTCACGGCGACCTTGAGTGTTTTCGATATTGACTTTGCCATTTTCTTCATGTTTTTGCTCCTTTTGTCCAAATATGCTTCATTCCAAAGATTTTGCTTCCAAAAGACCTAAAAGTGAAAATGAACGATTTTAGCGAAGAACGGATATAAAATGTGTCGAATTAGGGCTTAAATGATCCCCAAAAGCCTACGTTTTAAATCCTTATCAAATATCCCTACACTTGGTATTTGCTTGTCCTAAAAAAATGTGCTTTTGACCAATCAATTTATAAGTTGGGGGCATGAAGCATTAGTTTAAAATAGTTTACAACAAGTAAAAGCGCCACAATAGTCATAACAAGCACGAAAATTATACACTAGCACCTCACAAGTGGTGTTTGGATTATCTCATCTCTCGGGTTTATATGAAATATAATATGAATGAAAATAGAAGATAAACACTCGTTACCTAGCATAGTACATAGATTACCATAAGCTTGAGAATAGATCAAACCTCTACCGCTTTGCGTAAGCACCTAGGAATAACTATCTAAAAGGTCTTTACAAGGGTTGTAAGGTTAGACTTAGGGTAGAAAGTAAAGTGTTTTGTTGGATGGGGATATTTAGTGGTGACAAGTCAAAAATCTTATGTTACAAGCATGTAAAGCGTGGCGTTGCTAAGCCAAGACTCGACTCACTAACACTAGATAACTTGAACCAAACAAACATAAACATAAAGATAGATGTAGGATGGTAGCCCGTATGTTTTTCTCTTTTTTCATCTTTTTTTTTACATCTCTTTTTCTTCTTTTTTTTCGATTTTTTTTCATACCTTTTTACTCTACCATCCTCTACGATGACATCAAAATATAAGGGATTTATAGGAGCATCCCTACACTTGAGTTTTTATTTCTCTAACACTAATTGACCCGATTTGAAAAGATCAAAACACTTGGAGTATTTAATTACGTAGACAAAGAGAGTTTGAATTTATCGTTCTTTCCCGTTACTCCATAAAATATTACTTTTACTCATGAGTCCCAATCGTCCCAAAACTGTGTACAAAAGATATGACTCAACTTAGCAACCATGCAAGTAACTAGATAATTGAACTAAGGGTTTAACAATAATAACAAAAATGCACTAAAGATGAGTGCATACAAGGTAGGCTAAGGCTATTTGGGTGTACATTTGGGGTGGATTGTAAACATAGCTCTTTATTGATATTACGGAAAACCAAAACATCACGAGAACCGCGAAAAGGATAGGCTCGAGGGGTTAACTAGGGAAATAGCCGCAGAAATCGCGAAAAAAGGCACTGGGTACAAAGACCGATTGGAGCGAGCAGCGATCAAGCATTGACAAAGCTTCAAAAGAGAATTTAAGAATAAACCAAGAATAAGAGAAAGACGGGGTTTCCAACCCACTAAAACCTTTCGGGAAATATCGGCACAAAGGAAAGCAAGGTCCACAAACCTTTCCCAACCACTGCAATCGAGGAGGAATCAAGGAAAGTTCTGCGAATTTTACGAAAAGCAAGACACACCATAGAAGAATGTCGCATTTGACAAAGCAAAGGGAAGAAAGGAAGAAAGGGCCGATGATAGAGGTTGAGGAGTAGTGGGAAAACCAACCGCTAAAAAATGGAACTACACACATTTAGGAAAAGATGAAACCGAACTTCAATAGAAGAAGAAAAGCATGAAAGCCAATAAAATAAGCACGGATCAAGACATCCCTAACAGAGCGAATGAAGATCCCGACCTATAAACTTCAATAGATAAATGCTCAAAGGCTCAAAACAAACACAAAGTAAGGAGGCGAATAATTAAAAACAATAAAAGAGCCAACAGGAAGCAAGTCAGAGGCCAAAAGTGCCTGCTACTTCAAAACAATCGGATCGCGGAAGATCATGCGAAAAGGAGCCAAAATAAAGATTGAAACACACTACGGATGTATGTGGAAAACCATACTGAAATCATTCCCGGATAATAAAAAGGAACAAAGACCTGCGACCCAAAAAGAATTAACTTTGGAGAAAGTAATGCCCCGAAGGAAGCACGCAAGAAGTCGCGGAAGACACGACATACAGAATACAATGCAGGAAATAACAAAACTAAGGGAAGGATACAGCCCTGGGAAGGAAGGTCCTCAAAAATAAACAAGCAAGGGCAGAAGCAAAAGGATAAACCTTATCCAGATAACCAAAAAGGAAATAAAATCTACAAGTACAAATTTACGTTCCTTCCCAAGAAATATTGTGTCAAATCTAACAGCCTAGACACGTGCTAACCTACAAAATAGTTGTGGAGTTTGTTAGGACTCCATGAGATCGTTTTGAGCCTTAGGGTTAAATAATAACATATACATACGCAGCGGAATAACAAAGAACAATTATGTTATTGACACAAGGTTTTCATTCACCATCACCTCCAATTATATTAATAACGTGTTATCTAAACTATAACAAGGATCAAAGACTTGATCTTGGAGGTTAACTAACACTAACTAACCCTAGACGTTTATAGGAACACGTATAGATAACTAAACTAATAACCTAGGTGTTTACAATAAACTACACGCCCTAGGTTACACACACACACCTTTAGTCGACTACATTATGGAAGACATGTATTATAAAACCTACACGCCATGTCCTCTTTATATACTAGAGGATTAGGGTTTACAAATCTCTACAAAGGACTAATAAATAAATCTTCATTTGCAAGCAAGTCCCTCTATCTTTTTGTAGGTTTCATCTTTGTCACTTTAAGCCCTTGATGTTTCATTCTTTATTGTTTTGTATCATCAAATCAATAAACCCAACAATCTTCCCCTATTTGATGATGACAAAACAAACATGATTTTTGTACGAACTTCCCTAAACAAAGTAGCAGAAGTTGAGATAATTAAATCTCACCATGAATGAAACATTCTTGTCTTCCTTTGTCTTCCCCTTAATCCATGCCACGCCACTCCACTCCAACATCTCTTCCCCCTTTTGTTATCAACAAATAGAGAATATAAGTAGTAGAAACTTCCCCTTGAGTGGTGCATGAAAATGATTCTTCAAATCTGTAAGCTCCTTGTAATGATCACTTATGAAGAAAATCAAATATAACGAACTTGATGAAGAAGTAAAATAACCCAAACTTGTATCTTATGTCTTGTTTATCCACGTGACGTTGAACTTATACTGCTAACCAAAAATATAAGTAGATCGCAACCTCTTGACAAAATCCTCATCTTCAATGAGACACTGAGCACTACAAGGTAACTCCTTTAAGTGATAGTTAACTAGATCTTCATCCATCCACCCCTTGACCTATGAAAACTAGATTTTGCAAGTCTTCGTCACAATCATTGAAGCACGAACAAGTTACTTTTAAACGATTCCGCCGTTTAAAAATATAATAAGAACACGCATCCAAGAAACTCCACTTCATCTTCAAATAAGTGATAAATAATCCTCTTCGTAATCAATTAATTAATAAAACCAAAAATGAGCCATTTTTAAAACCATTAAGAACAAATTCCCAAACTCCTTGTGTGTGTGAACCAATCTCGTGTGTGTGTCGCCAAAAATCCAATAAACACATATCATGCTCAACTTCCCTCAAGTCCAAAACCATACGAGAACCAAAACCATTCTTTGTCCGATATCGAGCAAAGCTACAGTAGAAACTAACTTTCTTGGACAAAACTAACAGTACTAATATCCATTTAATCATATACCATCATAACGAGCAACACTTCGATAAGGAGCAGTAGCATTAACGACCAAAAATACTAACCAAGAAATATTCACCATCCAACTTTAACTAGCCAATTTGATTGATAATATATCCAGATGCAAATCATTATGAGCACCGTCCCATGATAATATCCAAATCAATACAAGAACCAATAATATAATTCAAATCCAATCTTTTGGTCAATAATATCAAGCTCCATTCAATAGCATATACCACCGTCCCTACATCCGATTTAGCAAAAGTATCCAATATCCCATAACCATGCAACGAGATATAAAAAATTAACCGCTCATGAATCGGTGGTCCATACTCAAACATGCTCCAAAAGCAGTCTGTCTTCGTGCGGTACTAATATTGAAGGCGACAAATTCTTTGATCGAGATGTAGTAGTATTAAGCGATCTGAGTAGTACAAACCGTGACCACAACAAGATGATACCATAACGAACTAGCGGTGGATTCCAAATCAATAACGAGCAGTGGTTCGAACAACTAGTAGTGGAATCGAGAAGCTTGGCAGTGGAAACGAGTAACGCATGTGTTGTCCACCTCGAGCAGTAGTAATGATCAATGGGCTGCATTAACTGAATAATGACCAACAAGGCGTAGCAGCAACCTTCAATTCCATAAACCGACTATAATGGCAATAAAGAATTAATTTGCTCGGTTTTATGAATTCATCCACCAATCAAATTATTTCGGTTTACATGCAATACGAACAAAGCAAAATTAAAGCTTTGTTTATTCGAACACCATCCCATGTAAAAGTTAAGATTACTTATAAAATCATGCATTACATGACAACCAATCAACCAAAAGAAAGATACTTAACCTTAACGCACATGCAATCCGGCTATCACCATGTAGTAACGACAAATCCATATTAACTTAAATCTAGGGTTTAATATTTGAGCAATATTTATGAGCAAACCCTTAAAAATCCGAAAACTTTACCCTTCTTTGCGACCATATTCGACGATTAATAACTTTCAATTAAAAATCCAGATCGACAATCCTCGGTGGAAAGTTAGATGACTATATAGAGAATGTTCACCTAAATTTTGTCACGATCCAACGGTTAACGAAAAAGTTATGATCGTTTCAAAGGTCTTTGCGAAGAACTTACGAAAAAATTTCGGTTTGCAGCAGATTTTGTGACTTATAACTTTTGATTGAGAGCATGAATTGACGATCCTCCGGTGAAACCTTAGACGGATATCTTGAGATGCACCGAAAAAATTGTAGCTCGATCCAACAGTTCAATAAAAGTTATGCCCTCTTGAAAACAAAGGTCTTTGTATATTACAAAATTGTTGAAATTGATTTTCTTCTTCCTTTTCGCCAAGAAACCTTGTGAATCCCTAGGTAACGAGCTCCCCAAGCTTTGATACCACTTGTTGGATCGATATACTCGACCAAACTAACTATGTAGCTTGTAAGGGTTTAGCAACCTTGGATAAATCCTAAATTACTAACAATGAAACACCGATATTACTCTATTAAGTATGCGAAACTACTTCAATAAAGCTAAGAAGAATAGCTTTAAACTTCAACGATTATATTAAAACTTTGAACCGCTTGCTATCTGATTCACTAACAACCCTAATAACTCTAATATCGTACTTGCATGTAAGTCGATCTCTAATATTCTCTAATGTTGCGTACCTCTAATGCCAATCTAGGGTCCTTTTATAGGCATAAGGAGTACCCTAGTCGGTTTACAATTACAATCCTTGTACGACAAGTAATACTAATTCTAATCTAAGAATATTCTAGAATTACATAACATTCCATTAACGATATAGCATAGCAGTCCTTAAACTTTGCAAGACTTTGACGCGAGCAAGATGCTTTGACTTTCATTAAGCAAAGCTTTGACTTTTTCAAGACTTTGACTTTCTTCAAGCTTTGTCTTTTATATCCCAACAATCCTCCCTTAACTTGAATTCTACTTGCTTGATTTCAAGTTCCTTTGTATCTTTAACTTTAACATCTTTGTCTTCAAGGAAAGATTGTGTCTTTATCTTCGATTTGTCTTGTACTCTTAGTGCTTGTAGTATCATCATCAAAGTAGTCTTTATAAGCAATCCTTTTCAAGAATCATTATCAAGAACCTTCATCTTTTCGACTTCTCAAGAAC
This sequence comes from Chrysanthemum lavandulifolium, assembly GCA_022545495.1. Lineage (NCBI taxonomy): Eukaryota > Viridiplantae > Streptophyta > Magnoliopsida > Asterales > Asteraceae > Chrysanthemum > Chrysanthemum lavandulifolium. The sequence continues at coordinate 236,625 of JAHFWF010000138.1, forward strand.
ATATGGCAAAATGTACATCGATCATAAAGTTTCGACTATTCTCATCACTTCCGGTGTGTTAACTCCGTGAGAGGTGAATCATTGAAAATTTAATGTATTTTGATGTCTCTTTAGCAAAGCCATTAACTCTGGAGTAGCCAATGTTTAGATGTGTAAAACCATGGTACATTGATAACCATATGATTTTTAGCAAATCATCAGCTATCAACGGATTTGTTAAGTCTTTACCAAAAGCCGTTTGCTTTTGGACTAGTTAGTTCTTACAACCATGGTAAACTAATTACCATATAAATGGTTTTTCCACAGCCTTTACCACAAGCCATTTTCTTGTGGGCTAGCCAACTCTTCACTATTGCAGATATGGTGAGTTCAAAACCATACTATTTTTAGTAAATTGTCAACTAAAAACGGATTTGATAATCACATCAGAGCCGTACCCTCATGATGAGTCAAACTCTTTCTTGTTTATAAAACATGGTGAGTTGATTACCATCAGATGTTATTCTCACAACAATTTGTTGTTGTTTATTTTGTGCTTCAAAAAGTATTTTGCACTTTACAAAAATTGCTTATTTATTTTCATTAAAAGACTTTTCTTGGTTTTAGTCGCAAGCGGTACTTTGGTAAAGCATCTTGTTTGTCCAAAGAAGATTTTGAATAAAGTAACGATTTTTCAAAAGTTTTATATAATAAAGAACCATACCAAGATTTATGCATCATCATCACCAAAGTTGTCCATTTGATAAATAATTCAATGACCATAAGGGTCGTTTCATTCTCTCGCTCAACCTCCATACCATGATCTAGCATTTTGATCATAAGATCTCTTGTCGATGGATATCTTCTTTACGCTAGCATGTGAATCATGGTCCCATCTTCTAACTCCAAAACATGCACTCGATTCTTCAAAGAATCTCCACTAGTAATCTCCCAAACTTCTTGATTGTTCCAGATTGCATCGGTGCTTGTTTCTTCCATCTCCCAGATAGTTATAAGATCTCCCAAAGAAGACTAAGCCAACTCCAGTTGATGGAATATGTTCAAAATATTCTTGCACTAGTTGATACAGTGAAACAGATCTTCTCTATCTATCATATGCGTTATATCCCATAACAAATTAAATACTCTAAAGCTTTCATCTTCTATGGAACAAAAGATAGTCTCCTTCCTTTGATTCTACAACTTCAAATGTAGACATCTTAGACTTCTTTATCGCAACTTGTTTAGACTTAGGATGCTCAAAATCTACAACTCTTAGATAATTCCTCACTCATCAATTGTATCGTTCTTAATTTAAGCTTCTTTGATAATGCTCATCATCGATTATTTTCTTTCTCTTTAAACTCCTTTTCTTGCATCCTCATTATGCTTTTCATCATCAAAAGGAATAATACCTTCCAGTTCCTTTTGATATGCTTCTCTAACAACATCATACAAATCTTTCATCTCTATATACTTCAACTTATGTAAACCAGTATATCCTCTACCCTTCAGATAAGCCATCATTACATTCCTTTCTTTAGCAATACTCTGAGGTCTTCTAGGTATAACCGCTGGCTTTTCTGGTAGAACATTTTCAGCATCCAATTCATCTTGTAGCTTTCTAGCAGCTTCTTTATTTTTAGCGTTTTCAATAGCCCTTAGTTCTGCTAAAGTAAGCTTCTTCTTTTTCTTTGTTTCTACCAGGATACCTTTTCCTTTATCTTTAGGATCTAAAGTAGGTTGAGAAGATTGCAAGACTTGAGGTTGTTGTTGTTCTTCAACTCCAGGGATACTAACACCTCTTGGTCTTGACATATTCAGCATTATCTGAGCAATGGTCTCATCATCACTAGCAGTATGTTCTACTTTAGATGTACCAGCTTCTTCTTCCTGTAAGACTATTGAAGGACCAGCTTCTTCTTCAAAATTTAAGGTCCTTGGTGTTATAAGCTCTTGCCTAAACGTTCCTTGAAAAGCAGTACCTTGATCACCAGCACCTTGAGCATCAGCACCTTGATCACCAGTACCTTGAGGCTCAGTTTGCTCAATTTTCTCAGCTTCTTTATGTGAATCATCAAAAGTTTCAGCATCTTCATAAGGTTCAGAATCTTCATTCAAATTCTCTTGCTCCAAATTCCTCCCCAATTGGAATGAAGAATGCTTGTGAAGCTTCTTGCCTTTAGAAACCTTCTTAAATTTCTTCCCTTTCTTCTTTTGTGACTTCACCCACAACCTGTGATGTTGAACTAATGGCCAGACAAATTTCTTCAATTTTCTAAACTTGTTGTTCAACTTCAAAAGTTGTGCAGCTTGAGATTCATAATCTTTCTTCAACCTCAATAGCTCCCTTGTCAAAGCATAGTTATCCAGAACCAATCCCTCAGAAGCCATAACTCCCTCATCTCCTCCAGATGTTTGAGACCCATATGTGGAAGTATAATCATTGGGAGATGATGGTGGGTTGACATCTGGTTCTGAATCATCATGGGCAGGACCTTGAAGAGATGCAGTACGTTCCCTTGAAGTAGTAGGTTGAGGAACTTCAGGTTCTGGGGATGAAGCAGTATGTTGAGAAGCAGTACCTTCCCTTGAAACTGAAGGCTCATGATCTTTACTTGAGGCTGCTTCATCTCTAACAGCTTGTACGACTTCCATCATGTGAGCAGTTAAAGGTGTATCCCTCCCAGAAAATTTGTCACTCTTTCTAGCCATGAAAGTGAATACCTTTGGTGGAAGTACGACAACAGGTAGCAAGCTTGAAGGTTTAGGAACATCCTTAAGCTGTTAGTTCAAGAATACTTGAACAAATCTAGGGTACATTAGGAATGGTGAAGCATTGGAGATGTGAGATAGCATACCATCCAGAATCATTCTTGAAAAGTTAAAGAGGTGATTGGTAGCTAATCCCACTAAATCAGAGGCGATATTTGATCCAAATTGTTCCCATGAAGTAGTCTTGGGACTTAAGAAATGAAGCAAAACATGGACTAGATACTTTCATTGAGGACTAAACAAGGGTTTCTTAAAAGTTGTTTCAGTGAGTGAACCTTCATACCCAATATCTCAAAGAGTATCCCAAAGCACTTGTTTGTCAAAACGAATAGCCCCTCTCGCATCATCAAACAATAAATCTTCCCTAATGGTGGCTTCAATGATTCTAACTATCTTTCCAAAGAACCTTAGCCCTGAATAAAGGATTCATCATCTTGCATATGAGATCTAGCAGTAGCCCAAAATTGTTGAATCCAGGGTTCAATGATGTCCGGTTCGACCAATAGAGCATAATTGATTGAAGATCTAGTTAGGAAATCAATTATGTCATGAAAAGTGACATTAGACGGTGTCTTGTCCAAGTTAGCAACCATGTTGTGCTTACTAACAGTGTTACGATTAGCCATTGCTTGTTTGTTATAAGAAAGAATGGTGCGTTGAAGGTGAAAGTTGAGGAGAGAAAAGAGATATGGATGGATAAGTATAAAGATGAGAGGGAAAATCAGAGGGTAGTTATTTATAGGTAAGATTTAAAAATCAAAGCCCAATTAATAAAGTTATCGTTGTTTGAATTTTACCCTTATTTTGACCGTTGGAACAAGACGTTGACAAGATCTAAGGTGCTTTCACGTAAGCAAGATTTTCAAAGCAATACTTTCGAGCAAGATTTCAAATAAACTCAAAGCAAGATTTTCCATCCTCTTTTCACAATAGCAAAAACCTCAAAAAGCATTATATAGCCTCCCCTTAAACAATGCATAAGACTAACTAACTAATAAGTCCTCCCCTTAATTGTAGCTTAATAGTTAATCATACCAATACTCACCACTAAATGATTGAATCTTGAAACATCAAATCCCTTTGTGAGTAGATCAGCTACATTATCATTTGTGTGGACCTTGACAACATTAATAAGCCTATGCTCATAACAATCTCGAATAAAGTGATGCCTAATCGAATGTGCTTGGTCTTGGAATGATAAATGTGATTCTTCACAATGCAAATTGTACTCTCATTGTCAATGTAGATAGGAGTATTCTTAAATTGAACCCATAATCCAAGAGTTGATTACGCATCCACAAGACTTGTCCACAACGACTTGCAAAGACAATATATTACGCTTGATGGATGATGTTGCTACAATGGTTTGTTTCTTACATTGCCAAGAAACTAATCTTCTCCCAAGATATTGGCATCCTCCGGTGGTTGATCGCTCATCATAATCATCACCGCATAATCACCGCTCAAAAGCTTCCAAGTGAAAAGGTGAATCCTTAGGATACCACAACCCTAACCTAGGTTGTTGTTTGAGATAACTAAAATTCTCTTGATCGCATTCATATGAGAGACCTTAGGTGAGACTTGATATCTTGCACATAAACATTCAAAGAAATATGATGTCGTGTCTAGATGCGATTAAGTACATAAGACAACCAATCATTGATCCAGAAGCTTGACATCCATGACTTGTCCATCTTCATCCTTTCCTAATGATTTGATAGCTTTGATAGGTGTGGTGATTGGCTTGATAGCATCGGTTAAACTTCTTAAGAATGTCGTGACATACTTATCTTGACTAATAAAGATTCCAGTACTTGATTGTTTAACTTGAATCCCTAAAAAGAAAGTTAATTCACCCATGGAACTCATTTGAAATTATTGTTGCATGAGCCGCTCAAATTCTTTCACCATTGATTGTTTTGTAGCTCCAAAGATAATATCATCTACATATACTTGAACAAGCATGATATCCTTTTTGTCTCTCTTGATAAACAAAGTCTTATCAATTGCTCCTGTTCTGTAGCCATGTTGTAATAGAAAAGTGGAGAGTCTTTCATACCAAGCTCTAGGAGCTTGATGAAGGCCATACAAAGCCTTAATAACTTTGTAGACTTTGTTTGGATGTGCAGGATCCTCAAAACCAGGAGGTTGTTTTACATAGACTTCCTCTGTAATTTTGCCATAAAGAAAGGCACTATTGACATACATTTGATAAACATGAAAGCCCATATAAGATGCAAAAGCAAGGAATAATCTAATGGCTTCAATCCTTGCTACAGGAGCAAACACTTCATCATAGTCCACTCCTTCTTCTTGTCTATACCCTTGTGTAACTAGTCTTGCTTTGTTCTTGATGACATTGCCTCTTTCATCTCTGTTAACTATGAAAACCCATCTTGTACCAATGACTTTCTTTCCATCTCGTAAGTCACATAGTACCCAAACGTCTTGAAGTTTGAATTGAAGAAGTTCTTCTTGCATGGCTTCAACCCAACTTTCTTTAGTTAATGCTTGAGCTACGCCTTGGGTTCTTCTTGAGAGATAAAGCAAGTGAATAAACATGTTTGTTGATCCTTATGATTCACTGCTTTGTTTATACACAAAGCTAAGTAAAGCATTATGTGGCTTAGAAAAGCCTTTAGCTTTGGTTCTTGTGAGCAATCCGTAAGTAGAAGGTCCAATGATTTGACCAAAGCAGGATGATCTTTATGAACTCTTAATGTAGGATTCTGTGGAACTTCAAGATCATCACCCAAATTTGTGAAATCGCTTCTTCATTGGAATTTGAGAAAATACCTTCATCATCTAATTCATCATCGGTGTCTTCTAATCCGTGAATGTTAGGATCATTCAAATCATCGAAGTATTGTCAATTGGTGCAAAGAAGCTTTGATCCAAAGTCTCGTGATCTAAAGCACCGTGAGAGTAATCTGAGACTTTCCCTTTTCTTTCTTTGCTTCATAAGCTCTTCTTTGATTATCATCATAAGATTGTGCTATTGTTTCTTAAAAAGCATCTTATTAAGCTCATCTTGAAGCGCTTGATCTTCATTAGACAATGTGGATTTTGGTTCATCAAGATTTTCTCTTTCTCAATAGATATAGGTTCTTCATTAGGAACAACATCGGGTCTAATATTGACTCCATGAACAATGTCTCGTAAATCTTCTTCTTTGTGAACAACTTGATTTTCTTCTCCGGCAGAACATAGTTCATAGAAGGAGTCAAAACATCAAGATCAAACATCCAATCGGGACCTTTACCTTTTTGATTTTCTTGATCTTCTAAAATTCAACATGAAGATGTCTTAAACCTTTTGGTAACCTTGTTGTACACTCTAAATCCTTTGCTATTGGTACAATAACCGAATAGGTATCCTTCATTTGACTTACCATCAAATTTTCCCAGAGTGTCAATAGTATTGAGAATACTCGAGAGGACATCCAAAGGTTTCATAAAACGAATGTTGGGTTTGTTACCCATAAGCAACTCATAAGGTGTCTTCATCCGAGGTTTCTTGATCGATACTCTATTTAACACATAACAAGCAAGACTTACGACGACATTTCAAAATTGAATAGGTAATAGAGAATCTGCAAGCATTGTTCGCCGCTTCTATCAAGGTTCTCGTTCTTTCTTTCTCGCAACACCATTCTCTTGTAGAGTTCTAGCAATGCTAAACTTCCTCTTAATCCCTTTCTTGGCACAAAATTCATCCATAAGATTGTTTTGAATTCGGTCTCATTATCACATCTAATACCTCTTACTTTGAGTCTTAATTGATGTTCAAGGGCTATTATAAGATCATGAATAGCATCAAAGGTTTCATCTTTAAATCCCAAGAAAAGACCCAACTAAATCTACTACAATCATCCGTTACAACTAAGCAAGATTTCTTCTTGTTTAAGCTTGCAACCTAAACAGTCCAAACAGATCCATGTACAACAACTCTAAAGGTTCTCTAATAGTTCTTTCTTCAATCTTCTTGCATGAAGCTTTGTGTTGTTTACCCTTTTTGCACGCCAAACATGAATGATCATTCTTGTATGTTTTCGAAGGTAAACCTCTAACTAAATTGCCTTTAACCAACTTGTTGATATTCTTGAAATTCACATGACCTAATCTTCTATGCCATAGATGTGCTTCTTCAAGTGTTGCCTTTGCTACCAAACATGTTGCTCTATTAGTAGAGTTAAGATTTTTCAAATCGAGACTGTACACATCATTGGTTCTTGGTACTCTCGGTGTTACTGTGTTATCATCAACAAGTTTGAATTGGGGAGAGAATAAGACATTCGTGTCGTTGAATAACATAGGGTGCTTCTTGTCACGAGATCCGAGATCTTGACAAAGGTTGAACTTGAGCTCCTTTACATAACGAACATTCTCAAAGTCTATGCTTCACCTTGATGGTTCCTTTCCCAGTAATTCTACCTCCATTAGGATCATTCCTAAATGCAACTCTTCCTCCAAAATAAGATCTAAAATCCGATGAATCTCTTTGTCTCTGTTATGCTTCCAGAGCAACCACTATCAACAATCAAATGATCTTTAAGCTCCTCTTCTGGGTTGCCCTGCACAAAGATGAAAGAGTTAGTTTCTTTTAGGAACCCAAGACATTACTGACTTGTGTTTCCCTTGTGGAGTGACATACTTAAATTCTTTAAGTATCTAATCTCCACTGTTTTTGAAAACATGATCAATTATTTTCGTTTGTTCCAAAACATGTTTTGGTTTTTCAATAAAACTCTCTTTTTTAAAAAAAATATCCTTTTTTTTTCAACAAAACTTGCTGAAAGTACTGTTTGTTCCCCATCAGTACTTTATTTCTTAACCCAGTTGGTTTTAACTTTTTGTATAGATTTCTTTGATCTAGGTACTCTATTTGAGGTGTAATGCCTTCTATGTCGATAGTAATTGGATCTCCTATGGCTTCCATTCAAAAAGTGCTAGCAATACCTTGATTGAGTGAAAACCTAGCGACTTTGAGAAGGTACCGCTTGAGAAACTTGTGACTTACTAGTACCTTGAAAAGTGTTGCTTGAGGGTCTGGTGGTTTGGAAAAGGATCTTTTTCGGTTAGGGTACCTATAGTCTTTTGAGAAATTACTATGGTTTACCCTATGTGAATGATTCCAAACCGGTTTATTCTCCCTTGGCTTATGGTTCGTAGATGTGGTCTTTGGGAATTTGCTTAAATATTTCGAGTCAAAGTCACAGTCCTTAATCAAATGATCACCAAGATAACACACAAAGCATAATTTTTGACCCATACTCCCAAAATTTCTTCCTTTAGTTCTATGACCAAAACTATCCCGACTTTTTGGTGAATGACCAAAACTATCCCAAAATGATTTAGCGATATTTTGAAAAGTTTTTCTTGAAGGTCTTGTTGAATGTTTAGCGATTTTGAAATGAAGGTCTTCTTGAACTCTTAACATTATGATCCTTAGGTTTCTCAATTGTTTTTTGGGGATTCAGAACCAGATGGACCTGAATTAGATTGACCAGTGTTAGGTTCCCATTTATGTAACACAAGCATCAATATGAAGAAATGAGGTAAAGAAGGATCGAATGAACACAAGCACAAGTATACGAACGACTATGTGAAATGATAAACTTAGGATAATGTGAAAGTGAACAACCAACCTTCAGATGAAGGTTTATAAGGCTATTTATAGGAGAGGGAGCTAGGGCAACACTCCTAGTCCCTTCGTTTCCTTATTGGATATGGGCCAAGGCTTATGGGCTTTCTACATAAGCCTTGCCTTTAATACTAACATAAAAGCCTAATTAAGCTAACTATTACATATTAATTACTAACACTTGTAATCTAGTTTAGGAGTGATTCCAACAATCTCCCCCTAAGTGTTGGTGATTAATGATTTGAGTGATAACGTTGTAGGTGTTGATGTAATAGTAGCTTTGACGTCTACTGACATTCTTCTTTCTTGTGAGAAGAAGTGTCTTGATTCCAACAATCTCCCCAGTGTAGGGATCTTGTTTACTTTGAAGTTTTTCAGCTTTGACGTCTTCATAATTTTTGTTCTTTGTGGTGGTAGTGATAGTATGTTGTGGTTATCTGCATCAGGTCCGACTCGTTTCTCCAGTGTCTCCACGTCTTTCTCCAACATGCTCACACGCTCTTTAACGTTGGATTTCAGTACTGATGAAATTTTCTTAGTCTTTAAACTTTGTAGATTCTTTGACTTTGACGAAGAATCATTCTGACTTTGTGTTGCATTTTGAGAGAGCTTCAATTAGTGTTGTTGGTATGAGCATGTGGAGAATGCATGATCTTTTCCACCATGAGCATCCATAAGAAGAAAACATAAAAACATGGGTTAGAAATAATCGAGCTTACAAGTTTGAACTTGAGTATGTTAATGACATAGTGTGAAACACAACTCTAATTCTCACAAAGGTTGTTCTCGAACCTGAGTCCCACAAGTGAGATAACGCGATGTACCAAGTACACCTACAGATTCAGACGAGTCTCGAGGTACAGAAGCATCACCCCACGATCAGAGACCATTTGAGACACACTAAGCGTAACCCACAAGGAGTTTGAAGTGACCTTTGTCGAGGTGTTTGATGTTGACCCCGGCGGGAGTTTCCATTCAATCACCGAGGATCACATGTGAACCTCTCATAAATGTTCTCGACATTGCTAAGATCATGTAGGACTCGATAATTGATCACTTGCGTCCTTAATGTTGAGCGACAAGTGATGAAATGTCAAGTGTACCTAAGAGATCTTTTGATGAATCTCGTGGCTCTAGACTCAATAGTGTGCTTTGGTTTCACGACGGAGACTAGGGAGGGTCTCCTTCTTCAATACCAAAGAATCTCTAAGAGAAAGCCGATAGTTTACGTAGGGTTCCTAGTGAGAATGAAACAAGCTTCATTGAGAGAAACTTGAGTGGCTAAGAAGGTTTAGTGCATGCGCCATCGGGCCCATGACGACTTTGATCTTCAATACCGGTGTCATCAAGTGACAACCAAGAGCATATGAATTGAACCGATGTCTCATCTAAGTTGAATAAATTTGGAGGCTATTTATTTTCACCATTTTCTTTACTTTTATTTTAATTCTTCAACTCCTTCTTTCTATGATTCTCATTTTCTCCTTTTATAATCATACCTAAGGACTTCTAATTCTAGCTATTGGTGGTGTCCTTGGGTAGATCCCTCCGACTCTGGCGGATCATAGGACAGTTATTCCTAACCTTAGTCACCTTATAACCCATGACTAACCTATGTTGCCAGTAAACCATTTTCATGAAAATCTCTCAAAGTGGTTATGAATAAAAGCTTTTAGAACCCTTTGAGAGTTTTTATTTTGAATACTCCCCTCCACACATGCTTAAGTATTTTGGTGAAATTTGCACGGTGAGAGAAGAGCGACTTTTGAATTGATCAACTCAAGATAGACATTTCCCACGAGACACGATTCGTTGCATATTTAAAGAGTTACATTGTCAGCTTTTAGGTGACAACTAGCTCTAATAACTACCTTGAAGGTGTGGACAAACCTTGAAAGGTTGTCAAACCTGTCAAAGTTCATGTCTACCAAGAGTTTCTCGAATGGTACATTCTACTAGGACAAGTCCTTTGCGAGACACTTTTACATCACTAGCGAACTAGTTTGAAATTATTACCCGTCCCGGACAAGTCTTTTCGAGTCACTAACATTTAAGATCTCGTCAATTCATTGGTTAAGTATTTATCACGATGATTCATTTGCAATTCACAACATATTTTTTATCACATAATTTTTCTCCCCCTCAAAAATGGCATATAAATGTTATTTTTTGACAAAATTTTGATATCGAATATGTCCATTTCGAGAGAAGATTACCACGAAGAACCATTTTGTGAACAAAGTTTTTAATCAAATACTCCCCCTCAACAAGTGATATAAACTTTTGAGGTTTTGAAAATCATAAGGGGAAGTACTTATCCTTTTGAGCAAAACTTTGAAAAGTGAAAGTTTTGATTAGTTTTACTCAAAAGTAAGAAGCTTTTGCTCCTTATATAGGATTGTGGCACTGATGTGTACCACAGGGTCCTTTCATTATAAGTACGGGTTGTGATCGTTATGTGTGCACAAGCCATTGTCGATAATAAATCACACATCCAAATAATGAGAAGGAAACAAATCAAGGGGTACCGGAGACTCAGATTGTCCAAAGAATAACTCCAGAATGCGCTACGGACGTTGATAGCTCGTGAGAGATATGTTTGGACAACCACCAACGAAGCTCTCCAATGTTTTGAACCGATCCCGCCTAAACAACCTTTCATCAATCCGTGATGATCTTCTTAACATCCCTTCTCTCCTTGAATTCCATCTCTTGGTGACCCTATGCCGTCATGTATCTCTTTTAACCGATAAGCTAAACCGTCTCGACTTTCTTCACCGTGTGATCCCCAAACTTGTGTAGCTCTTTGCACGCCATGAAGCAATTGTGGTGTAGTTCACTTCTGTAGACTACCCCAAATGGTTTCTTGATAAGGGTGTACTGAGCAAGTTGGTTTATGTCGGGAAGGTCGAGCTGTGGTTTTGTGAGATTAACGCGCTTCTGGTATGATTCTACGACAAGTTGAATATCTTCTACACGTTCTTGGATCACGATGCTTCTGATGAAGATTAGTAATGACTTGATGTACTCGCGTTTGATAGTTGTAGAGAATTGTCGCATTCGTCCTTGTACCTTTGCAAGATACATATCTTTAATGTCGTTTAGAGACAATCTCGGAAAATCCGCTTCACAGAAGTCATATTCTCTTCGTCTTGTCGTTTGACCACTATCTTCTTAAGGAATGTGTAGTCCCACTGATGGCAAGGAAACATCTGTGAATAGCAATGATCCGCTTATCACCGAACACTTCCTTTTTGGACTTTAGAACACGGCAGCTTTTATAGTAGATTCTTGGCGCTCGTGCCAATGATGAATCCCATACAATGCATCGAGGTCATACTTTTCCACTTTGTCGACAAACATGTGTGGCATCTTCCTCGATGGCTATGTTGTTGGAGTATATTGTCACGGAAAGGGAGTGTGAGTGATGTAGCGTATTTTGGAGAGATCGCTATCGTGTAGAAGAAACTCTAAGTCGTTGTTGAAGAAATAGCGGAATGGAATCTTGGGTTGATCCGGTCGGCCAATGGTAGGTAGAGGTTTGGTCCATCAATGTAGTATGGAGCTTTGTCAGTGCGGTGAAGTCAATGTTTGATTCGAGATTGAGCCAATCAATGTTGTTAGACATGGCTCGTGCAATGTTATCAAGATGATATTCGACTTCAATTGCACTTTCTCGAAATTGTCTTTAAGTAGTTGAAATGCATCATTCTTGATTCGCCTCAACTCGCCTTAGTCATCTTCTTCACGTTGAACTTTTCTTGTATAAGCTTCACATGCTCTATTGTACGGCCATCTACCATTTCTTGACCTTCCGTAATGAAGGGTAGCATCGACAAGTCTAGAAAACCGGTCATATTCTTGGTAGTATCTTCATCTAGCCATGAGACAACAAATGGTCTTCTTTTTCTTTTCTTTGGCTTTGATGATGATTCGGTTTCTTTGTTGTGGCGCGAAGAGGTGGGTTGTTGTTGGGGCTCGGGGATCTCTTCATCGTCACCACCGGTGTATTCAAATGATCACCGGTTTTCTCTGTTTGTGGTGGTAACTCGAGTCATGAGGTTTCTCGATGAGTGCACGAACGTGGAGGATATCTTCTTTAGGTGGTCCTTGGGTGTGGTGGAGGCATGGAGGAGGATTCACCGACTTCTTCTTGCGTTTGGACTCATTATCCTTATCCGATCATCATCGTCTCTTGGGCGCTTTGGCCTTTCACCGCCGCTTTGCATGAAGTTTTAAGTTGGTATTCCAAGCAATGCGTCAAACAGCTTTACGTTAAATCAAGTAAACGTTGCATCGTTGAGACATTTGTAGTACAAGCTTGGAAACCATTTCGCATCGGAGGCAATTGCGAGCTCAGTTGGGTTGATTGTTATTGTTAAAGGCGTTGCTTTTATTGTTTGCTTGACCAACCGCATGAGATTCGGATAAAGTTGTCTCGTGAACATCTCTTGTTACTCCAGGAACAGTGTCGATAAGGAACTTATGAGTGTATTCCCTAATCGTCTTATTCATTTCACCCTGTATGTCTCGATCGAGAAAGTTCTGGATCTGTTCCCGTTCTCTCAACATCTCGTTTATCCCATTTTGAAGAAGATTGACTCTGTCAGCGAGTTGATTGAGGTTCTTGTTGACTACGTTCTTCTTCCTTACTTGCTTGACAGCTTTAACAATTTTTGTCTTTGCTCGGGATACCCAAGTGTCGGTTGGCTTCTTTATCGATCTGGATGTGGATCTGGTGGTGCCTTTGGATGGTGGAGGTGATAAGTGAGAAGATGAGTTTGATGATGATGAGACATGAGGAGGCTCAGGGTCCTTTGGTGGCTCAGAATTTTGTTCCTTGCTTCGTACGGGACTATCAAGAACGTAATCATTGGCTTCCTTTTCCGCTTGAGCCTTTTCTTGTGCCTTATGTCACACCCCCAAAATATCGCAGCGGAACGATAGTGTCATTGGGGTATAACGTCATAGCACAAAGTATGGATACAGAAAACGACCTCTATAATGAGACGTTTTGAAAAGTTTACCATTCGATTACATAAGTTAAAGTTTACAACACAAAAGCAATCCCAAAGTTTGATAATACATAAAGAGTTTACAAAACATGTCGAATGGTAATTGTTAAAAACACAAGACTCCAATGTATGCCATGCGACCCAAAAGCTCCATGAAATGCTATCACCTTAAGACCTGAGATAAACATGCTAAAAGTGTCAACACAATGGTTGGTGAGTTCATAAGTTTGTTGAAAATGAATTGAAGAAAGTCTATAAGAAATGTTGATGCAGCAAAGGCCTTGCAAATCCACTCAGTTCCAAGTTCCGCCCATACAAAACTTGCAACCTGTGTGTTTACAATCCATTGCCAAAATATGTAATTGTCAATCTTGTTTATAAGTAGGACATAGGTGCATACGATATATACATAAACTTAATGCAAAGAATCACAGCCAACTGAACCTCACGACGAAGTCTAACTTGTTTGTTGTGTTACATTGAATCACTTGAATAACAGATTATATTCACCCAAGGTCTCGTCTATCAAGGACACAAGGGTGGGGGCGTCGACCGATAGTACTATCAATACCTCTCCGCCGGCCCCGCAGAGTTAACCGATTGCTAAAGTTTGTATGTTGTTGCATAATTGAAAACTAGTTTAGCACATTAAGGCACATATCGCAATAAACACACAATGTCCAAAGTGTATAAGAAGTATAGTGTAACACATTTGTGTAAATAGTTTGAGCATTCGCAAGAGTGAAACAAGTATAACTCAATCAAGTATAAAACGCAATCAAGTCTAAAGTATAGGTAAAGTTGTTTGGCAAAAGAGTTTAAATGTTTGGATAAATAAGCATATATCTCGCCCAAATAGTTTGTAGAATTTAAGCGAGTAAAAGCGGGTATGAACTCACCGGTGTGATTAATATGCTAACAAAATGATGTGCACGAAATGAGGCTGGAAACTATCCGCAACCTAAAATGAATGTTATGACTTGAGTTATGATATGTAATGAGTTATGGTGTAATGTTATGCATGCATTTCAGTATGTTATTTATACCATTTACGGTTTTGAAAATATTACTAAATCGTCGAAAAATACTCTTTTGACGTCTTGACCCTTCAAAATGACTTTACATGTTTTACGTCAAAATGTCATCCTACAATGGTTTTATAATGATTTTGGTGAAATTACCATTTTTCGTCAAAACAATGTCGTCGGAAAATCATAAAATTAACAAAATGGCTTGGAAAAGCAACAGTAAAGCGGTGTCGTCAATCGTTAGAGGACGAACTCGACGGTTTTGGAAAGTTTGTATCGATATCTAAAAGTTTCGATTCAGGAGTTTTCGTCCAAAAGGTCTCGATCATAAAGATATCAAAGGCTATAGATGGTGGTTTTGTTAATTGTGTGCAGAAAATGAGTTTCGCCAATGTTTGAACATCCGTAAATAATTCACCATAACTCCGCTTGGCAAACGGCTTTTGTTTTGGAAAATATGGCCGATGAACTTGATTTTTCTAGAAGACACTTCGTTATAAAAGTTTTGCATTATAGTTAAAACCGCCGCAAACATGGACGATATAGCTAATGAAATACTTGTGACGTAAAATAATATAGTTTTCGAAATTAATAGTTACGGCAACTTTATAAAAGCGTGCATATATTTGTCGTTTTAAACTCCTTTCTCGTAAAATATGTCCTTAGCTTCGTATCAAGTATACTAATATATTTTGAGAAGTCGAAATAATTTGTGAAGCTTAAGGCTCGTTTTTGACCCGAAATATGTAAAAACTGCTTGCTGTTTTTCAGAAAAAAAATACGTTTCGTCGTCAAACTTCAAAAATTCACCACGGCTTCGTTATAACTCCGTTTTTGTCCGTTCAAAAGGCCACGGATTCGTTTTAAAGTATATTTTCTAAATATGAAGGCCAAAATGTCGTACCATCAGTGGGTTTTTCCAGAAATTCGTTTTAAGGACAGAACGTAAAATATAGTTTACGAAAATGGTTTTTCTCGAACAAAACCTATTCTAATCCCTTCAAATCAACTCCAAAGCTAATCTAATCCTACCATACACCTTCTTAGGGTGTCATGGGTTCCTAATCACCATCAAGACCAAAGAATAACTTGGGAATAATTATAGGATGACCAATAGTATATATAAGTTCTAAAATCATGAAATAAATGGTATAAACTACATAACATGCATATAAGTTCCAAAAATGATAAGAAGCATATGAAAATGACAAGGAAACTTGAAAATGATAAGAATATGCTTACTAGTGAAAATGAAGAGGTGTAGGTAACAAGGATTACTTAAATATCCTTGGTTTTTATTTCAAAACCATGAAAAGGATATGATCTAAGTTGTTAATAACACTTGATCTTTGCAAAACTTTGATCCCTTGTTGGTTCTTGATGTGGCGGTTTGAGACTCAAAAGGAAGGAGAGAAAATATTTTTCCACACTTTGATAATATAAGATGTATGTGAAAAGATTTTTGGAGTGTAAGACTTTTGAAGACTTGTGAATTATTGAAAGACATAAAACCATACTACATTTAATACAAGCCTCCCTTGGCGGTTTTGGGGAGGTTTGTCTCTCAAATATATTTTTTTTTTTTTTTTTTTTCTTAAAACTTTAACTTGTGTATATATTGTAAGACTTGTATAAATTGTAAAGAAAAGGTAAGTGAATTGTAGGTAATTGGGACATTTTGGTAAAAGTAAGTTTTATTAAGTCAAAATAGATTGTATTGAGGTGATAAAATTATAAAAATACTTTCCTTGTGAAAATCGGGTGATAAAATAATTATCGTAAAATTTTTAAGAAAGCGACGTAATAATTAAACTTTAACGATTAAAATACCAAATAAATGTGAAACACTAGGAAAACTAAAATATAGTTTTTATAAACTAAATGTGAGTTTAAAAATACCTCGGGATCATTTTTGAAAGTATCGGATTAAATTTTTAAAATAATAACTCACGCGATAACTTAATTAATAAGAAAATAAAGTGTAATGTAAAATGCAAAACCGTTATGAAATGATGAATATGGAATATGAGAATGACCGGAAAATAAGAATTGTGACATTCTTCCCCTGATAGAAGAATCGCGTCCTCGCGATTCAATCGATGATACATAAGGTTCTACCCTAAGGCTCGCGAAATCAAGTGTATGGTCAAGTGTTTATGTCAAAACTTACGCGTCTAGGTTTCTTATCTAATGAGACTCACGGAATCGAATAATACGGTGGATCACTTAATGGTCTAGGAAAAACGTACCGATTCACGCATTGCGGGCTTCCTCGGTCCCTATATAGAATGCTCGACCGAGGTGGACCGATATTGAGTCTGTGGTTTGGGTTATTTCCTTCAATTGCCATAGCTAGATGAGCTTGTATCGGCGGCTTATTCAATCGAGGACAATTATTCCGGAAGTGATTCGGTCGTTACATTCAAAGCAAGTCTTTTGATTATTCCTCTTCGCTCCTTGAGATGGCGTATCGATTGCAATTTGTACACAAGCGCGTGGCTTGGTCTTGGTGATGATAAGCACATTTAGCACATTTGGGATGTGTACCCGCATACTCTCTTTGTTCGATGCCGGTTGCCACAAAACTCTTGCCCTTTTGTTGTCTCGCTACCACGTCCACCGCTTATTTGACCCACTCGCTTCCTTCCTCTTGTCAACGCTTCTTCAACGTACCATTTCTAACCATCTAAATGCATCGGGGTTCCCGCCTCGATGATCGCACTTTGTATTGTAGACGGCTCGATTGTTTTCACAGTTCCACGGATTTCGGGACAAGACCATATATGTACCTCGAGATTCTCTTGGATTCGGGGTAACCATATGAGGAACTAGTCAGCTAATTCATGGAATCGATCGTGTAGGTGCGTGACCACCCCTATCATGGAGTGGTGATAAAATTCATCCTCTAGTTTCGCATTTCATTGTCCCGGGCGGTACTCCTCTTTCAATAACGCCTTAAATTCGTCCCATGTCATGCCTATAGTCGCTTCTCCGCCCTAGCTGTAGTCATGTGTTCCACCATGTCAATGCCTTTCACGATAACAAGCAAAGATACTTCACTCTACGATGTGTGGCACAATTGCCGATGTCGATCATCGCCTCTGTCTTTTCTACCCATCGAGTATACGCCAAAGCACCTCCTATACCATCAAACTCCATGTGTTTGCATGCGAAAATTCCTTATATGTGCATCCATACATTGTTGTTGTTGTTGGTGTTGGTGTTGTTGTTATTCTTGCCGACTACATTGTTGGTGTCGCCATTCCCGCTTCCGTGGTTTCCGAGTTATTCATATGATTTCCAACTTGTGTAACAATAGTGGGAAGTAAGATTTGAAGTTGTTGAGCGATGATGGCGGCAAAATCGGGTTTCCGCCTTGATGTTGTTGTCATTGTTACCCATGTCACTACCGCCTCCTCTACCTCCACGTCCACCGTCATTCCACCCTCGTACCGCACCACCTCGCCAAGATCTGCGTGTTACTCTCTTTGGTGCCATTATCTCTGCAAGGAAAGAACCGTTGAATTCCCAATGTCTATGCTTAACGTCCTCAAATATAATACCATGCCACAAATTGGTTCCTAAGGTGTCCACACCGATCTACGTATGCGTGGTCGCATATGTCCACGTGAGTTGTGACGCATTTATAATTATGTTGGCCACCATAATTATAATTGCTTCATTTCACACATGTACATACCACCAAGCATACATGTCTCGGCGATTGGTGTTACTTAAATAGGTAGCCAGTCTATCATCCGATTCTAAACGGTGAAGGAGGGATTTAGGGTAGGTATCTAGGGAGAGTCGCACTTGGTGTATAGGAAATTCCGTTAGGTGCTAAAGTCACTACGAGGTTTGGTCTCCAGTTCCCAAATATCCTCAAGAGAACTCCCATCCTCGGGCAAAATCATCAAATCTATCCGACTTTATAGTAACACTTATTTAGCTCGATCTCGCATCTCATCAAACAAGAGCCACGAGATCAAGTTAGATAAGTGCTCATTCATGAGCTCCATATCTTTGATGACCCAACTAGATTTTGGGACTCCCTATTGGTACAAGGAAACTACGTTATCTAACGAGGTAGGTCTAGACGAAAACTTAAGAAAACATATGCGCACGAAAAGTGTGCAAGGTGATAGGAAGCGAAAGGATCGACGTGAAAGCGGTTATAGTCTAGGAAATAAAATGCAACCTAGTTCTCTATAACCAAGGCTCGATACTAATCATCACACCCCAAAATATCGCAATGAACGATAGTGTCATTGGGGTATAACGTCATAGCACAAAGTATGGATCTGACGACCTCTATAATGAGACGCTTTGAAAAGTTTACCATTCGATTACATAAGTTAAAGTTTACAACACAAAAGCAATCCCAAAGTTTGATAATACATAAAGAGTTTACAAAACATGTCGAATGGTAATTGTTAAAACACAAGACTCAATGTATGCCATGCACCCAAAAGCTCCATGAAATGCTATCACCTTAAGACCGAGATAAACATGCTAAAAGTGTCAACACAATGGTTGGTGAGTTCATAAGTTTGTTGAAATGAATTGAAGAAAGTCTATAAGAAATGTTGATGCAAAGAAAGGCCTTGCAAATCCACTCGGCCCAAGTTCACCCATACAAAACTTGCAACTGTGTGTTTACAATCCATTGCCAAAATATGTAATTGTCAATCTTGTTTATAAGTAGGACATAGGTGCATACGATATATACATAAACTTAATGCAAAGAATCACGATAATCGAACCTCACGTGAAGTCTAACTTGTTTGTTGTGTTACATTGAATCACTTGAATATGATTATATTCACCCAAGGTCTCGTCTATCAAGGACACAAGGGTGGGCGTCCACCGATAGTACTATCAATACCTCTCTCGCGGCTCCCAGAGTTAACCATTGCTAAAGTTTGTATGTTGTTGCATAATTGAAAACTAGTTTAGCACATTAAGGCACATATCGCAATAAACACACAATGTCCAAAGTGTATAAGAAGTATAGTGTAACACATTTGTGTAAATAGTTTGAGCATTCGCAAGAGTGAAACAAGTATAACTCAATCAAGTATAAAACGCAATCAAGTCTAAAGTATAGGTAAAGTTGTTTGGCAAAAGAGTTTAAATGTTTGGATAAATAAGCATATATCTCGCCCCAAATAGTTTGTAGAATTTAAACGAGTAAAAGCGGGGTATGAACTCACCTGGTGTGATTAATATGCTAACAAAATGATGTGCACGAAATGAGGCTCGGAAACTATCCGCAACCTAAAATGAATGTTATGACTTGAGTTATGATATGTAATGAGTTATGGTGTAATGTTATGCATGCATTTCGTATGTTATTTATACCATTTACGGGTTTTGAAAATATTACTCGTCGTCGAAAAATACTCTTTTGACGTCTTGACCCTTCAAAATGACTTTACATGTTTTACGTCAAAATGTCATCCTACAATGGTTTTATAATGATTTTGGTGAAATTACCATTTTCGTCGCAAAACAATGTCGTCGGAAAAATCATAAAATTAACAAAAATGGCTTCGAAAAACATCAGTAAAACGGTGTACGCCAATCGTTAGAGGACGAACTCGACGGTTTTGGAAAGTTTGTATCGATATCTAAAAGTTTCATTCAGGAGTTTTCGTCCAAAAGGTCTCGATCATAAAGATATCAAAGGCTATAGATGGTGGTTTTGTTAATTGTGTGCGTAAAATGAGTTTCGGCCAATGTTTGAACATCCGTAAATAATTCACCATAACTCCGCTTGGCAAACGGCTTTTTGTTTTGGAAAATATGGCCGATGAACTTGATTTTTCTAGAAGACACTTCATTATAAAAAGTTTTGCATTATAGTTAAAAACTGCGCGCAAACATGGACGATATAGCTAATGAAATACTTGTGACGTAAAATAATATAGTTTTTCGAAATTAATAGTTACGGCAACTTTATAAAACGTGCATATATTTGTCGTTTTAAACCGTTTTCACGTAAAATATGTCCTTAGCTTCGTATCAAGTATACTAATATATTTTGAGAAGTCGAAATAATTTGTGAAGCTTAAGGCTCGTTTTGACCGAAATATGTAAAACTGCTTGCTGTTTTCGAGAAAAAAATACGTTTTCGTCGTCAAACTTCAAAAATTCACCACGGCCGTTATAACTCCGTTTTTGTCCGTTCAAAAGGCCACGGATTCGTTTTAAAGTATATTTTCTAAATATGAAGGCCAAAATGTCGTACCATCAGTGGGTTTTTCCAGAAATTCGTTTTAAGGACAGAACGTAAAATATAGTTTACGAAAATGGTTTTTCTCGAACAAAACCTATTCTAATCCCTTCAAATCAACTCCAAAGCTAATCTAATCCTACCATACACCTTCTTAGGGTGTCATGGGTTCCTAATCACCATCAAGACCAAAGAATAACTTGGGAATAATTATAGGATGACCAATAGTATATATAAGTTCTAAAATCATGAAATAAATGGTATAAACTACATAACATGCATATAAGTTCCAAAATGATAAGAAGCATATGAAATGACAAGGAAACTTGAAAATGATAAGAATATGCTTACTAGTGAAAATGAAGAGGTGTAGGTAACAAGGATTACTTAAATATCCTTGGTTTTTATTTCAAAACCATGAAAAGGATATGATCTAAGTTGTTAATAACACTTGATCTTTGCAAAAACTTTGATCCCTTGTTGGTTCTTGATGTGGCGGTTTTGAGACTCAAAAGGAAGGAGAAAATATTTTTCCACACTTTGATAATATAAGATGTATGTGAAAAGATTTTTGGAGTGTAAGACTTTTGAAGACTTGTGAATTATTGAAAGACATAAACCATACTACATTTAATACAAGCCCTCCCTTGGCCGGTTTTGGGGAGGGTTTGTCTCAAATATTTTTTTTTTTTTTTTTTCTTAAAACTTTAACTTGTGTATATATTGTAAGACTTGTATAAATTGTAAAGAAAAGGTAAGTGAATTGTAGGTAATTGGGACATTTTGGTAAAAGTAAGTTTTATTAAGTCAAAATAGATTGTATTGAGGTGATAAAATTATAAAATACTTTCCTTGTGAAAATCGGGTGATAAAATAATTATCGTAAAATTTTTAAGAAACGCACGTAATAATTAAACTTTAACGATTAAAATACCAAATAAATGTGAAACACTAGGAAAACTAAAAATATAGTTTTTATAAACTAAATGTGAGTTTAAAAATACCTCGGGATCATTTTTGAAAGTATCGGATTAAATTTTTAAAATAATAACTCACGCGATAACTTAATTAATAAGAAAATAAAGTGTAATGTAAAATGCAAAACCGTTATGAAATGATGAATATGGAATATGAGAATGACCGGAAAATGAGAATTGTGACACCTTAACCCTAGCTTCTTCATCTGCTTGAGCTTGAGCTTCTTTTTCTGCTTTTTCTTTAGCTGCAGCCTCAACATCTTCATCAGGAATTTTCTCAGACTTCTCCATTTCCGGTTCCTCAAAGTCATAGATGATAGAATCCTCTAGTTGCTTTTTTTGTTGTTCGTGGGTGGTGGTACCAGTTCCCTTATCGGGTTGATTAACCACATCGGAAACTGGTGTAGTTAGTGCACCACCACTTGACCCTCCGGGGCCACGAGTTTGTTGCAGATTGAACTCTTTAGCAACATGTTAGAGTCTGAGGTTCTTAAGCTTCTTTCTGTAGTCTCTGTCTTCATCCATTGGCTCTTCATCGGAGCTCTCTTCTTCCTGTTCTTGCACTGGAGTTTTCCCTTTATCAGACTTGGGACTTAGAGGTTTTTCAACTAGTGTATCATCTGTTGCAGATTCCGAGTAGATAACCTCTTCATTTGTTTCAGTGTCCTCCGAGTCCTCGTCCATCAGTTTTGGTTCTTGTTTGGGAATAGGGATGGCACTAGTTAATGGAACTCTCGTTTTGAGTGTGTGAGTCCTCTTTGGATACTTTCTAGTACTCCCAGTGCTTGCGATACTTCTAATCGCCTCTCTGGTCTTCCTAACAGGTGTACAGACGATTTTCATCAATGAATCCTACTTTTCCTAATCAACCGCTTCGGATAACGTTTGTACGATTGTAGTCCCTTGATATCGTGATGAAGGCATTCGTAACACCGCACCTTGTTTCTTTGTTGTTGAGTCCTTCGTCGACAACATTGAGTGTGGGCTCAAGCAACACGGAGTGATGTTTGGGGTCATCAAGTCTCAAGGGAATATCAGGATTATTCCCTAGAGCCCTTTTGTTCAACAATTTGGTGAATCTGATGTAAGGGATCTTGGTGCCAGGCTTTTTAAGGTATGACATCATGTCGTCCCAGATCAGAGGTACAAATTCGATATGTTTCATGTTGACCATGGCCCAAAATATTTGTAGTTCCATGAGCTTCGGATGCTCAAAACCACCGCCACGCCCGTAAACCGTTGGCAATCATGATGTGAGGGTTCTCCATGGATGAGGAATGTTCTTAAGATCAACGGATGAGTGTTTTGTGATGATCCCGTAGCTTCGCCATAGCCGATGTCGACCATGAACCGGAGAGAGACCTCTTCGAAGGAGTAGCCGAGTAATCGGCGGTGGATGGTAGGAAGAAGGAGAATAGCCCTTAAGTCTGCTTTGGGTGACGATGACTTGTTTGTTGTTGAGTGTCACCGCCACGCCTCTTAACCTTGACCTTCGCATGGTATGCGTAATTGGTGAATATAAATCTCCAAAGACTTTATTGCGAGTTTGTGAGCATATTCTTGTAGGGATGAGACTTTAAGATATCCACAACAATTTGACAAGAAGATTCAGAACACGTGAAGTTTTCAAAATCAACTCTGAGGTTGTTCTTCCCAATCTTCATTGTGTAACCGTTGGGGAAGATGTCTTCAATTGAGAGAACGTTTGGTGCATCAACATTTTCCATTTGGACGTCCATATCGTGATCTGAAAGATATTTAGCCAAAAGAACCAACATATCGAAAGACATTACGTTAGTCAAAAGTTGATTTTATTGTCTAATTATTGAATATGTTATGTTAATGATTGTTACGAGTCCAACGTCACTTGTTAGTCCAATAGTCCAAAGAGTCGTGATAAGTTTCGTGAGTTGATTAATTTTGAATTTTGAAGTCCAAATTTTTACTTATTTTCACAACATATTAACCATTTAATCTTATTAGTGACATTTTGGTTTCGTGACGTTATGATTTATTTATTTACAAGTTTGTACGCGTAACAATTCACAATTTTGGTTAAAAATTAGGCTTAGGCGTAGGATTTGCAAGCTTATGCGTGGCGATAGACCATCTGCGTGAGGCATAAGCTTATGCGTGGGATCTTGACTTACGCGTAAGAAATGTTACAGCCAGGGAAAAGAGCCTTAGGCATAGAGCTTACAGCGTGGCACACGGAACTTACGCGTAAGGTTTACTCGTAAGAGTGAACCTTATGCGTAAGACTCATCACACGCATATCCTTCACGGGATACGCGTAGTCCCTTTGTAGAACCTTACGCGAAGATTACTCTTACGTGTAACTTTCACGCTGTAAGATGATCCTTATGCGTAGAATTCCATGGTTAACCTTGATTACGAATATTTCACGCGTAAAACCTGAAACAAATTCATCATAACACTTTCATTAACACATAATTCAATCCTTTTCAATTTTCACATGGACACACAATCATACACAGTTTACGCGTAAGATTCTTATACGCGTAACCCTTAAACCCTAAGTATTCAAATATTACGCGTATGAAATCCAACCATAGGAAATGCACCAAATTATTTCTGGGATATCTTAGAGGCCTAATGAGTTGTTTTAAGCAAGTTTTAACATCAAAACCCTTATCAATAATACCCAAATCCAACGAGTATAAACCCTAATTCACAATTACTTGAGATTTCTTGTTTCTGGGTATGATTCAAGCATTGTTTTGGTCAATTAAACATGTAACAAGCATAACCCAACCATCTAATTGTCCAGAAACACTCCCAAATGAAAAACGCTCAAATCATACGCATAAACCCTAAATTTCAAAATGATTGAAAAACAGTTTCTGGGTAGGTTTTTGTGTTGAAAATGGTTAAAATACTTGATATAAACAATGAAAACATAACCCATAACATCAAAATCATCCAAACGTGATCATGTGTTCATATGCTTATGCGTAGAACACATAATCATGCCTAGGGAAAAATCTAGCCGTTAGAATTACATACAATTGAAAACCTTTGTTTAAAATCACTCAAAGATGTTGAAAACACTTACAAATTGGAGGTTTATAACACGGATTTGCGTATTGATTTTGGAGCGTGGATGAAGGTTGGTAAAATCTTAAATGTTTTAATAAATGTAAAGAGATATTTGGTGGTGAGGTTTTGTAAAAGAATACTTTAGACTTTTGACAATTTAAGTCCCTCCACCTTAACCATTTTCATCCAACGTCCATAACTTCCATTTTGGTTACGTAAAGCATGATATTTGGAAAGAAACATGACGACACTCCCCCTCGACTTAAGAAATAATGAAATTTTATAAATTTGAGTCCGGGGAGTGTCAATAAACCAGAAATGTGACCACCATTATCAAAGAAACAACCGGGATGAGGTAACATGCAAGTACAAGGTTTTATGAAACAGAAAAATATTTACTTTCTACCCCTCAACACTTGACCGAGAAAATACTGAATTTTCAAATAGTAAAGTGTTGACGGAAGATTTGTACTTGCCATGTTTGAAAGAAGTTAGATAGGAGAATATTTTTGTATTTTATCAAATTTTATATTTTTGTATTTTGTTTTTGGAAAAATATTTACAAAAGAGGTTTTGGTGTTTGACTAGTTTTAAGATTGTTTTAAAAGTTCATCCAGAGTCAAACACCTCATACCAATCCGTGGACCAACTCAAGAAACCTAGTAGGAGCCAAGGCTTTGGTGAGAAGATCCGCCAGTTGGTATTCGGTACCCCAAAGTATAATTCAACGGTACCCTTTTCCACATGCTCCTTGATGAAATGATATCAAGATCGATGTACTTAGACTTGAATGTTGAGCGAGTTGCGAGATTGCAATAGCCCTTCGATTGTCGCAGACATCGGGATTACATCAAATACGTAACCATAGTCTTTGAGTTGTGTTCGCATCCAAATGACTTGAGCACAACATGCCGACATGGCTACATATTCGCTTCGCTGAGGACAACGATGTACAATCCTCGCTTCTTCGATTGCCATGACGCCAATTTATCACCAAGAAATTGTAAAGCTCCCGAGGTACTTTTCCGAGAATCTAAGCAACCCACGTGATCGTCGTCAGAAAAAGCTATTAGTTCAAAAATGAATCCTTGGATACCGAACCCCAAGTTAATGGTTCCTTGATGTATCGGAGGATTCTTTTAGCCTCGAGAGGTGAGTTTCATTGGTCTCGATCGATAACGGAGCAAAGATATCTGAGAAAGATAATATCAGTCTCATGGTTGTTAGATACATGAGAGACCCAATTATACTTCGTATTTGGTAGGTCAACCAATTTCCCATGCAAATCGTCGAGTTTCTTGGTATGTGCCATTGGAGTGGCATAGGTGTCCTGATTTTGCATTCCATTTTGTTTAAAATTTCAAGGGCATATTTGGATGACTTAGAAAAATACCACGGGTGATTGATGAACTTGAAGTCCTAGAAAGAACGTAAGTTCACCCATCATGGACATTTTAAAATATTTTTTCATAAGTTTTGAAAAAGCGTTTGAGTATTTTAGATGTGTTGACCCAAAAATGATGTCATCCACATAAATTTGAACGATTAAAATGTGTGCCCGTGATATTGTATGAAAAGTGTTGGGTCGACCGATCCTTTGACGAAATTATTAGCGATAAGAAACGATGATAACTTATCATACCACGCCCGGGGGCTTGTTTGAGACCGTGAGAGCCTTGTTCGGTTTGTAGGCGTGATTAGGGAACTATGGGTCAACGAATCCTTCTAGTCGGCTAACATAGACCGTTTTTCGGTTTTCCATTGAGAAAAGCGGTTTTGGCGTCCATCCGAAGACCGTGATGTTCATGTAAGCCGCAAATGCGAGAAAGATCCGAATAGCCTCAAGCCTAGCAGGTGCGAATGATTCCTCGTAATCAATCCCTTCTTCCGTCTATAACCCTTAGCCACCAGACGTGACTTATTTCGGATAACCGTTCCTTGACATCCAAACTTGTTTTTCCAAATCCATTTGAGACCAATAACATAGACTCAGTTGGTTTTTCAACCAATTCCCATACTTCAAGACGTTTAAAGCGATTGAGTTCTTCTTGCATGGATTCAATCCAGGTTGTCATATGTCATGGCATCCTTAATTTTTGGGTTCAACTTGGAAGACGGTAAGTGCATAAATGCAATGTTCACCGTCGATCAAGTCTTTATCTAGTTACGATGGTTGATTCGGGTTGCCAATAATGTTCACTAGAGGATGGTCTTTAGTCCAACGATGTGTGGAGGTTGATGTTGATATACATTCTGATTGGGAGGATTCAAATGACTTGTAGATGATTCCGCAACATCGGTGTGGCGATTTCATTTGAAAATGGATTGAAGAACGCATTTGGATCATAATCTGCAGGGAGGGTACTTCATTGTTCGAAGATCATCGGTTGGTTCGGTGTCATTGGATGCGGTTTGTTTGATCGTTGTTGTAGAATCAAGCGGTGGTGCTTCCTCAACGGTAGTTGTTGTAGCAGTGTATCGGTATTGGATTTTGATCGGGTTGAGCGTGAAAACATTTGATACGGTGAGCACGTTCATCAATATCATCACTAAAAAGAGGAGCAAATAGTCGTTCCATTTGACGTCGAGTAAGTTGTAAACTAGGTTCGGTGATGATGGGGTTTGAGGGAGTTTAAGCGGTTATGTCCGGGTTCCAAGTCGTTATGCTCAGAAGCCATTTCTATAAGCTCATCGAAATTTGCATGAATCGTTTCCATAATCTCCCTTGTACTACGATTCTAGATCCGGTAACCTTTAGAGTTTTCACAAAATCCTACAAAGACTCCAATGTCAGCTTTGGCTTTGAGCTTACCAAAGTCATCACGATCATTATTCGGATAACAAAGGGATCTAAATACATGAAAGTGTTTGAGATTCGGTTTACGGTTGTGGATAAGCTCATAAGGTGTTTTGTTATGGCGTTTGGTAATTATTGAACGATTCTGAGTGTAGCATGCAGTTGACACGGCTTCAGGCCACAAGTAGTCTGGAAGTTTGCATTAATTAACATCGCTTTTGCGCTTCCACTAACGTCGATTCGTTTTCAACAACTCCGTTTTGTTCGGTGTTCGCACAATTGATGTTTGATGCTCAATTCCCACTTTCTCATAATATGCACGAAGATTTTGATTCACAAATTCGGATCCTTTGTATGTTCCGATTTGTCGATCGTGTTCCGGAGTGAACTTGAATTTTCGTGAGAAAGGTGATGATCATCGTGGAGCTTGATCTTTACTTCAAGAAAATAAACCCAAGTCCATCTTGAGTAGTCATCTACAATTACCAAGATGTAGCGTTTGCCATTAATAGTGCATACGAGCATCGGGCCACATAAATCCATGTGAAGAAGATGAAGCACATCGTGAGTCAGTGTTCCACCTTTGAAGGAAAGTGAGCACGAGTGCTTTTCCCTTGTTCACAAGCTGAGCATAGGTGATCTTTAGAATACCGAAATCTTGGGAGACCTTCAACAAGTTTGTATCGTGCAAGATTGGTTATGGTTTGAAAGTTTAAATGTGAGAGACGACGGTGCCATAGCCAAGATTTTGTAGATGTTGCCTTTGAAAGTAGACAGATGGGAGATGAAGAAATCATGTCTTGCATTGAGATTGTATAAAGACTTGAATTGCGGGTACCAGACATAAGATCGTTTCCTTGTAGATCACGAATGAAACAAGTTTTCTCCCGAAAAGCATCTTCCAAATCTCCATCATGTAAGGCCGACCAACCGAGAAGAGATTGTGATCGAGGCCTTCCACATAATAAACCCCGCTAATTTCGATGTTACCATTGATGTAATCTCCGTAGCCCATGATAGATGCGGTGATCATTCCCAACCGACGGTGCCAATGAACTTTGCAACAAAGTTTGATAACAGTTTGAGATTGCTCGTCATGTGTCGGGAACATTCGCTATCAACAATCCAAAGGATGATCAGATCACCTACATTACACACAAACGACACGGATGGAATAGAAGTAGAGGTGAAACCCAAGAGTTAGAGGGTTCAAGCGGTTATAGTAGAAACACACATATTAATGATTTTAGGTATCCATTTAAATCCAAGTGTATTGTGTAACCATTTACGCCATCTCCAACTAGTCTTAGCTTTGGTCTTAGTGAATGCACTAGGTGATAAGTTCTTCTTAGGAGGTGAAGGGATTCTATGGGTACATCAATGATCGTAGTTGGAACATTAGAGGTGGTTTACCTAGCACAAACTTAGATGCATTAGTGGGCTTAGAGGTATTCCGTTTTATATTATTCCGCTTAAGATTCAAGATAGCCTTAGCAACACATTTATCATGACAACCGAGAAACATACTTTTACGACAACCAACACAAGAAGCTTCAAACAAAACATTAAGAGTACTTAAAGATTCAAGATTTGTTACATCACTTTTCCATTACATTTGTCGACGCAATATCTAAAGTGGGTGCAACTTGAGTTTTATTCAAAGTCCTAAGGTGTTCTTCTACTTGAGATTCTTTATTGTTCTTTTCTTACGTCGCAACTTCCTATTCTTCTTTGTATTGCTCCTAGGATTTGAAGTGCGGGCGTTGGGAAAAGAGGAAACTATTCTGTTTCAAGAGAGGAAGCACATTAGTTTCTTGTGGTTTGTCATTAGATGCTCTAGAGTCATTTTGAATACGTGTAGTGCAATTACTATAGTGTTACTATCCCTATCTTGCTTAAGTTTCACCAACTCGCTTTTAGATCACGGATTTTGTGTAACAAATCTAGATTTTGAGCAGTGAGTCCATCTCGTCAGTAAAACATCTTTGGTGTATGCAAGATGATCATCAAGGTCTTTTGACGCTTTAGCACGAGTCTTTTGAGTAAATCAAATATGACACCATATTCTTTTTAACTTTTGAAATTTCTTGTTCATATTTTGAGATTACGAGTCTTTTTGAGTAAATCAAATATGACACCATATTCTTTTTTAACTTTTGAAATTTCTTGTTCATATTTTGAGATTTGACACTTCAAAGACACATTTTGATCATCCAGTTGCTCAAGTTTTGGATTAAGAGTTTTGTATGCAACTGGTTGATTTTGTTTTACAAAGCGAGTTCACGATTTTGACAATCTTTTTGACACCATTGAAGAAGACGTTTTGCATTTGAAAGCTCGTTTAACAATCATTCATTTTCAACTTTTAAAGACGTGATTTTTGACACAGTATCAGTATTCTCAACAATTTCAACAGAATCAACAGAATCATCAGAGATATAATCAAATGCATATGCAACAGAATGTAATAACACAACATTATGGATATCAACACAGATAACATCTTCCAAGAGTCGATCAACATCTTTTCTTAACATTTTCTTTTTATGTTTTGTATTTGAAATCGATGTTTCTGTTTGTTTAAAAACTCTTTTCATAAGTCCAAGCTCCTTGTGAAAGTCCCTTTCCCAATATAATGCACACATTTTCAAATTTCGGACATGAGGTAAAATTCTTTTCTGAAAAATATCTCTTCGTTCTCTCGCATGAGGCGATTGAAAATGTTCAACTTTAATTTCCGAGTGGAATTCAATTTCACGTTCCAAAAGTTTGATGTCCGAAATGAATGTTTCAAAATATTTAATAATTTGACATTTTTCGGGTATTGTTTTTACTTCACTGAGTGAAGGTAAAGGACCATTAATTTGTGCAGAATTAGGTTGGGGACCAACATTAGAAGACTCAGAAATAGGCGTGATAACCCAAGGTGTGTTAGAATTATCCTGTTGTGAGACGAAAGTGATGGCTTTTGAATAGTTAAATGGTTTGTTATAAACCACATTTTCTAATTTTGATCGACTCTCGTCTTCTGCATCTAATTCCTCTTGATGATTATATTCAACAACACTCATAATGGAATTGTCAATTCTATGTTCTGCACTATAAACTTCAGGATTTGGTTTGAATGCTCTATTTGAAAACTTTGGTTTGTAATCAGCAAGATTCGATCCATATCCATTTGGATTTAGTTTAAAAGTAAACTTTTGAATAGTTGTGATTGACTCACCATGTTTATAAACAACATTTGAAACTCTTTGATTTTGTTTTGTAAGTCGACAATTTCTTCAAGATAGTCATCTATTCGTTTCGTTGAATGCTTTTTGTACTCGAGAACTGCTTTTGACAAGTTAACAACTCGACTTGGCTTTTGAGTTTCCAAAGTGAGAGCGTTATGTTGTTGTTTATGATCATATTTCGATTGTTCTATTTGAGACATCAAAGCATTCTTAGATGCGACTAGATCACGTATCTGTTGTTCTAATGATTTTTCGTTTTGGTAAGATTTAGCAAAAGCGACTTCAAAACCTTTTTCACGTTTTTCTTGAGTTTGAAAAAGGTTGAGTTTATACTTTAAGCATTCATTGTCCTTAGTTAACAGTGCATTTTTATCTTTTAGTTGCTGATTGAGGTTACGACATGTTTCCATTTGAGATTTTTAGTCGTTAAGTAAGGTCATGAGCTCAATATCTAGATTAGACGAAATATCAGCTTGTTCAACGTGAGTCTTCACATGATCATTATTTAGATCCTCAAATATAACCGCGGAGTCAACTTGATGATCAGTGTTAACCATAAGGTCATCTTGATCATCAAATATAACTACGGGATCTATTTGATTATCATCGGAATGAGATGTAGACGGTTCATGTTGAACACTCTGATCCTTGTCGGATGCAGATGTTGGCGGAGATATAAGATCATTAATGAATATAGTTTGATCCGGTACATGAGACAAGCCATCGATGTCATACTGCTGGGCTGTATCACTCATGTGGAGTTCGTGCATGTTTTCCATCAACATAATCTGCGCATTAGCTCGCAAGTCCTCTATATCATCATCGAATCTGCATTTGCATGAAGCTTTGTTCCTTGTTGGTAAGAGTTCCACCACTTCATCCTTAAGAGCCAAGAGTAAAGCCTCTTTGTGATAAGCGTTGCCTCTTGTCCTCGGCTTTGGGCATGCATTAGCCAGATGACCCTTCTCATTACAGTTATAACAACGAAGACTATTAACCCCATTCTGAGCATTAACCTGTTCAACCACTTGAGCCCTTTGTTATTGTGGAACACCCATGTTATTCCTTCCCATTGGATTAAACCCTTGACCACCACCCATCTGACGAACATTACCACGATTCTAAACTTCAACACGTCCATTATTAACAACAGCCTGATTCCTTGTGTTTGATGAGGTACAAATGCGATTGTTGGATTTGTTTGAATATCGGCCAAAGGCTCTAGCAATCATGAAAAACCCTTGTTGCAATGCATCGAAAGCTTCTGTATCCTCATTAGATTCACTGTAAAGTGCTTGATCATTGTTGTTGTTTTATGGAACCAACTGAGTTTCTTGAGATTGGTGTTGTGACGGATCATATGGTGTAATTGTTGCAGTTGGTTGTGGAGGATTTATGAAGACAGTTTGTAATGTCGGGAATTGAGGATAACAAGTTTGAGCCCACAAAGCTAATTGTTGATTATCCGGAAGTGAAGGTGAGACAGGGAGTCCACGGATAACCCTTTCTTTGTCAACTTCTTTCTGGTGGGGCTTCAAATAGTCGTACAACAATCCGTATGTAGCATGATGAAGATTCTTTGCTTGACGGATGAAAATGACATACTTTTCCCAATCGGGACCAAGACTACTCGGGAACTTAGTGTTGACAGAATTCTTGGCATAATGATGTTATGTTTGTCCAAGTCATTGATGATATCGAGAATCGATGATGATATGACTCTAATGTCTCCCCGGTTCAATCATGAAGTGTTCATAAGCCAAGTAGATTTTGGATTCCATGTCTTCTTGATTGAGTTATGCGCCTTCCATGAGAAGATGAATATGCTCCCACATTGCTTTAGCGATCTTTTGAGCATCAACACTTTGAAGTATCGGATTAGGTAATCCCAAAAGGATGTATTGCATTGCCGTTCATCGGCTTCAAAGTGTAGAAGTTGATCGATGAGTGAGTTCATTAAGACCGACAACGTTTGTGACATCACCTCTTGGTGGATTAGCATTTGGATCTCGGGTGTAGTGACGGTGAGGCATCCAAACGGACCTTCCATGATGACCTTCTTCAAGAACTTTCCATGTGGCTTCTTTAGATCACAAAACCTAAAGAACCTTATCACCCATTGATCGTAGTTTTCGGGAGTGAGCATTGGAGGTCTATCAAGTGATCCAGCCTCATGAATGGATTGTTGGCTACTTAAAGCTTCACACATCTTTGCAAACCAAGACGGTTCCTTCATAGTATTCCTGGATGGATGTTGATTGTGAAAGTTTGTGTAAGGTTGTACTTGAAGACTAGGTGGTGGTTGAATCATTTGTGGTTGAATTGCTCCTGGAGGAAATTGTTGTTGAAGTTGTTGTTGTTGTTGTTGTTGTTGTTGTTGTTGTTGTTGTAGTTGTTGATAAAATTGTTGTTGTTGATGGAGTTGTTGTTGAGGATACACATGAGGGAAGTAGCAAGAGTATGGTGGTTGAGACATCTTGAAAACTTGTGTTGATTATGGATCTTTGTAGTCGAATGAAACTTTGTTGATGAAGTATCCTTAGGCGTGAAAAGCGACAAGCGTAGAGAAAAGCTTATGCGTAAAACCAATCCTTACGCGTAAATAATGAACTTACGCGTAGTGATAGCTTGCGTAAACTTGAGGAAAAAACTTAGCTTATGCGTAAACAAGTCAAGTTTATTACACAAGTCAACCACTTGTGAATGGTCAACCGTAATAAAATTCAAGCAGTCTAAAACCAATGCAATTTCCTTGGAATATAGTGGATTCCGGGTCGTTAAGTCCGGAGGATTAATGGTGCTTAAAAGCGTTCGGATGTCGAATGATCACTAAGGATAATGATCGATAAGGATTTTGATTGGTAATTACACTCTTGATTGATTGGAATTGTATTTGGATACGAACTATAAAGCACAACAATCAGATTAAACAAGCGTAAACACGTATGTTTACTAAATTTTACGTAAGCGTACAAAATAAAGCGTGAATTTAAAAGAATAAAACACCTATGGATATGAAAATGATATTTTACAATCCTAATAATAAAAGAAAATTATTGGAAAATTAAAATTATTTTTATGACTATTTATTTAATTATTATTAATTAAAAACTATTTTTAACTATTTAATAATACCCTAAAATATAAGAAAATATGAAATAAAGCTAGAAAAATGAAATTATGACTTAGAAAAATCTAAAATATTATAAAACTTATTTTAAAACTGAAAATATATTTATTACACTTTTTATCTATTTATTATTAATTAATTACTATTTATTAATTATTTAAAATACACTTAAATACAAGAAAATATAAAATTAACCTAGAAAAATGAAATTTTAACTTAGAAAAATCTAAAATATTATAAAACTAATTTTAAAACTGAAAAGATATTTTTTATGTTTTTATTTATTTATTATTAATTATTTAATACTTTTAACTATTTTAAATTCTAATAAATACTAAACAAACTAAGAAAATTATGAAATTTTTCTATAAATATCCTATGATGATGAAAGCTAAGAAAATTATAAAACAGAAAGTGCTTAATAATAAGTGAAAAGAAAAATTAAAAAGCTAATTTATATTAAATAAACGCTATCACTATTTTTAAAATGATGTTTTGTGATTTTTTTTTCAAAACTATTTAACTACTGAAAATAAGCAACTTTAATGAAGACAAAATTTTGAAACTTAAAATAAGCGGTTTGAGAGCTTAAAAGCTCAACAGTTTAGCTTATGAGCTTATTTTGATTTTTAAGCTCAAACAAGCTTACAGTTGGAACCAAAGATGAAATAAGATACAAATAAGCTAAAGCTACTTATATTAAGCTAAAAATACAAAGAGAATCACTTGATAAGCTTTTAATAAGCAAATAAGCACTTTAACTAAACCTATCTACCAAACAGGCTGCAATCATTTTAAAAGCAAATTAAGCTAGGAAAAAGCTCCAAAGCTCAAAATAAGCGAGGTAGCAAGATGGGTTGGTGAGCTTTTCAAAAGTCCAAGCTCACACACTGGGGCCCACTAATAAGCTTATGTGAGCTTGTGAAAAAGCTTGTAAACAACGAGAATGACTTAGTCTTAGTCGATGTACACAAAAATGGGACAAGATAAAAGCTACTTGCACCCTATTAAATAAGCTAGAAAGTGAAAAATAAGCTTGGAACTTTAAGATGCAGCTAGGTTAGCTTTCCAATAAGCTAAGATACACAAGCTAAAGCTAACTAATGAGCTCTGTATGAGCTTGTGAAAAAGCTTGTAAAGCGTACACAGGGCACTTTTTCGAGACAAGGGCTTAAAAGAAACTAAAAATAAGCGGTTAAATAAGCTAACTAGAAATTATAAAAATACTATGATAAAGATGAGCAACTAAAGTTTATAAACCTAAAAGCTTAAAACATGAAACTCAAAATTAAATCCTATAGAAAATGATCTATTTTATTCAAAACGACTAAAGCGAAAATTTTGACTTTTTAAATTACACTAAAGGTTGACTAATATGAACTTTGGATTGATCCTACTAACCGATTATGTTGTAATAAGCTAAGTTAAGATGAGATTAAGCTAAATTAACAAGTTATAAGCAACTATGATGAATTTATACTCTAAATCCTAACGATTAACAACTAAGATGAGATTAAAAAAGATTTTGACTTTTTAACAAGTGAGCCTTTGGTTTTATTTGTTGCAATGAGTTATTAGATGCTTATGTGACATAGAACAACAAGAAACAACACAAATAGCCTCTAACACAGTTAACAATGCAAATCCAAACAACCCTTTAAAAAGCTGTTTTGTGATTTTCAAAGATTTAACAGTGATTTAGACCATGCAAATGATTCATACAAACATTTAATGATATAATGAGACTATTTAAGCATATAAACACCAACAATAACAACATAAGACCTATAAATGACTATTATGCAATATTACTAGTGAAATTATGAAATTTTAACAACTACAAAACTAATGAACAAGCGGTCAATTTTAAGTTATAATTTTACTTAACTACAACAAATAAGCATAAAACACAAAGAGATAAGCAATTAATAAGCTTCTACGGTGAAATGTCAAAATCAAGAAATAAGCTTACAAATTGATTCCAAGCTGGCGAGAACCAAGGATGAAAACACTTCCTATAGCTTCCCAAGAAGCTTCTAAACCCAAGGCAATCAATATTCACCTGCTCCAATTGTGATCTCCATTTCCATTGATTTTTATTTTTAACTAATTTTTTGTATTTTGGTAATTTTTGAGTTTTGATACTAAGCGAGTTTTAAGGTTTCTAAAAGCTTAGAAAAGCTTTATAGGAGCTTATGTGAGCTTAAGAGTCCATAATAACAACTAATAACAACATTAAGATCATATTGAGATTTTTGAACTTGAAATTTTGCATAAACATGAAATTGAAGCTGAAACTTGAAATTGCTTATTGAAAAGTTTTACAATACACTTGAAATTGATAATACAAAGCTTGAAAGCTAATTGATACTTTGGAATTTGAAAATTAAGCTAAACGACATACATTAACTAAAATTAAACTAGATACACTTCACATTGCTTCATCTCTTCTTTATAATGATCTTTTAGACTCCTTGTCGACCTCGAGACTTTCCACTTCTTTCCAACCATTGGATCTTTCAAATTCATCATAATCGTCCATTTGGAAATTTTGGCGCCAAAAGTCTTAAGCGGGTTTTTGCAATTAATGAATTTTGGGTGTTTGTGGAGGTGGAAGGAGTGGGTAAGCAAGTTGGGAAGAGGTGGAAAGGTGGTGGTGGTGGAAAGAGCAAGTGGAGGAAACCACTCATGGTTTCGGTTTGCGATTGAGGTGAGGAGGATGAGCAGTACATGGCTTTTTTTTATATATTTTAAAACGTGGTGGGTTGGATATTGGGCTTGGGATAATTAAAAGGGTCGGTTTGGTTTATAGCTTTTAATATCACAAGGACCATTGGTTTTTGTAATTTGACGATTTATAAGGGTTAAACTGCCACTTTTCCAAAGTTAACACAAGGACCAAACTTGCCAAATATGAATAGTACAAGGACCATATTTGATTATTTTCCATTTTAAATTTCCAAGGACTATTTTGACATTTTCAAACTTGAGGGACCAAAGTTGTCATTTTGCAATTTTAAACTTTCAAGGACCAATTTTGACAACTCATGAATCCTAGGGACTTTAAATAATATTTTTCTTTATTTTGATTTACGGGGACTATATTTGACAACTTTTGAAACTTGGGGACTAAAGCGCCAATTATGCAAACTTGATCGTTTTCACACGATTTTGGTATTTTGCATTTAAAACACATAAAACACTTATTTGTGATATTTTTATCATTTTGATGCATTTACGAGTGTTTTCGGATGTTTTTGCGAGACTAAAAGGTATAAAATGATGAGTATTTGCACACTCATCAATCCCCACACTAAGATATTGCTAGTCCTAGCAATCTTTTGAGAAAACTTAATGGATTTCATCTCTTTACCAAAAGCCATTACTTCGGAGTAGCCAATTGTTTTAGTTCAAGTAAGAACCTTGGTACAATGATAACCAAATGATTTTGAGCAAATCACCGACTTTCAACGGTTTTGATTTGTCTTTACGAGCCGTTTGCTACGGACTAATAACTCTTAGATAAAATATCTTTGGTGAGTCGATTACCAATTATGGCTTTCAAGCGCCTTTACCACAAGCCATAAACTTGCGGGCTAGCCAACTCTTCACTAATTAAAGATATGGTGGTGAACACCATACAATTTTGGGCAAATTGCAAGCCATAAGCGGATTTGAGATATCTTTACCAAGAGCCGTTTGCTCTGGATTAGCCAATCCTTATGTGGGTTAGACATGGCGGATGATTACCATTCTTTGAGTAAGTGAAAACACTTACTCCAAAAAAAAAATTTGGCCAAAATGGGGGAATTGGGTGGTATAATTACATGATAAAATTCGTGAGAATTCCCCACACTAGAAATGAATATTGCCCTCAATATTCAAAGTACCGCGGTTATGCGAAACATAGAACGTAAAAGGGAAATACTACGGCCATTATTTTATTTTTGATATATACTTTTTTTTTTTTTTTTTTTTTTTTTTTTTTTTTGAAAACTTATATACAACAATGGGCAACTCCCCACACTAGGGTGGTAGAAAGTAGAAAGAAGTCGAAATATGGGTGAAAACCCATATGGTGTGCTCTTGTTTTTGATTACCGAGTCGCTAGCTTGACTCGATCCCGCATTCATTGGTTCATGGGGAAAGTTTGTAGATCCGGGACAACCACGGTGGAATGTCCTCTCCAAAATAGTGTTTCAATCGATGACCATTCACTTTAAAATTTGGACCATCGGGTTGAGATAACTCAATAGTTCCATAAGGAAATACTTTAGTGATGGTGAATGGTCCGGACCGGTAGGATTTTAGTTTTCTGAGAAAATCTTCAATCTTGAATTGAAAAGAAGGACTCGATCACCAACGTTGAAAAGCGCGGTTCTTGATTTTGGAGTCATGAATCTTCTTTGTCTTTTGTTTGTAGATCAAAGAGTTCTCGTATGCTTGATCACGGAGTTCATTTAATTCATTCATTTGAACTTTTACGTGATCACCGGTATCTGAATATCGAAGTTGGCATGTTTCAAGGCCCGGTATGCTTTGTGCTCAAGCTCAATCGGCAGATGACATGCCTTTCCGTACACTAGCTTGTATGGAGTACACCGATGGGTGTTTTATAAAATTTGTCACGGAAGGCCAGTCGTCATCTAGTTTATCCGACCGGGATGCACGGTTTTCGCCTCTTGTCCTTTCAGAATTCTTTTTATACCACGGTTGGAAACTTCCACTTGCCCACTTGTTTGGGGTGGTATGCGATGAGAGGCGGTGAGTTACACCATACTTTTGCATGACTCGATCAAATTGGTCATTGCGAAATCGTACCACGATCGCGATTATAGCTCGTGGAGTTCCAAACCTAGCAAAAGAGATTTTAAAATTTCACAACAACTCGGGCATCATTGGTAGGTAAAGCTTTCGCTTCAACCCATTTTGACAAATAGTCAATGACCACAAGTATGTATTTGTTTCCTCGAGATGATGGAAATGGCCCGTAAAGTCAATGCCCGGATGTCAAAGATCTCACACACTTGAATGGCGTTTTGCGGCATTTCATTTCTTTGAGAGATATTTCCGTGGCGTTGACAAGCGTCACATGTTTTGACAAATTCGTGGGCATCCTTGTAAATAGTGGGCCAATAAAACCCGGAATCAAACACCTTTTGGCGGTGTAGTTTGGACTATGATGGCCCCGGTGGGTCCGGCATGGCAAGCTTTGAGAATGTCCATAGCTTCTGTCCATAAACACACCGTCGGATGACTTGATCCGCATGATTTTGAATAAGTAGGGTCGTCCCGAGTAATGTTTAACATCCTTGAAGAATTTGTTCTTGTTGGGTCGACATTCCTTTCACTATGAAGTTACCCGCATGGTAATTTGCGAAGTCGACAAACCATGGGGTAGTAGAGTTCCACGAAAAGAAACCGCATTGAGTGTCTCGAGAGGAAATGTTTCATTTATTTCCTTTTCTCGAAAACATCTTGGTGAGGGTTTTCTAGGCGGGACAGATGATCGTGACGGGTTCTCGGCTCCTTTTTATCACGTATAATGATATCAAATTCTTGCGGGAGGAGAACCCAGCGGAGCAATCTCGGCTTTGCATCTTGTTTTGCAAAGAGATATTTGAGAGCCGAGTGATCCGTATACACCACGCATTTGGTCAAGATTAGGTATGGCGAAACTTCTCAAACGCATACACCACGGCTAGTAGCTCTTTTACGTGGTGGTGTAATGGGTTTGAGCTTGATCATAGTCTTACTTGCGTAGTGGATAGGTGAAAATGCTTGGATCTCGTTGCCCCGGATTGCACCGATAGCAAAATCACTTGCATCGCACATGAGTTCAAAGGGTAAATCGATCGGGAACAGCGAGAATGGGTGCTTGATAAGCTTTTTCTTTAATGTTTCAAAAGCTTGATGCACTCGGTGAGAAGATAAAAGGAGCATCTTTTCAAGAAGATGGGTCATAGGCGGGCGATTTTAGAAAAATCTTGTATGAATCTGCGATAAAAACCGGCATGACCTAAAAACTCCTAATACCTTTGACGGTAGTAGGATGAGGCAATTAGCAATAACATCGACTTTTGCTCTATCGACCTCAATCCGTTTTTGAAATCTTATGGCCAAGGACTATGCCTTCTTTGACCATAAAGTGGCTCTTCTCCCAATTTAGACAAAGATTGGTGTCTTCACACCGTTTAGCATTTTATCTAAATGGGAGAGACATGTTTGAAACGAGTCCCCAATGACCGAGAAGTCATCCATAAACACCTCCATTGTTTCCCGATCATGTCGTGGAAAATTGCCATCATACATCGTTGGAGCGTGCGGGAGCATTACATAGGCCAAAAGGCATACGTCGTAGGCAAAAGTTCCGTATGGGCGGTGAATGTGGTCTTTTCTTGATCACGTGGATCAATGGGGATCTGAAAATAACCGAGAAACCATCTAGGAAACAATAGTACTCGTTCCACGCTAATCTCTCAAGCATTTGGTCCATGAAGGGTAGAGGAAAATGGTCTTTCTGGTGGCGTCATTCAACTTACGATAGTCAATGCAAACACGCCATCCGTTACCGGCCGAGTTGGAATTAACTCGTTTTCTTCATTGTGACAATGATTATGCCACCCTTTTAGGAACACAATGAATTGGGCTAACCGAGGACTATCGAGATCGGGTAAATTAATCACGCATCAAGAAGTTTGAGAACCTCTTGTTTAATAACATCATGGATTTTGGATTTACTCTTCTCGATGTTGAGCTGCTTGGTTTGAAGTCATCCTCCATCAAGATTTTGTGAGTACAAAACTCGGGGTTGATACCCTTAATGTCGGAGAGTTTCCAAGCAATTGCTTGCTTGTGTGACTTCAAGACCTTTATGAGAGCGATCTTTTCATCTTTACTCAAATCTCGAGCAATAATGACGGGTAATTTATCATCACCCTCAAGAAATGCATACTCGAGATGAGGTGGTAAGTCCTTAAGTTCTACCTCGGAAATTCTTGATTTTCTCAATGACTTGACTTCCTTGTTATGAAGGAGGGAGTGGGGAGGGTGATGAAGGATCATCATTGAGCATTGTTCTTCTCGAATGAGAAGAATATCTCCCTCGATGTCAATTGGGCGTGATCAATTTCCCATGGAGCAGAATCACTAGACAAGTATGCTTCAATCTCTTCCAAGATGAAGTCACTTTCCTCAAGCGGAGTGAGAGAAGGAGTAAATTGGCAATGATGGGTTGAGATGAATGAGTGAGATTATCACTCGAAGAATTATGATCATAACCAAGAACTTCTTGAGAGTACTCTTGAAGCAACATCAATGATATCTATTCGGTTAACCGACTCGGAATCATAGTTTGCGGAGTACCTCGAAGTTTGATCAAGGTTAAAGGTGATGACTTCATTACCTACACGTAATGTGATTTCTTGCTCAAATACATCAATGAGAGCACGGCCCGTTCTCGGGAATCCTCGTCCAACAATGAGAGGAACCCGATGATCGGCATCGAAGTCAACAACCACAAAGTCGGTGGAAAATGGAACTTTCCTACTTTCACAAATCGTCCTCGGCAATGCCAAGTGGACGGGATATTGTACGATCTGCAAGCTCGAGAGTCATGCATGTAGGAGTAAGGTCCGGAAGAAAGTTTCTTCCATCTTGAATGAGGCATCAAGTTGATGCTTGCACCAAGATCGGCTAAGGCAAAGCATTCAACCATTCACGGAAATACACAAGGTAAGAGAAATTTTCCGGGATCTCCAAGCTTCTCGGGAAGCTTCTTTATGATAAGCTGAGCGGTTCTCGTTCGAAGGAGTTTTAGCCATCTCAAGCAGTTTTCCTTGTTGCTTAACATGTGTTTGAGAGTTGATGCAAACTTGGGCATCGGCATGATAGCATCCATAAAGCTTATGTCAAAATGTAGTTCTTGGAAAATTTGAAAAAATTTGTCCATTTGATGGTAGCTTTTCGCGGAGCTTTGCTCATTCAAACGTGATGGGTAAGGAATAGAAGATTTGGATTTGGGGTTTTCAGCAGGAGCTCTTGGAGGTTCAAAACAACTCTGGATTGGATTTGGGTTTCGGGACAACTTGAGGATGGACATCGTTGGTACCTCCGTTATTAGTAGGAAGTTCCTTGTCCTTTGTCGCCTCGGGTTCACTTTCCACTACCTTCGGAGAGAAGAAGAAGAGGTAGTAGGAATAGCGGGTCCATCGTATGAAACACCACTTACGGTTGTGATCGCCTTTGCATCGCCCCTCGGGTTAGCGATCGTGTTGCTCGGAAGTTTTCACGAGCCGAGGGTTGATCATTTAAAGACTTCTTTAGATCGTGATCGGTGACCAACAACTGTTCATTTCATCTTGGGATTTCATGAATTGCTTCAATAACTCATCGGATGATGGTCCAGTTGGAACAATGGCTTGAGTTTGATTAGGAAAATTCGGCCTCTATTGTTCGGATTAGGGCCTTGATTTTGAAAATTTCCTTGGTTAGGATTCATATTCCCATGAAATTGATTCCCTCGATTGAAATTGTTTTGATTAAAGTTTCCTTGATGTTGGAAACCTTGATTTGGTCGGGATAGAAATTACCTTGGTTTTGATAACCTTGGTTCATTCTAGGTTGGTTCGATTCGGTTTTGTATGTTAGGATTACGGTTAAAACCGGGTGGTCCACGATAAGTATTAGCACGGTAGTTTGGTTCATTTTGAGGGCGGTATTGATTACCTCCACGATGTGAAGTACCGGCTATAGCATTGGCTTCAAATGGACTACCATCGGTGGCGATCTGATTGTAGTATGCATGAGGGCCACCACAAGTAACACAGACCTCGACTTTCTTCACTTCACCATGTGATGGTGTGCGTGTGAAAGTGACTTTCTTTTGTTAGCAAGAACCAAAGCTCGAACAACATCCGTGAGTTTGTCAATCTTAGCATCGGTGCTAGATGTACTCACGTGAGATGAAGTAGAAGGTCTGCATTAGGCGAGGCGATATGTCTTTGTTCGGAAAAGGCGGACTGGGACTTGTTTTCTATGATTTGCAAGGCTTCTTTTGTGGTCTTGCTCAGAAATTACCTCCAGCGGAGGCATTTAAAGAGTCTTGGTTAGTTTGGTTCGGACCATTGTAGAAAGTATCCATTTGCATTAACTCGGTAAAACCATGATGCGGACACTTTCGGAGCAACTCTTTATAACGATCCCATGCCTCACCGAATGATTCATCAAATCTTTGAGAAAATTTCATTATCTCATTCTTAAGACTTGTAGTTCGGGATGGAGGATAGAATTCGTTAACAAACTTAGTGACTAAATCCTCCCATGTCTCAATGGAGCGAGGGGTTGTTTCTCAAGCCAATTCGGGCTTGTCCTCAGAGAGAATGGGAGCAGAAGAAGCTTAATTGCTTCATGTGGGACATTCTTGTATTTGATGGTCGATGCAATCTTGTTGAACCATCGAATATGTGCATGAGGGTCGTCCGCTCAAAACCATAAAATTGGCTTTGGGTTACAAGATTAAGCAACCGGTTTTGAGCTCGAAGGTATCGCCACGATGGTTGGGACAACAATGGCATCTCCGTAACCCTCGATGGGTGCTTGGAGAAGCTCATTCATCGGTTTATCTTACGCCATTACGACGGGGGTGGTGGTGCTAGGCGTTCCTCGATCACGGTGAAGGGCGAGCGTCCTCTCGTCTACGTGGAATACTTACAAGCTCGAAAGTGGACTTGTGGAGTGGAAGAGCAGTGCGCATGCACTAAGTATAAAATCGGTTTTCAAAAACAAATGCGAGGCAAAGCGACAAGTGAACTTAAACCAATAATCACAAATGAAATGGCTTCTTTGAAAAAGGTACACCAAATCACAAGGACACAAAGGCAAGTTTTGATCTTTAAGATTGGGAACTTATTAATGTTCACACCCCAGGTTGGTAGGTGTTACGCCTTGGTTTGCGGTGGTTGATTTTATGTATTTATTAAGTACCACCGAAAAGGCGTAGGT
Source organism: Chrysanthemum lavandulifolium (assembly GCA_022545495.1). NCBI lineage: Eukaryota > Viridiplantae > Streptophyta > Magnoliopsida > Asterales > Asteraceae > Chrysanthemum > Chrysanthemum lavandulifolium. Next base: position 280,502 of record JAHFWF010000138.1, read on the forward strand.
ATGGATTTGTGCTAAGGGTTTAAATACTTTTGGACAATATTTTGGTATCGTCTCGTTTAACCAAATCGTACCTCTTTAAGAATCACCTTAAAGAAAATACAAGATAGAAAAGCGTTACGATTGTTTTGTTGTTTTATATTTTTTGGTGTTGTTAACACTTTAGGAAAAGTGTTAATGAACTTTTGATTTTGATAACTTTACAAAAAAAGCTGTTTACAAAAGGTGGTATATGTGCAAGTATGGGTGCGAAAATGTTTAAAACACGCTAAAGCCTCCCGTGGCGTAAAATTTGATTCGCTTCAAACTGTCAAGTTTATTACACAAGTCAACCACTTGTGAATGGTCAACCGTAATAAAATTCAAGCAGTCTAAAACCAATGCAATTTCCTTGGAATATAGTGGATTCCCGGTCGTTAAGTCCCCGGAGGATTAATGGTGCTTAAAAGCGTTCGGATGTCGAATGATCACTAAGGATAATGATCGGTAAGGATTTTGATTGATAATTACACTCTTGATTGATTGGAATTGTATTTGGATACGAATTATAAAGCACAACAATCAGATTAAACAAGCGTAAACACGTATGTTTACTAAATTTTACGTAAGCGTACAAAATAAAGCGTGAATTTAAAAGAATAAAACACCTATGGATATGAAAATGATATTTTACAATCCTAATAATAAAAGAAAATTATTGGAAAATTAAAATTATTTTTATGACTATTTATTTAATTATTATTAATTAAAACTATTTTAACTATTTAATAATACCCTAAAATATAAGAAAATATGAAATAAAGCTAGAAAAATGAAATTATGACTTAGAAAAATCTAAAATATTATAAAACTTATTTTAAAACTGAAAATATATTTATTACACTTTTATCTATTTATTATTAATTAATTACTATTTATTAATTATTTAAAATACACTTAAATACAAGAAAATATAAAATTAACCTAGAAAAATGAAATTTTAACTTAGAAAAATCTAAAATATTATAAAACTAATTTTAAAAGCGAAAAGATATTTTTATGTTTTTATTTATTTATTATTAATTATTTAATACTTTTAACTATTTTAAATTCTAATAAATACTAAACAAACTAAGAAAATTATGAAATTTTTCTATAAATATCCTATGATGATGACTAAGAAAATTATAAAACAGAAAGTGCTTAATAATAATTTGAAAAGAAAATTAAAAAGCTAATTTATATTAAATAAACGCTATCACTATTTTTAAAATGATGTTTTGTGATTTTTCTTTTCAAAACTATTTAACTACTGATAATAAGCAACTTTAATGAAGACAAAAATTTTGAAACTTAAAATAAGCGGTTTGAGAGCTTATGAGCTAACAGTTTGAGCTTATGAGCTTATTTTGATTTTTAAGCTCAAACAAGCTTCAAAGTTGGAACCAAAGGTGAAATAAGATACAAATAAGCTAAAGCTACTTATATTAAGCTAAAAGGCACAAAGAGAATCATCTTGATAAGCTTTAATAAGCAAATAAGCACTTAACTAAACCTATCTACCAAAGCAGACTCCAATCATTTTGTAAGGCCAAATTAAGCTATTAAAAAAGCTCCAAAGCTCAAAAATAAGCACCGAGGTAGCAAGATGGGTTGGTGAGCTTTTCAAAAAGTCCAAGCTCACACACTGGGGCCCACTAATAAGCTTATGTGAGCTTGTGAAAAAGCTTGTAAACACGAGCAATACTTAGTGTACACAAAATGGGACAAGATAAAAGCTAGTTGCGACCCTATTAAATAAGCTAGAAAGTGAAAAATAAGCTTGGAACTAAAGAGACAGCTAGGTTAGCTTTCCAATAAGCTAAGATACACAAGCTAAAGCTAACTAATGAGCTCTGTATGAGCTTGTGAAAAAGCTTGTAAAGCGTACACAGGCACTTTTTCAGACAAGGGCTTAAAAGAAACTAAAAATAAGCGGTTAAATAAGCTAACTAGAAATTATAAAAATACTATGATAAAGATGAGCAACTAAAGTTTATAAACCTAAAAGCTTAAAACATGAAACTCAAAATTAAATCCTATAGAAAATGATCTATTTTATTAAAAACGACTAAAGCGAAAATTTTGACTTTTAAATTACACTAAAAAGTTGACTAATATGAACTTTGGATTGATCCTACTAACTGATTATGTTGTAATAAGCTATATTAAGATGAAATTAAGCTAAATTAACAAGTTATAAACATACTATGATGATTTTGGAACTCTAAATCCTAACGTTAACAACTATAATGAGATTAAAAAAGATTTTGACTTTTTAACAAATGAGCCATTGGTTTTATTTGTTGCAATGAGTTATTAGATGCTAATGTGACATAGAACAAACAACAACAACAACACAAATAGCCTCTAACACAGTTAACAAAGCAAATCCAAACAACCCTTTAAAAATTGTTTTGTGATTTTCAAAGATTTCTGATTTAGACCATGCAATTGATTCATACAAACTTTTAATCATATAAAAAGACTAATTAAGCATTAAATAACAACAATAACAACAAAGACCTATAAATGACTATTATGCTATATTACTAGTGAAAACTGAAATTTTTAACAACTACAAAGGCTAATGAACAAGCAATCAATTTTAAGTTATAACTTAACTTAACTACACTAAATAAGCATAAAAACACAAAGATAAGCAATGATAAGCACTTCTAGCGGTGAAATGCCAAAATCAAGAAATAAGCTTACAAATTGCTTCCAAGTGGCGAGAACCAAGGATGAAAACACTTCCTATAGCTTCCCGAAGCTTCTAAACCAAAGGCGATCAATATTCACCTGCTCAATTTGTGATCTTCATTTCCATTGATTTTTATTTTAACTAATTTTTTTGTATTTTTGGTAATTTTTGAGTTTTACTACTAAAGCGAGTTTTAAGGTTTCTAAAAGCTTAGAAAAGCTTTATAGGAGCTTATGTGAGCTTATGAGTCCATAACAACAACTAATAACAACATTAGAGCAATTGAGATTTTGAACTTGAAATTTTGCATATCATGAAATTGAAGCGAAACTTGAAATTGCTTATTGAAAAAGTTTCACATTACACACTGAAAAATGAAAACAAAGTACTTGAAAGCTTAAATTTATACACTGGAATTTGAAAATTAACTAAAACGACATACATTAACTAAAATTAAACTAGATACACTTCACATTGCTTCATCTCTTCTTTATAATGATCTTTTAGACTCCTTGTCGACCTCGAGACTTTCCACTTCTTTCCAACCATTGGATCTTTCAAAATCATCATAATCGTCCATTTGGCATTTTGGCGCCAAAAAGTCTTAAGCGGGTTTTGCAATTAAAGAATTTTGGGTGTTTGTGGAGGTGGAAGGGAGTGGGTAAGCAGTTGGGAAGTGAGGTGGAAAGGTGGTGGTGAGGTGGAAAACCAGTGGAGAAACCACTGGTGAGGGTTTGCGATTGAGGTGAGGAGGATGAGCAGTACATGAGGGTTTTATATATTTTAAGGTGGGGGTTCAAATGGGGTATTGGGTTGGGTTGGATATTGGGCTTGGGATAATTAAAAGGGTCCGGTTTGGTTTTAGCTTTTAATATCACAAGGACCATTCATGTAATTTGACAATCTTGAGGGTTGAAATTGTAACTTTTCCAAAGTTAACACAAGGACCAAACTTGCCAAATATGAATAGTACAAGGACCATATTTGATTATTTTCCATTTTAAATTTCCAAGGACTATTTTGACATTTTCAAACTTGAGGACCAAAGTTGTCATTTTGCAATTTTAAACTTTGAAGGACCAATTTTGACAACTTTTGAATCCTATGGACTTTAAATGATATTTTGCTTTATTTTGATTTACATTTTGATGGGGACTATATTTGACAACTTTTGAAACTTGGGGACTAAAGCGCCAATTATGCAAACTTGATCGTTTTCACGATTTTGGTATTTTGCATTTGAAACACATAAAACACTTATTTGTGATATTTTTATCATTTTGATGCATTTACCGAGTGTTTTCGGATGTTTTTGCGATCTAAAAGGTACAAAAATGATGAGTATTTGCACAAAGCCATTTCATTATTTTCATGAGTGATTATTTTGGCTTCCATTGACTATAAAGTTATTTGATAACCACTACCTCGGACCTAGCCCTTCTACAATTATCTCTTTCGGTTACATAATCTTTAAGCACTTTTGATAAAATCATTACACGTAGAGCATAGCTCGAGATAGTAGGTGAACTTGGTGAAGTAGCTACCATAGCGAGCGAGCAGGTTCTTCTTCGCTTTCCATGCTCCAATCAAAGCTTCTAAGGCCATCTCTTGATTCCAGCGGCAAATCTCGGTTCCTCATCAAAAGTTGTGCTCCATCAAACTCTTCCATTGCAACCATAGAGTAGGTTACTAGTTCATCATCAAATTCAAGACTCAGGTCAACCTCGATAGATTTTCTTGAGCAACCAAAGCTTTTGGTTTTGGTTCGAGAATGGAACTTCCTTATTTCAAGCTTGGGTTTCTCAATCATCCTATTTGCACGATATTTAGCAAACTTGCATTCTCTTACAAAGTGTCCGGTTCTTTGACAATTAAATCATTCAATCTTGGATTTGTCAAATGTTATACCCTGTTTGGGTTTGAAGTCAATGCCTCTTCCTGTTTTCTTCATGAACTTCTTGATCCTTGCAATGATCATGGCAACTTGCCATCTTATGTCAATTTCTTCTAGATCATCCTCTTCAAATTGCATCAAATCTTCTTCGTAAGTAACAGGTAAGGTGGCTTGCTGAGCAATGAAGGAACATATAACATCATCAGAGTTGATGGTGTTTGATGGTGATGAGGTGGTAGTAGTCATGGTTGTGCAAATATTCTGTTTATCACCAACAATACTTTGAACAGGATAAGCAGTACTTTTAGTGGAAGTACTGCCTCTCTTTTCAGAAGACACAAAAGCAATGTTGTGAGATTTTGAACTTGTTTGACCATTCATCTCATGCTCATACACCTTTAAATTATTGTATAGATCATCAAAGTCCATAGTATCCAAACCAGATTGTCCTCTAATCATAGTAGCAACCACATGCCATACGGATGGCAAACTTCTTAAGAACTTCAAATTAGCATCTTCAACAGATACCTTTGCTTCATATAACTCTAGCATACTAAGGAGATTTTGGAATCATCATAGTGAAGATCAAGACCTTCTCTTTACCAACAAATGAATGTTTCAAATTGTTGCTTCAATGATTTCTATGCATCTTCTTAGAAGCATCATTACCTCCCAATCTTGTCTTGATAGCAGCCCATAGTTGTTTTGCATCCTTAGCATCATGAAACTTTAGCGGTGACCATCGGGAATAGCGATAAAGTATGTTGAGAGCCTTCTCTTGATTTCTTTTGTAGCTCTTGGCAAGGTAGGGTGAGGTGGTTTAAGTTGTCCAGAACTTCTCGGGTTCTTCAAGAACGACATTACCATTGACAATCACATCCCACGGTGCATGGTGCTGTAATAGCAATGTACTGCCTCATCTTCATGCTCCAGAGATCTTATTCTCCCTTCTTTATGATAGGAATTCTGAGTGAGGTGATGGATGGGAGTGGTGCAGCTTCAGTCGACATCTTTTAGGGTTTGTTGTGAAATCGGTATTAAGAGTTTCTTCTTAATCAGAGTTTCCACACAAGCTCTGATACCACTTGTGGAGTTTGTTAGGACTCCATGAGATCGTTTTGAGCCTTAGGGTTAAACAATAACATATACATACGCAGCGGAATAACAAAGAACAATTATGTTATTGACACAAGGTTTTCATTCACCATCACCTCCAATTATATTAATAACGTGTTATCTAAACTATAACAAGGATCAAAGACTTGATCTTGGAGGTTAACTAACACTAACTAACCCTAGACGTTTATAGGAACACGTCTAGATAACTAAACTACTAACTAAACTAATAACCTAGGCGCTTACAATAAATTACACGCCCTAGGTTACACACACACACACCTTTAGTCGACTACATTATGGAAGACATGTATTATAAAACCTACACGCCATGTCCTCTTTAAATACTAGAGGATTAGGGTTTACAAATCTCAACAAAGGACTAATAAATAAATCTTCTTTTGCAAGCAAGTCCCTCCATCTTTTTGTAGGTTTCATCCTTGTCACTTTAAGCCCTTGATGTTTCATTCTTTATTGTTTTGTATCATCAAATCAGTAAACCCAACAATAGTAGAAAAAGGCAAATGCTAGCACATGCAAAAACAGTAAAATCTTTGCTATAAATACGCGAAGTAAAAAAGGGGGAATGCAGAAAAAGCAAAAAAATAATCGTTGTCCTCCAGAATCAAACATCCTAACAAGAAAAGTCTGAAGAAACTCATTCTGAAAGGAGCTGAAGATGTTATTCAGAAAAAGAGTACGGCGGCACATAGGAAAGAAAAAAATACAACAAGTGTCCCATGGCAACATGTCGTCCACACGACAGTAGCAAGACCCCACATAGCCTAAACCTTCATCACCCTCAAAAGAAAAGTACAAAAGAAAACATGGCGAAAACCAAAAGATGTTCTTAAATGACTACTAATAATGCTTAGTCCTTCAAAAATGGCGACTAATCACCCACCACCACAACACCTCATAACACCCTTCACTCAAACCTACTCATATGGCATTTCCAATTACCTTGCCAATTAACACAGCGGCACCCGCGACTGGAGCAATACCGTCGATTAGACTCCCAGTAGCCGTTGGGAAATAAGATCGTACAGGTGCTCACGGGTCAACTGCGGAGGCGGCCAGGGCAAGGAGCCATGGGGGAAGTGAAATGGTAAGGGAGGGAGTGATAGAGTGTGGAAAAGGATGGGTCCTTAGGGAAGGATAAGAAAGAACGCTAGGGGAAATGAGTTATATCAAACAATCCCTAGCTATCAAAAAGCTTCCCTTACAACGGCAAGCAACAAAGGATACAAATTACACCTTCATCCTATTGTTGTTGCATCCGCCCCCAGACAAGCACACGTCTACGAACCCAAGTAAATCAAAGTTGGATAGATGAATGTAAGGTAAAGATATGTGTATAAAAGCTACCCCACAAAGCTACACTTTCAAAAGAAGGAACTATCCGGAAAGATCCTTGAAAGGTCTACCGCACTTGTCAGATGACCTCTGACATCATAAGCTCGCCGCTACAAAAGTAAAAGCATGCTTGGCAAGCATTCCGACCCTTCAAGGAAAAATGACAAGCACTGTAGCTCCTCGGGAATCACCGCCGAAGAGAGTGACGGAGATTCCCACCAAGAAAAGGTTAGCAGAAAAGGAAAGGATTCTAGCCCATAAAGGGAGCAAGAATACTTACAAAGATGTTACCCACGCCGGGAAAGCCGGCGAAAAGATAACAAAGGCATCAACAACACGTTCAGCCAGAACAATTCTTCAAGAAAGAAAATTACAGCTATCACAAGTAAGACAACCCATTGCGGACAACCGTCAAAATAGACTTCCGCAAGAACAAAATAGAAGAGGAAACATTCCAAGAAGCGAAGCCTCAACGAAAAGTGACGTCCATCATCACCAAAGTTCCGAATGAAGCAAGGCTCCAGCGGCCATAAAACTAAAAGTGAAAAGGGAAAGAAAACGGTAATAGGAAAATGTACAATGTATTTGAATTTACTAATTTTTGTAATGTATTTAAAAATATGTCAAATTAATAAAAGTGAAGATTAGCTACCTTCATTATTTTATTTTCCAAATAATTTCATGTTCATTAAGTGCATAAGACGCGCAAGCACAAAATTGGGCACGACCCAAATATGTTATTTCGGAATAACAAAGAGTTATCACGAATAACCAACAGGTGAACAACGTAATCACCAAAGTACATAAGAGGTATTGCAAGCCCAGTACTAGGAGGATAGCCCAAAATTATCCAAAGACTATTACAAACGTGCATATCCGTATAACGTTAAGCAATAGCACTGCACAAATAAAAAGAGATATGTGCGCAAAAGACTATTAATAATGTTCATATCCGTATAACGTTAAAATAGCAATGCAAAAATGAAAAACAACATACACAAAAGTCTCAGAACATGCATAAAGAAAAAGTAGTAGCATAAGCACAAAGTAAAAGGACAACGTGCATAAATAAAAACAAAAAGCCGCACGCAGCTACCAGGTGCATTATAAGAGAAGAAAAGGTAAACATTGTTCAAAGGAGTACAAAACATCCAGGAAGAAATAAGAAAAACTAAGTCCGCACCAAGGCAGCCGCACTCGCTTCAGGCTCGGACAGAACATAAGGGATCTCACTAACCTCAGGATGCGGATCATCCACAACATCAATAAGAGCACTAGACCCCCCAACATCATAGTAATCAATAGAAAGGGGCCTCACAGAGATATCAGAGGCACTGGCGGGAAGAAGCACAAGTGGTAAAGAAGTAGTACACGCCAAAACTAACTCACCGGTCGAAGGTACTTCCACACCGATAACATTACGGCGGACAAAGGATCAATGGAAGAACTATAAACATCGGCAATAGATAGCCGATGAAAGAAGACGCTTAACCCGATCAACTCTCTTACGAACTACTCCCAAAGAACGAGACAAAGAACTAGTGCCGAAAATAGCATTATCATCCTTATCATAAACAGAACAAAAAGTTGCTCAAGATCCGTCAGAACCCAACAATCATAGGAGCATCCGCACAAGATCCCTCAACATGAAGAAGATCCATAATCTCCGCTATACCAAAGATCCTTGCTAGACTTAAGAGCGGAAAGTAAGGAAAACTCCACATTTTCAAGGGCTTTCACGGTGAAAGATAATGAGCCTCGCAGAAGGGTCATACGCAGCAAGATCAAGAAGCTCTCTTTTCTCCTTACCATGAATAATACCCGCTGCTAAACCTTCTTGCATACCTTTATCGATAGCACGACCGATAACTTCCGCCATTGCTGCAGTATACTCTTGAGAATTCAAACACTTAAACACAACAAGGCTCATGCCGTTAGTCAACAACCAACGATGGCTACATAATAAAGTAAGGAAACGAGGATTAAACTCCTTATCAAGATGACTAGCCAACTCGTATAAGTCCGCAACAGCCGAATCAACTTTCTCCATAAATGCGGCTGACTTAGCATCCTGAATCTTACAAAATTCTTCCTTCAAAGCAATAAGAGAAGGAACCCTACCGCAAGCTCGTAACATGACTCCTCCAAGGTACGTGTCCGCAAATAAAACAAAGTCAAGACAATGGAAAAGCAAAAAGGTAACAACTAACCAAAAAGGCACGAACGCATACCTATCCGAAAAGATTGAAATTCGAGACTTAAGAACAATGACTTGACTCTCAAAGGCATTTACTCTGAATCTTTCCTATCAAGAGATGATCAAGTGCCGCTACCTCAACCCAAAGAGAATTTTGTTCTTGCTCAAGCGTAGAATTTTGACTCTTCAATGACATAAGTTCCGCACAGGCCGAGGATATAACAATGGAAGATGGCCTAGAAGAAGTAGCTTCAGATCCTTAGCCTTAAGAACTGAAATCTCCTTATCCCTACCGCCAACAAAGATAATAAGCGTTCGCTCCATCATATTATACCCAAACGCAGATGGACCTCGAACTAAAGCACACCCGTGTGCAAAGAACATTAAATTCAAAGAAGGAGACGATCATACCCTATTTCACGAATGGAGGAAAAGAAGTTAGGAGGGACAAACTCATCCACCATAACGCGACATTCATCAACATCATCAAGAAGCGAATTCTTGGTAACATTCCATTTTGGAACATGAACATCAGCCGAAGAACTGGAGTCCGAATCATCAACAGTACGAATGTCCCCAGCCGAAATATCAAAATCGGAAAGGTCGTCAAGAATTGGATGAACACTACCGACAGGACGAAAACTATCAGGAAGGGATGAAGGAACACTCGCTTGATCTTTCTCCTTCTCAACAGGAAAGACAATAGTAACAACAAAATCCGTCATAACCGGCGTAGGAGAGCGCCAAAAACAAATAAAGAACAACAAGTGAACGGAAGGAAGAAAAGTAAAGGAATCAAGAAAAGGCGAAACAAAAATAACAAACCTAGGGAAAATTCATTAGACGTCCCAACTTCATGAATAGGAGTAATTGATAATGAAGGAGAAGAAGAAGAATGAGTGGGCAAAGCATTCAAACAAAATTCAAGAGTGTGCGTATTTTGAGCTAACAACTTCGAATAGATTTCAAGACTTACCACCGATGAGGCGCTACGTAATCATTGTGGTCGCTCCTCACTCTTTAGGAGGATGGACAAGGTTAGTGCAAACCTTCTTTCATTTTCTCCTAGAACCGAGCGAAATGACTAAAAGACCAAACCTCGAGGCGTAATAGTCGGTCGCACAACGTCCGCAAAGTCATTATAAGATCGAGAGGCCCGGCTTCCGAACAGCAACTACATTCCGTCGTCACCGTAAGATGGAGGGGTAAGAGCAACAGTCCGTCCTTCGGTTGATTTTAGCAAAGGGAGCTCATTTTCCTCCACCAATCGAATATCAACAATTAACTTCATAGGATCCTTCATCCTAACCAAAGATAGCAAATCCATCGCTGCAGAAAATAGAAGAAAAAGAAACATAGGTGAGGCCAAACAAAAATAGATTAGCAGGCGAAGAAACATAAATATGGTATACCCACCCCGATTATCCTGATCATAGAACACAGGGTAAGAATCCTCGCCCAAAGTGTAATTACAACTTAAGCCAACTAAACAAAGGAAAGGTTCTGGAAATTTGAGGAAAGGAGAAGCATTGGCAACAAGGGAAGCAACATTCCCAGCATCAAACTCAGTATCCTTAGGAATGTTCCTCCCAACACAAAAAGGATGAATAAGAGGACAAGCAAACGAGTCAACCCAGAAGAAATGATCATTCCAACTTTTAAGAGAATCAAGGGGTTTAGTATAGCATATGCCAAAGCTGAAGGTAAGCTTTTAATAAAAGTATCCGATATAACGGGAGGAAACATGAAGAACTCGAACCTGCCAACAGTAACCAAATCCCGAACAAAATGAATATCAATCTCTATATGCTTCAGACGTTGATACTAAACTGGATTAGAAGATAAATATACAACACTGATGTAACACCCCCAATTTCGAGATACGCAATGGAATTCAAACTGGGTGTTACTTCATGGCACAACAATCATAACAATAGAAAACGAACTCTAATGGAGTTGTTTTAAAAGATTTATCATTCGATTTATATAAATATCGAGTTTACAAAATGAGGTCCCAAATGGTTCCAAGTTTACAAAATACATTAAATTGGTTTTCGAATGATAATAAATATTATAGCCTTCTTCAAGATCCTTTCTTCCGTATCAGACTTCCGACATTATGGACCGAAATACATGCTTAAAAGCATCAACACAAAGGTTGAGTGAAATTCATAGAGTTTAGGAAATCGATTAAACACATAATGTTTGTAGTGTGAGTTATAAATTCACACCAATGGTTTGAAAACCAAAACAGTTATTATTAGACTAATCATCATGCAATCAAGGCGTTAACGTGTTCCAAAATTAATTGGAGAAAATGTCGGCATGTTCCTATCGTGTAAAATTGCCATTTTACCAATGTTACTCAATATAGTACGTTTGTTTGCCTACCCAACAACACAAACGGGATTCGTCAATCTCAATAGATCTATTCACAATATTCGCTACCACTCTCACTAGTGATTAATGATTCATGATTAAGGGACTTAAGTTTGGCAATTCGGTAACTTAGTGCTAATAAAACAATCGATAAGTATCTGCTTGAAAGCAATGTGTTCGATTTAAAATAAAGCATGTATCTCCCCAAGGGTTTGTAAAAATTAAGTAATAAAAGTGGGGCTATGAACTCACCTCGTAGTAAATGATATCAAATGTATAATGAGAAAGATGGATATGCCGTGAGAACTTCTACGAGCAACCTAGAATAGGATGTTGCGACTTAGGTTTGAAATAATGATAAAGAAATAACAAACCTATATACGTTTCTATGTTGATCATGATGTAGTACATGGTTTTTGTGTATGTCGTTTGTAGAAATGGTGTAGTTGTGAAACGTGTTTAGTTTATATATATCGTATCACCGCTCGTGCCTTCACAATTCATAAGTGTCATATGTTTTGTAAACACAAGTTACAAGGTGGTTTGTTTATGACTAGGAATCATAATGGTTATTACAAGTATCGTCATAATTTATGTCACAAGTGTTTAAAGAAAAGTTTACAAGTTTCTAAATTGTAAAGTTGGTTATTACAAGTATAATTTCATAGTTTATCAAGGAAGTAGATCCAAATTGTATTGAATACGTTTAGGTTTGAAAAGGCTAAGGCCTTTGGTTTACGGTCTCGGCTAAATAAGTCTTGAGGCTTTAGCCATGGCCTTGCCGTGTCTTTGGTCTTGACTTATGGCCATTAGGCCTCCTGGTTTGCTTTTAGTTGTGACAAAAGTATAGTTGTGAGATTATAAAAGGCGCTTCGCTTTTGAAAGATAATGGCCTATTTATGCTTTTCAAGGTCCGAGTTTCTTTTACATTGAAGGAAAACGTCATTCCGCATAACTTTCGTGTTTTAACTTTTGATGATTCGACACTAGTACCACTTTTACAGATGCACCCTAAACAACTTTCGCTTGGCGCTTTGACGCTTTGGTTTCGCTTAACTTCTTTTGACTATAACTTTTGACTCGTTTGCCCGCTTCGGTGATTCAAGTTGCTATGTTTACCTTTTATCTTGTCTACCATAGTAGGTAAGTTAGAAAGTCCATAGGTTACTGATTTTAATGGTCTCAAATGTGTAGAATATGACTAGTTTACTAGTTTGTTACTTTATGACAATATGTAAATTAAAACATGTGATTGAGTATATGTACATCATGAATCAACATAGTAACTATATATATAGCATGGAATAGTTAATATTATGAATAATAAAGATGAGATGATGGTGGTGATAAGTTGCTTACAACTTTTGGCTTTCACTTAAGAAAGGAGTAACTTAGTAAGGATAGGACTTTGATTGATCGCTTAAGACTTCGGATTGAGCTAGCTTTCTACACCTTGGCACCCTTGCTATCTTGAAGATTTGGTGATGAAGTACTAAGTGACTTGAGTGGATTTAAACTCAAGAAGATCACTTAAACTTGCTAGAGATTTGATGTAGTAACTTACTACTTGAAACTTCTTTGCATAAACTTGGAGTTTAAAGATCAAATTATGAAAGATATGATGGTTTGATGATATGAACGACCCAATTCAGTTTATGAGGTTGTTTAGGATGTATTTCACTTTCTATTTAGAGGAGGGTAAGTTTGGTTAACCATATATTGGGTTAAATATTAACCATGGTTAAGTTAGAACACATGTAATGATCTAAATGAACCATGGTTAGGATGATGCCACCAAATGATGACTCCCCTCTAAGGTCATCCATGAAGAGATAAGATGACTTAGGTGGATAGTTTTGGTATTATCTTGGTTACGGAGTGAGTTTTGGTTCTGTTAATCGCTAACTATAAGCCGTTTAGTTTACATAAACGAAACCGGTATCGTAAAATATGAAACATATAGGAATGATTAAAATCATCACTATACTCCATCTAAAAATATAAAATGGGTGATAAGTCTCATTGGGTGCAAAACGCCGCTTAAAAGCGGAATTACGGTCAAAATGTGTAATTAGCAATTTATCGAAAAGAACGAAATTTCGTGGAAATGACATTGAATTTATTTAAAGTAGACTAAAATTAGTCTAAAAGTGATATGAGATGTCAAAATGTGGTTTCGTCAGACGTGGGATAACTTAACAGATTATACGTGAAGTTTAAAAGTTACGCGATTTAAGCAAAATGTAGAACGTACAAGCTTAATTTCTTTATGGTCAAATGAAGAGGAAATATGTTTGACTTCTCCAAAATGTAAAAGTTTCTAAACATCTTAGAAAGTACCGTGCAGAATGGTTAAGTCCGGGTCACGAGATTTGTTTAAAACGTAAGTTTAGTTTCGCACGGCCTGTGGTTTATTTGGTAACATTTAAAAGAAATCTTAAAATTCTCTAATTAATTATGAGTGATCTAAAATTAATCGATGTGTGGAAAATTGTCCGAGTTGATTTTCGTTATGCGTGGGATGTTGTAATGGTGTTCCACCAAAATGAAACTTTAAAACAATGTTTTCTTAATAACTTTATGAAAATGATCTAACGATTGTCGAACTCTCGGTCATTACTAAAATAATTTATCTTACGAGAATGTGAAATAAAAATTTTACGGGATGAATAGTGAAAGTGAATAGTAAAAGTGAATAGTAATTTCTAGATGAATAGTAAAATTTGAGAATGGATAGAAACTCGAAAATGCGAATTGTTACAGCCTCACCACTTAATGGAATTCGTCCGAATTCAATGTGTGTTATCCGATGTTGAAGTGTCTAAAAATGAGGGTGTATACCGAATTCTAATCTTTATGTTCTCAAGTTTCGGTCATAGAATGTATTATGTACCATGTAGCTTAAGTTGATAATCTAAAGGGTTTTGTTAAAATCTTATAGAGTCCAATATACCTAAAGTTTGGCTTTTCCCGATTCTCAAAACGAATCATATCTTATTGTATCGAGGCTATCAATTGTAGGATATTTTTTGAGTGGTAAGATTTCACTTACATATCATAACATTAACACAATGAGCATATAGATGATTTTATGTAGAGAGAAAGTGGGATATTCTAGTAAGAGAAACTTGTAGAATATTAGATTATCAAAGAACATCCAACCTCTACCTTGCAAGGTAGAGGGTATTTATAGGTTACGACTAAACGACCTCCCGACGGCCCTGGATCGTGGATACAATGGGTAAAGACCCGTCCTTCCTCCACGGTGTTGCACTAAACTATTTTACGCTACTAACTAACTAATTAACTACATAAAACGTAAATAACGACAAGTCTACGAGCTAACTTATGCTAGATAATAGTTGGGGTGACCGACTCTTCAATACAGAATTATCTAATTCCTAACAATCTCCCTAAGGAGGTCACCCCATGTTTTACATTTCAAATCCTAGCATTCTATTCTTGACTTGGTTCTTGAGCTCAGAGACTTTCATACATCAACTTCGCAATCTTTGTGCATAAGTAGTGCAACTTCAAAGTCCGCATAGATTTGTACTTTAAATTGGAGGTCTTTTTCCGATCCACGTGATAGTAAATTTGAGCCACTAAAGAGATCATCAAGAATCAAAGATCTCTCGTGACATCCATTGTGGTGTTGTGACTTTAGGACCGACATGCTCACATTCGGATCATGATATCTTCTCATCGAGTAGCGGAAGCTTTAGTTGATTCATGATATTGGCGCAGAAGCGTAAGCATGGAGTGAAAATATCGAGTCATTGATGCACTAATCATGATTTCTTTTGAGTTGAATGTGTTAAGTGAGCATGCGGCTATGGATTGACCGCTTCATTCGATCACCGCAAACGCCTGGGCGCATTCGCATACAACAGCTAGCAATAAATCGCACGAAAGTGTCTTTGATCACTTTCGTTGAATCGAGGTACACGCCCACGGTTGCCCCGCTGATCAAGACAAGTACCGCTCGTGATCGATATAATTCAAGAATTTCCTTGATGTGGTTTCGCAATGCTTCTAGTCGTTCTCAAACCGAACATCTCAAAGAAGACAACACGGAGTGAGTGAACCAAATAATTTTAAGTCCACCGATTGATGAAAAGAGATTTGAAAACAATCGTATTGCTCAATAGAAATTGTTTTGCAATACAACGAAGGTTTTATTGAAAATCAATTATCAATCATAAAACACCTTTTGGTTTGAAATGAGTACACGGTCGATGTGCTAAAGAAAAGAGTTGTTAAGCACAAAGACCGGTTTTTCAAAGGTATCCGTCAATCCATAACTCGAACTGTGATTGATTCAAGAGATTGAATCGCCCATTGTTTCTATTCGCTTGTCACATGGTTGATCTATATAATAGATCTCACATGCCACCTACCAGAGCTTGTTTGATGATGGCTCCGTAAGGCTTTCCATCTTCATTGTGAATATGATAACACATCACTCGGATGTTCCGCAATACCACAAGGATAATGCGAGGACTCAAGATATAATCTCTTTCCACATTGTGTGAAACAAAGAGTCTTCATTGAAAGTGTCCTAATGAGATTTATTGATGATCTCGTGGCTCTAGACTCAATTTGTGCATATTTGGATCCCGTGTCGGAGACTAGGAGAGGGTCTCCTTCTTCAATATCAACAATCTCTAAGAGAAAGTCGATAGATAATGTCGGTTCCCGTGAGAATGAAACAAGTCCTTTAAGAGGAACTTGAGTGGTTTGGAAAGTTGAAGTGCAAGCGCCACCGGGTCCATGACGCCTTGTCTTCAATACCGATGTTACCATCAAGAGTATATGAATTGAACCCGGTTTCGCCCCTAAGGTTGAATAAATGGAGGCTATTTGTTTTCACCCTTTCTCATTCAATTCTTTTTAATTCTTCAACCCTTCAAGCTTACCGAGACTTCATAACTAGAACCTTGTTGGGTTTATTCCAAGACTAGCTCGCCTCAGTCCGCACTCTTCCCATATCTCATTTTTCTCCTTTTATCATCATACCTAAGGACTCTACACTAACTAGTGGATTGTCCTCGGTAGATCCCTCCGGCTCGCGGATCTTGGGAACAAAACCTAACCTTATCATCCTTATATCACCGCATATAAAGTAAAGTTGGTTGGTCTATTTGGTATTTGTTCATCCGCCATTGGAACCAATTGAAAACCATTTGAAAATCAATTCGATACTTATGATATATTATCAAAGCATTTTGTACCGACATTGTTTTTGATATTTTTAGAAAAAGTGCCCCTCAACATGTGCATCAAATGTTTGAAATCGTTTTGCACATGGAGGCAAGAGGAAGAAATTACTTTGATTACCATTTTTCTAAAAGATATCACCATCACTTCCTTGATCAAATCAAGTAGATAAAGCATTTTCAGGAAGGATGAGGTTTCCATAAATTTGCTCCCCCTCAATATGTGCCTCGAAATTTGAAAAGAGTGTTTTGCACATACTGGAGGGAACCCTTTAAGAGGTGCATACATGATCACCAAAGGATTAGAAGCCATACGATCAAGGTACCTTAGAAATGTTTAAAGTTGTGTACCCTGATGACTTGAATTTGCAAAGAGAATTCTCCCCCTTAATATATGCTTCGAGATACGAAAATTGTTTAGCACATATTAGAGAGAAGTATGCACAAAAAATTGGTCATCTTATCTTTTAACATCTTTCATATTTATATCACATTTTCTCCCCGATAAAAATCTTAAATCCTTTGAGATTTTGGATCTCAAGTGATTTAAATATGTATGAGGTAAAATATTTGTAGGAGAAAATGTGTCCGGTTTTATATGATCAAAAGTGGACAACATGATGTTTCCTTTTTACAAGGGAAAACCACAAGACAAATCCTAGCACTATTACATGTTTTATAGTTGTTCACATTTAGTACACCACATATTACACATATTAAAAACACAACATAAATCGCTTCTCAAGATATCTTCATTCACCCTCTCAAGAAGTTTTAGTGACCATCACGAAGCCTTCCACCAACAAAACTTTCAAGGTCGCGGAAGATCCTTCGTGTCTTGAGTCTTCGTCTCGATTGCAAGAATGAAGTGTTCACACCTCTTCAAGTCATCATCATCCAAAAGATAGTTTTAACCCAAGATTTCATATCAATTTTGGCTTCTTTCACTCGTGTCAAGTTCTTCTTCGACCAATTTGAGAGTACCATCACTAAACTTGTAGAGCTCACATAGACGATAAGCATACGAGATCCATATCCGTCGGTGAAGATGACGGCTCTAGGGGTGTCAATGACTTTGTATTCGCGATGAAATTCATGCCCGCTTGCATTCCATTGTGGACTTGTAAGGTTGATCCCGGTTTGGTAGCTTTCAATGCCAAGTCGAAAGTCCTCTACTCTTTGAATGACTAAGCCCCCGATCCAAAGAGTGACAATGCAGAGGGCCTTTTCTCACGGATGTAAATGCTCAAGGTGTCCTTGAAGATTTAAGAGATAGAGATCTTCAAATCATTTGGCGTGAGATGTTTGAAGTCGTTCTCTTCAATAGTATACTCTTTGAGGTCCGCTTTAAGGACTATCTTCTTCAAGTACTCATAACCATAGATAGGGAAGATCTCTACTCGAACAACACTTAAGATTTGCGCTTTGATCCGACATCATCAAGCGCCTTTATCGACCATGTCTTTCGATGTAGAACTTCTTCTTTTGAACCACCAATGAGAAATACCATAAGAAGCGGCAATATCATATTTTTGTTCTTCATCACCCGTAATTGATCAGAACCATCCGCTCAAGCCCCGATCGTAGTAGGTTGCGCTTTCATCTTTGATATTGATAGAGGTGTCTTCTTTCAACAGAGCGAGCACACGATAGTCCAAGTCGCGATTGAAGAAGAATTCACCGAATGGTCATCCGACTGTGTTCACCACCAAGAGGAAGAGATTTGTTGACATTGAAGCGATCGATTTGCTCACCGACTTGGTCATTTAGCATCTTATGGCATTCTTCCATCCGATATTGAAGATGATTTGCATCCGAGTGGAAGACTTTGACAATTTCATAAGCTTGTCCTTCAAGATCTCTTGGAGTTATGGATGAGATACTCTTCCGCTCACAAAACCATCTAATAAAACTTCCCATATCACAGCAGTAGTGCGTAAGAGAGTCTTCACCGAACTTCATAATTATTGGTGATAATCGATGCCCAATTGTTGTCGAATCATAGAGTCGACTGGATGGTCCATGGGTTCCGGAGAAGGAGGTCTATCTTCCACAATGCGCCTTTGAATTGTGTCTCTTCAAGGTGCTACCGATGTGCTAGTGCGATTCCCACCATGTAAGTATCAAACCAATCTTCCGATGGCTTAGGAATATGCTTCAGATGCATCATCTTCATCTGGTTTCGAGTCACCATGACATGCGACTCTTCGTGAACCATTTGATCATCGTGAATTGAGGTGGATGCGGATGTGAACCTTGAATCAACCGTAGTCCGTGCAGCAGATTTCTTCTTAGTACTGCTCTTTGTAGGACCCGATTGATTAGAAGGTTTTGGCGGTGATGATGGTGGTTGTGGTGGAGGTGTGTTGGTTGTCGTAGAAGGATCACCACCCGAAGTTCCAAATACTCGCTGGTGGTGGAGGTGGAGGAGGATCTTTGTGGTCCTTCATCAATGATTCCATCACAATTGTTCTCCTTTTCTTTTAGCTTCTTTTTCCCGACGTCAATCATAAACCGCTCATAATTGTCGAATTTAATGGATTCTTCAAGTGCCTCATAGAGTTTCTTGTGAACCTCATGCTTGTCCTCTTCAAAGATCATACATCTTTTCAAACAGAGCAGCTCTCATATCGGTGATAGGAAGGTCCTTGAATCGCCTAAGAAGTGGAGCTCCATAGCCCATTCCACAAAGATCCTTGACTTCTCCTTCAATAGCGGCAGAACCCTTCATTGAAGTTGAGGTGCTCCAATCTATAGACACGATCCACAAGAGAATCAACAGATTTAGGAAGTTGCCTTCCGAGCTTCTATCCTTTTATGGCTTTATCCAAGAGTTGATCGAGGTGAGGATCCGGAGGTGAAGTCGGTGGAGCATCTACATCAAGAATCGTAATGACAACCGGAGTTGGTGACGATGTTGGTGGTGTTTGTACAGCTTGATTGAGTTGGTATGGGAGGTGGAAGTGCAATTGATAATGAAGATGCCGACATCGGAGGAATGGTTGACGGTCTTGTCGAATGCCGACAAGATACATGGATTGTGCAAGATCTAAGGGTTTGTCATTGATGTATTGATCTCCAAAAGAGAAGTCTCAGTCGAGATCCTTAAGTGAGGATAGAGAGTTGGTAGACGATTTGGTTCATCCATCTTCAAGGTCTCATCGATCTTGTCTCAAGGTTCTCCCACGAGCCTTTTTGCAACAGAGCCAACATTCAAGCCGATTGAGTCTCACTAAGTGAAGGAGTTTCTTTAGACGCTTCTGCACTTTGTCCACCTGCATTGTTCTTTAGCATGAGATGATTCAGCTTCTTCTTCAAATTTCATATTGATTGGTGGTGCTTGATGGAGATGATGAGATAGTTAAAAGCATGTGAGCGGCTTGTTCGGGCTTTCAACACTGCAACCCCTTTTCCTTTGTCATGTGTTATTGGGGTTGTTTGTCGAGGTAGTTGAACAGGTTCTCTTATCACAACTCCACCTACGGGTGCTTTAACATTCTGAATTTCTAGGCTTTGCTGGATTCCAAGTTGCAGATCAGCATCATCTTCATCAGTTAACCTGGTAATATTCCTTGGTACCTTAGTGTTCTCACCAATTTCCTTTTCCACTTTCTTCCTTTTTACTTTTTGCTTCTTGGTTGTGGTGTCTGAATGTTGTGACCTTTCAAGTCTCTTTTTAGGAAGAGAGGCATAGGATGCTTGTGAGGCTGACTTGGACATGGGAGCATTTGGTTGTAGAGGAGAGGTGTGACATTAGCGAGGATCCGTAGCTCTTTCTTGTATTGCTTGAAGTAGTCCTTCTTCTTGATATCTTTCGTGAGAAGACAATCGTGAATTGGCAATCCAAATAGTTCATTATCCATACCTCTAGGAACATATTTCGTGTTTCCTAAAACATATTCATCTTCTCAGATTATGTAGAGTTGATTCACCCTAGGATTGAATTTTGTGTTTGTTGTAAGCATCGGATAACAAGCTTAGAAAACTGATGCCGGGAATTACAAGCTTGTTCTGCTTTTTCGCCTTGAGCTTTGTTCGAAATTGGTTCTATCGATATGAATGTGTTCATTGATAAAGAAAATTCTTCCCAAATACGATCCGAGACATTCACATCAACCCTATTAACGATTCCCATAGGATTTGCAAGATAGGAATTCTCACTTTATCGAACCTCAAGTTTTCCCGATAAGCACAAGTTAAGAATGGTTGTAATAGCTCTGTGGTTGATACATGTGTCCCGTGATGATATCGGATGCTCTTGAAATCTGCTCGATAACCCACCCAATTAGAAAGACAATCGATCGTCAAGACTGTGTGGAGATTCGTAACTAAGGTTTGGGTCACATGGGTGATTCCAAGAGCCTTGCTCGTAATAGCGTAATCAATCGTGAATTTCGTCATCCGCCATAGGAGTATTGAGTCGTGATTTTGTCCCATTGAACGGTGTTCCGTAATTGTTGAATGTAAATAGTGGGAATCGAGCATTGCTTGGTAATAGCAATCAAGAAGTTTGTGTTCTTGAGGATGTCAATAGACACTTTGAGTATCGGATTTTGTTGAAGCTTTGTAGGTCCACATAACGCTTACTTTTTCCAATATCGCCCATTGACTCGGGAAGGATTTCTTCGTCGAGAGAACTTTGGATGATGCGTATGAGTAACGACCTTTTCAGGGTTTGAGCTTGCCATTGATGATCTGAGCAAACATACAATCAACAGTAATGGTTGGGAACGAGTTAGATTATAACTGATAAGTGAGACAACATTGAGAGCACCTTTATGACATAGATACATAGAAACAATAATTCAGAAGGAGTCCCCAAAACACATACAGAGAAAGATTGAGTGACATAAGTGAGATATTACAATGAAGTAGAATCTTACAGATAAATTAACACACGACGAGCTGATAAGGGATTAAAAAGCAAAAGAGAGCATTGCAAAGGGATCATGTCATGAGCCAAGATACAAATGTAGAAGTGATATGACAAACATGCATGAGGCAGAAAGTAACATTTGGTTGTCGTGAGAGAAACCAAGTACCTTTACCTAAAATGTAAATGTCATAGCAGATTACATTGGGTATGTTGACTCAATCAAGTTGAATTAGGAGAACCTAAGTATTGTGAGAATGAGATCAACTTTAGCAATAAACCTCTTGTACATTTTAATAACCCTCGACCCTAAGACTAATTCTCAACATGAAAGTGAACAATGTTGCTAACTTGTAAAGACAAGTCGCCATCACTAGTACCACGCATAAGTCGCTAATAGTTTAGCTCTCTAAGTCGCTATGCTAATTCGCTAACTTGTAAAGACAAGTCGCCATGAACAGTAACAAAACCAAGTCGCTACAAATCTGTTAACTAAGTCGCTAAGGTTACTAATTCGCTAACTTGTGAAGACAAGTCGCCATGAACAGTAACACAACCAAGTCGCTACAAATTTGTTAACTAAGTCGCTAATGTTACTAATTCGCTAACTTGTAAAGACAAGTCGCTGACTACTAACTCGCTAACCAAGTCGCTAGAATAAAATAAACTAATTCGCTATGTAAACATAGTCGCTAATATGAGCGCTTAACTCGCCATGAAGAATATTCAAGCTAAGTCGCTACCAAGAACATGTTAAATCGCCATCAAGAACACTCATAATGTAAACCCAACAACCCAATCCGCTAACCATTCATCATCGATCACGAAGACAAATTATCAAGCAATCAAGATAATATATTCCAAACAATTTGAACACATTCAATCATCATAATAGCAACAAATACACGATTTCATGACAAATCGAACCTAGCGGAGTCACAAATCACGAGCTCGAAAGGATCCGGATAAGAAGACAAGTTAGATACTTAACACAAACGCTAAGAGAACTAAGATACGAGAGATTCGAGACAAACCACTTACTAAGTCGCTAGGATGAGCAATTTGTCGAGAGAAAAAACAAGAGAGGAAAAAACTTATTTGAGAAAACAATGGTAAGTCGCTAGGGTATAGAAACCATTTTTGGCAATTTGACACATTTGGTCCTTGTGGTTCTAAAATGAAGTGATATAAGTCGCTAGTGCAACACAACTTTAAATATATGACAAGTTTGGTCCCTATGGTTTTGATGAACGAGTGGTAAGTCGCTAACACGGATTATAGACTAAGTCTCTAGCATAGATTATCACAATGATCACCATGAATCAATTAAACATTTAGTCAAATAAGCATTTAATGCTGGGCACTTAATACATAGGAACACAATGATAATCACATGAGCAAGATACGACCACAACCTATAACTGAGAGAAACACCACAACCAGATATTACAAAAGCATAACCAGTTAGTCACACAAGCAAGACACAACCACAACATACAAATGAGCAAACATCATAACCAAAGACAAGCCAATGGCAAATAAAACTAATACAAAATCTCCCTCAATCAATGTCATCAAAGACCATTGATTGATATTAACCAATCCCATTATAAAATAAGAATATATCATTTGTTCGAACTTCATCTATGATCCCGCCATTATTGAATGACATTTCTAGGACCGTAGATGTTATCGATAACAAGGAATGTATTCTTTATTAGATTGAGAAAATGATAAAATTTTGAATTTAAAGAAATGAAAAAAATTTATTTTTTTTATTTTTTTTTTTTTTAACCTAGATTTATACACGTATATATAAAAGAGCGAGTCCCGATTCAAGATGAATAGGAGTCAAAGTAAGAAGTACATCAACTCGGCAAGCTATAGCTCCCGAATGAGCTATGTTCATTTCGAGGGAACCAAGTCATGAAGTTCCGATTGAGTTGAGCATTGTACCGAAAAAGACCGAGAGCACATTGTACTTGAAGCACATGTAGACTTGTACATAGAAGGGTTAGTGACATGTTTAATCTCACATTTGGATGCATCACAAGTTGTAACACGACGTATCATTAATGGGGATTCTATTAGGTTCTACATTCTTGAAGAGTTTACCCTGGAATCCACTGAGACATGATCTAGGAATGTAAGTTCGCTTAAGTCCTGTAAACTTAAAAATCGCCGTTGGGAATCCATTTGAAACCACGCTAGTTGACCTAAATGAGTGCACAACCTTGTTTTGACTAATTGTCCTTATGTGATCCGAGTATTTCTTAGGGATTGATCACCAAATGATGTTTTGCATGAGAGCTAGTAGTACTTATTGCATTTCGATCCGTGAGAATTGACTATAAGTCCGAGGTTTGAGATTCATCATATCCGAACTAGGCAATGAAGTGACCGGTTTTGACAAAATGTAGATATTATCAACTTGGGATGTAAGCTTAGATTTCAATGGTTTAGCTCTTTCGCACCTAAAGGCATTAGGTTGTTTAATAACTGTTTGTTTCAAGTGGTTCTGAATATTTGATTTTCCCAAAGTTGAAGGTTTTGCAAACTTAGTGTTCATCCTATTTCCAATGTACTTCCCGAGCTCATTTTTTAGGGCAACAATATTGAAGCTCTTGTCTTGAATTTGTGCTTTGAGGTTATCAATGTCTTTCATCAAAAGGTTAGATTGATAGACTAACTTAGAGTTTGTTTCCTCAAGGTTCATTCTTAAATGCTCATTTTCTCTTAGAAGGTTGGACACACATAGAGCTAGTTCGTAATTTCCGGATTCTAATGCATCACTCATATCATGACAAATATATTTCGGGCTTCGAAGAAGTAATTTCGATTCCCAATGGTCGAATCTTTGTCCCGAACTGGATTTTAACCGATTAATTTCAAAAATTCTAAATTCGAAGTTCCGATTAGTACACGGTTTTTTGCATAAAACATTTCATCCTTTTGTTGTATTTCAATTTGCAATGAGATACAATGTTTTTCAAGAATTGAAAATTTGTTTGAAAGCTCATCATATACCCTTTTTTCAATCATGTTACTTGCATTAGATTCAGGTAAAACAAAGATTGATTCCACAATGTTATGTTCGAGTAAGAGTCATGTACCTTTTGATTGACACCTTTTCTCGACTCGAGAATTTGAGATCGAGATCGTCGTTCTCTTCATCCTTTTCATTACAACCGAGATTTCGCAATCGTCATTTGTCGGTTCAACTCGAATGAAGCATGACACGTCATCATTGCTCCATGGAATCTCTTGGCACTCATTCAATTCATTCAAATTTTGTTATTCTCATTAGCGCCTTCCTTGATGTATGTTTCCATATTACTCATAAGTTGAATAAATGAGTTTCAACTCATGAATTTCCATTCCGTGTGTTTCTTGAAAGATATTCCACCATGATATCATCAAAATCGAGGAGTATTCTTCCTGATAAGTGGTCGAAATTGATTGATGATGGTTTGGAGAGCAAAGATGAGAATCATCATTGAGAACTTTTCTTTGGTAATTTGAAACCTTAGTCGCTCTAAGTTAAGTAAAACAGTTCTTGTCAAAGTGGGAAAATCCCGACGAAGGATGGCACAACTTGTTCGATCCATGGTTGTAGATAAGAGTAATTTGAGAAGTCGATCGAGATGTTGAAACGGCCACCGGTGCATTCCATATTCTTAGCATCATTTGCGTACATTAAGAGTGACTTATTTGAGTTGTTCGATTAATCGACATCGAATCATTAAGTGTATGGCATTCGATAAGCATTCTGCTTCACTATTCTCGCGTGTGGTCAGAGAGCAAGTACTTTGGTGATTAAAGGATCCGTGATGACCGACATTGTGTTATTATGAATTACTCCCCAAGTCTCTAGAGATTTTGAACCAACTCGCTAGCAACTAAATAGTAATGATCCCAAGTCGTTAAATCAACATCCAAGTCGCTAAGTGCAAGTCGCTAATCCTCTAGTCGCTATACCACCAAGTCGCTAAACAATTTCAAGTCGCTAGTAGTAACTCGCTACATTAAGTCGCTAGCAAAATTTTGGCAAAGAATTGCCACACAAGTCGCTAAAGATACAAGTCGCTAAATAGCAACTCGCACAAACCAAGTCGCTACCTCCAAGTCGCTACTGTGGTGGAAAGTCCACTACTTGTACTTTAAGTCGCTAGTTCTAAGTCGCTAGGTCTAAAACCGAACTCGCTACAAATTTGTAAAGCAAGTCGCTACGAAGAAAGTATTCCGTGTGTTAAGTCGCTAGCAAGAAAAACCACATAAACATCACTTTTCAATCCAAAACAACCCAACCAAGATGATTCAAGCTTACCAAATGAAAACCTAAACACTTGTGATGATTCTAAACATAAAAGTACTAACAAAATCCAAACTTTAACACAAGAAATCAACCAAATGATGCACAAACCACTAAACTTTTTCAAACTCAAAACCACCTAAAACCACTAGAAATCCAAAGATGTGCAAGATATGATCTAACCATGGCTCTTGATACCAATTGTAGGATATTGATTTCACTTACATATCATAACATTAACACAATGAGCATATAGATGATTTTAGAGAGAGAAAGTGGGATATTCTAGTAAGAGAAACTTGTAGAATATTAGATTATCAAAGAATATCCAACCTCTACCTTGCAAGGTAGAGGGTATTTATAGGTTACGACTAAACGACCTCCGACGTCTACGAGCTAACTTATGCTGGATCGTGGATACTATATTTAGCCGAGGGTAAAGACCCGTCCTTCCTCCACGGTGTTGCACTAAACTATTTTAAGCTACTAACTAACTAATTAACTACATAAAACGTAAATAACGACAAGTCTACGAGCTAACTTATGCTAGATAATAGTTAGGAAATTGATAGATGACCGACTCTTCAATACATTGAATTATCTAAATTCCTAACAATCTCGAGAAATAGTTGAGACAACCTGGATTTACAAAGGTTCGAGAATGTAATAGAGACCACTTTAGGATTTACAAAGGTTCCGAGAATATATTGAGACCACCGATCTCACAAAGGTCTTGAAAATGAATGAGACCATTGTATCTCACAATGTCTAGAAGTAGGAAAGACCATTGTAATTAGTTACAATGTCTTGGATAAAGTTTCGTAATCCTAAAATGCACGAGTAGATGCATGATCGAGATCGGGAAAATATGATTGTGCCGTAATGCCTTAGAATAGGCATACGCAGATATGTTTAGTCTATCGCTTAGCTAAAATGATTGAAAATATGTCAAGTGTATATATCAATATACTAGTATGTTTGTATAGCTTAAAATGCCTAAAAGTCACATAATTGTCTCGGAGGATGGAAGGCACGGAGAGCGAAAGGCTATAAAATGTTTTGTTTGTAAAAGTAGTTATAGTTTAAGTCTCACTAGACCTGCTTTCTATAACCTGGCTCGATACCAATCTGTAACACCCCAATTTCTAGACATAGGGTCATTAGTTTTATAGTACGACAAGATGTAGACGCTAAAGGTGTGTACATGGGAACCTAGGCGTAGGGAAAACGCCTAGGTTTAGTTAGTTAGTGTTAGATCAAGTCTTTGATTTTATTATAGTTAGTTAGTTAGTTTATGATAATAAAAACCTTGTTCATAATAATGTTGATTCTATGTTTGAATATTCCGCTCATTATTATGTGTCCCTAGATATAATATTAGACCTAGTCCAAGAGCTTACAACGATCTTCACATGTGGTATCGAGCCGGGGCTCGTGATATCTAGGATCTACAAGGTTTTCTTGAAGAAGAAGGAAGAAAATTTGAAGTCACAAAATTGTAATACTTCGCAAAGACTGCTTTCGTAAGGCATAACTTTTATTGAACCGCTTGATCGAGCTAAAATTTGAACCGGAGCTTGGTATATCTATCTTTAATCTCACCGAAGGGATTGTCAATCTGAGCTCTCAATCAAAAGTTATAAGTCGTCAAGTCTCACGATTTTTCGAAGGTTACAACAAAGACTGCTTTGAAACGATCATAACTTTTTCGTTAACCGTTGGATCGTGACGAAAATTTGGGTGAATGTTATCTATATATCAATCTAACTTTCCACCGAAGGGATCTTCCATCTGAGCTTTTATGTGAAAGTACTGCTGTGCATTTTGAAAGTACTATTGTGCGTTATTGGTCCCCTACAAGCAAAGTACTGCTTGGACACGAAAGTACTGCTTGGAATTCGAAAGTACTGCTGATTATTGAAAGTACCGTTGTTCTCAAAGTACTGCTCCTTTTCAAAGTACTGTGAGGAAGTTTCAAAGTACTATTATTATCGAAAGTACTGCTTCTCGTATAGATTTGGAATTAAGGGGAAGCCGAGCATAATTATTATGATTTTTGGACGACACACACACATGTTATTGTTCACACACACAAGGAGTTTGGTGATTTGTTCTTAAAAGGATTCAAAAAGGCTCGTATTTGATTTTTATGGATTAATTGATTACGAAGAAGGTTGAATATCATTTATTTGATGTTGTAGTTGAGTTTGTGTTTGTGTTCTTATCATATAGCTTGATGAATCTAACAATGTGTGATTTTTCTTATAATGCTCTATGCACACATTGGCTATCACTTAAAGGAGTTACATTGTAGTGCTCAAGGTCTCATACTAGTTGAGGATTCTTGTCAAGGGATCATGCGGTCTACTTATATTTGGTTCAGATAAGTATGGAGTTCCGTGGATAGTACAAGATTTAAGACACAAGTTTGGGAAATTCTACTTCTTCATCAAATTGCTATACTCGGTTTTCTTCACAAGTGATCATTACATAAAGCCTCATGATTTTGAAGAATCAAGAAGATGGTTAACATATGGATTTTAGGGAAGCTTATTGTTAAATGTTTAACCATCTACATGCATCACCAAGGGAAGTGTTTGATTTTACCATCGTTGATCATTATTAATACTACTAGTTGGAGTTTTCACCGTTTTGGATCCATTTTTCTTATGGTGCGTAATGGTGGGTGATTTGAAGCATTGGAAGTATGATATTGGTTCGTGGTGGTCATGATCATTATTTGCATACGTTCCCTATTTGTTGATAACAAAAAGGGGAAGAGATGTTTGAGTGACATGTTCAAGTCAAGGGGAAGCATGGAAAACAAGATTGTTTCATTCATGGTGAGATTGAATTATCTCAATTTCTCTACTTCGTCTAGGGAAGTTCGTACAAGATTCGTGTTTGTTTTGTTACCATCAAATAAGGGAAGATTGTTGGGTCTATTATAGATTTGATGATACAAAACAAGAAGAATGAAACATGAAGGACTAAAAGTGACAAGAAGGGAAACTACAAAAAGATGGAGGATTTGGAAGATTCTAGAAGATATGCTTAAAAGAATATTTAGTTTCCTAATTGTATTATGATTCTCGTAGAACCCTAGATGTCTCTAGTATATAAAGAGACATAGGGTCATTAGTTTTATAGCACGTACAAGATGTAGACGTCTAAAGGTGTGTGTGTGTGGGAACCTAGGCGTAGGGAAAACGCCTAGGGTTTAGTTAGTTAGTGTTAGATCAAGTCTTTGATCTTTATTATAGTTAGTTAGTTAGTTAGTTTATGATAATAAAAAACCTTGTTCATAATAATGTTGATTCTATGTTTGAATATTCCGCTTTCATTAGTATGTGTTCCTAGATATAATATTAGACCTAGTCTAAGAGCTTACAACGATCTTCACAATAAAGATGAGATGATGGTGGTGATAAGTTGCTTACAACTTTTGGCTTTCACTTAAGAAAGGAGTAACTTAGTAAGGATAGGACTTTGATTGATCGCTTAAGACTTCGGATTGAGCTAGCTTTCTACACCTTGGCACCCTTGCTATCTTGAAGAGTTGGTGATGAAGTACTAAGTGACTTGAGTGGATTTAAACTCAAGAATATCACTTAAACTTGCTAGAGATTTGATGTAGTA
This sequence comes from Chrysanthemum lavandulifolium, assembly GCA_022545495.1. Lineage (NCBI taxonomy): Eukaryota > Viridiplantae > Streptophyta > Magnoliopsida > Asterales > Asteraceae > Chrysanthemum > Chrysanthemum lavandulifolium. Next base: position 310,206 of record JAHFWF010000138.1, read on the forward strand.
ACTTACTACTTGAAACTTCTTTGCATAAACTTGGAGTTTAAAGATCAAATTATGGAAGATATGATGGTTTGATGATATGAACAACCCAATTCAGTTTATGAGGGTGTTTAGGATGTATTTCACTTGCTATTTATAGGAGGGTAAGTTTGGTTAACCATGTATTGGGTTAAATATTAACCATGGTTAAGTTAGGAAACATGTAATGATCTAAATGAACCATGGTTAGGATGATGCCACCAAATGATGAACCCCCTAAGGTCGGCCATGAAGAGATAAGATGACTTAGGTGGATAGTTTTGGTATTATCTTGGTTACGGAGTGAGTTTTGGTTCCGATTAATCGCTAATCGTGAAGCCGTAGTTAAGCCATAAACGAAACCGGTATCATAAAATATGAAACTTATAGGAATGATTAAACTCATCATTATACTCCATCTAAAAATATAAAATGGGTGATAAGTCTCATTGGGTGCAAAACCGAATTACGGTCAAAACGCAGAATTCGCAATTTATCGAAAAGAACGAAATTTAGAAATGACCGTGAATTTATTTAAAGTAGACTAAAATTAGTCTAAAAGTGATATGAGATGTCAAAATGTGGTTTTCGTCAGACGTGGGATAATTTAACAGCTTATACGTGAAGTTTAAAAGTTTACGATTTAAGCAAAATGTAGAACGTCATGCTTAATTTCTTTATGGTCAAAGGAGGAGGAAATATGTTTGACTTCTTCAAAAATGTAAAAGTTTCTAAACATCTTAGAAAATACCGTACAAGAATGGTTAAGTCTGGGTCTACGTAGATTTGTTTAAAGCGTAAGTTTAGTTTCGTACGGCTCAGGGTTTATTTGGTAACATTTAAAAGAAATCTTAAAAATTCTCTAATTAATTATGAGTGATCTAAAAATTAATCTGATGTGAGAAAAATTGTCCGAGTTGATTTTCGTTATGCGTGGGATGTTGAAATGGTGTTCCGACCAAAATGAAACTTTAAAATGATGTTTTCTTAATAACTTTTGCGAAAACGATCTAACGATTGTCGAACTCTCGGTCATTACTAAAATAATTTATCTTACGAGAATGTGAAATAAAAATTTTACGGGATGAATAGTGAAAGTGAATAGTAAAAGTGAATAGTAATTTCTCGAGATGAATAGTAAAAATTTGAGAATGGATAGAAATCCTGAAAATGCGAATTGTTACAACTGACATTATAATAGTAAACAAGCGTAGCGGAAGACAAAGGAGCATGCAGCTCACGTAGTAAATTTCTTAACCAACAGGTCAACACCCCGATACTTTGCCTCTGCACTAGAACAAGAAAGCGTTTTGTATCTTGCATATCACCGAATCATACACACATATTGAGTGTAAACCCTAACAACTAATACTTGGGCCTTAGCTCATACAAAGTACACATGGGCTATAACATACGACTAACAGACCGGTGATGGTCAAGGCTGGCCATGCATAAGCTTGCTTCACCTACAACAGTAATGTTTTTGGAAAGATTTGTTGTCAAACCACCACCTCATGAGAACAAAAAAATGCATAAGAAAATGAGTAAAAATGTATAAATAAAGCAATGAAACTAATCACTGCTGCATTACTTATTCAGAGAATTCATATATATACAAAGGCTTTGGCTAACAACGGATAAACTGATATGACTGAAAAATTACATACAGGGAATGCTTAAGCATCTACAAGTTAGTATCCAGGAATGCGTGAATTGCCAAACCAGCTGCCCAAACATCATCTTCTAATACATGTTCTTCTGGGGAATGACTAATTCCTCCACGACACCGAACAAATAGCATGCCAATCTATCCAACAAAAACACCAGTGAGTTCGGAAGTCTTTTCATTTGTTCCAAAGAACTATTTCTATATGGGCATTTTGCACTGAAAGTTTATGATTCATACGTTTGATAGCAAACACTGGGGTTACAAATTAGGTTATAAGTGGGGCTATGAACCTGAAAATGTTGCAACCTAGAAACGTGGACTGTAAAAATGTTATGTTATACGTATAAATTATAAAAAAATGGGGTTTTGCAGATATGTTCTTATCATTTAAATTTCAGAATGTGTGGAGATGTAACCTGGTTATTACAATTGGAAATTTCACCCATTACTTATAATTGCATTGACAGGCTCTGTTTTATGATTAGAAGGTAAAATGGGTTATAGTTGGCTACAAAGGAAATGGGTTAAATTGGTCACATAATCACCCAAAGTGTTGGTATTATTTAGTGCCTACAACCGACTATATCGCTTCAACCATAATTTTTTTTTTTTTTTTAATAAAACAATATACATTCTGTACTACTCGTAATATTTAAAAGATGTACAGTATTATTTTAATAAAACTATGCACAAAGTGTTTGGTATCAACCCAACTCATTTCACCCGGTACAAAAAAGAGTGACCTATCAACCTACCCATATTGCCACCTCTAATGGTGATTAAGATAAAAGAGTAAAAGACGTAAAAGAGATCCAACCTTTGTCAAATGAGACATGGCCATGGCATCATGTCCTGCACCACTCATGAGTGCCGGCACCTCACCAATATCCTCACCTGTCATCCGTTTTATAGCAGCATAAGCTGCAGATTTTAGTTGTGAATTCAATCCAGCGTCACAACTTACAGCATTCGCATCATGCTGCATGAAATTCACACCAGAATGAGCAAGATAATTGGTTACCCATGTGAGGTAGGGAAAAAAACAGAAGCACGAGCAGAAATATGCACCTTCCGCTCCATTATACAAGAAACAGAACGACGATCACATATAGCATCCATCTGATTTGACAATTCATATATGATAGCCTCCCTTCCTATGTCATCTATGGTACGAATATCTATTGTAAATGTAACCTGCAATCATCATCATAAAAACAAGTTACTAATATGAATACTCCACTTAACACACACCAAGGGGATTTGTCTACTTGCCTGGCCTGGAATGACATTACTTGCACTGGGCCAAGTTGATATCTCACCAACGGTACAAACAAGAGATCCAGAAAGAGATTTAATGGAAAAGGCGTTGCATTGTCCATCAGGACCGTTACTTGATATATAATCCTGTGGACGTTTACATAGGCTTTCTAAAGATACAATTAGTTCGGCTGCAGCAACCATAGGGTCTTGGCGCATAGACATAGGAACTGTTCCAGCATGTCCTTGTGATCCTCTCACTGTTAGCTGCAATATGGAGGCCGCACGTATAAGTCATTACATAAAAATGAATCGACATTACAGAAATGGGAAACTTTATACAAAAACAGCCATTAGGTGATTGCTCATTATGAGACGCTACAATCAGATTATTGAGTAGGCAAGGATATCAAGCATAATTGGTTGCACTATTAGTTATAAACATACCTTTATCCGTGTCTGTCCAGCAATGCCTTTCACCACTGCAAGAGGAAGACCCACTGATTCAAGTACAGGTCCTTGTTCAATGTGAACCTTCATAATATGATAAGAATAAATAACGTATTAGCTTTAAAAAGAAGACCGTCCGCATACGAGAATAAAAGATCAATATTAATAGGACCATACATGAATTTGATACATCCACAATAGAGAAATCATGTAAACATAGTGAGGGTCTCATATAAAATTCTTACAGAATACCTATAGGCCAAGAGAAGACAATTTTGACCCATATTAATATATGTGGGTCAATTTTGTTATTTTTTTATATCTACGATGGGTTCAGTTGAAATTGTTCGACCAGGTCAAGTATGTCGAAAATTGCCAAAGTGCATTATTTATGCAAACGACCTGTTAATATTTTCTTTCATATGTTAGATTATTATTTTGGGTTTAGGTCACCAAATAGCAACAAACTTTTTCCAAAGTCTCGTCTTGGTACGTGAACTGTAAAAAATATCATTAAATGCAACGAACTTTCATAAATGGTTCAAATATGCACATTTTGATGTGTTGTCATACAAGAAAACTAACACGTGTCACTATTTTTAACGTGACAACACATTAAAATGTGCATATTGCAGCTCTTTATGAAAGTTAGTTGCATTTAATGATATTTATTATAGTTCACATATCAAGAAGGAACTTTGGAAAAAGTTCGCTGCTATTTTGCGTCTTAAAACATATTATATTTGAAGCAAATACAAAGGATTAATTATTTATACGGAGAAAATTGAAACTGGCAAAAGTATTTTCAGGTTAAACAAACCCAAACTAAAAAGTTGCCCGTTGTTTACTAGGATTCAAATGACCCATTACCCGCCCAGCAAAACCTTCTCATCATGCCAATCTAATTAAGCCGATAAAATAAAGGTGATAAATGGTCAAATCCATCTAACTTCCAAATCCATTATGTAAGCTAGCTCAGATAACGTTTTCAAACCTGAGTATTCTAGTAGCCTTTACTGGTTATAAAGAGAGATTGACAATACCCTGCACAATTATAGAGTTTCTAAATCTAAAGTATGCCTGCCTCAAAGGGAACATTGCTAGAGAACTTAAGAGGATAATGTGAATTTTGATATGAATAATACTTAGATTTATACAAAATATCTTTTTACCTCTACATAACCCAAAACAGAATCGGCATCATATTTCAGCTGACTGAGGTTTTCTTCAGTGGTGTCGATTAAGTTCTCCTTCAAAACATTTTGCACTGTCAAACCACTGAATAAGGTGTGTCTGTAAGTATCATTGGCACTCACAATTTGTCATAAAATGGATATATGACAGAGTGAATCTCTTTACCTTTTGTCCGGTATCTGTAATGTTGAAACAGGTAGTACACCTGCTATAGCTGCACTTCCTAGAAACGCCGATTGAAATCTAACGCCTTCTTCATCACAAAACGCAATGACCTGCAGTAAGTCCAGTTTAAGAATGCCAAGCAACAACGACTTGAGTAACAATTTATAATTCCAATGTGAAAGATGTGCTTACTTCAACTGGATGCTTTAGATGCCTTGATCTTCCTGTTACATTCAGCACTTTCAAAGCCGATATAGCAGATATTATACCAAGTGCACCGTCAAACATACCAGCATCAACTACAGTATCCTGTTATACTACAAAAGATCAGAAAACCAATATTTAAAAATTGAAGGTGTTTTAACAAGTAAAAATATGAGTGCTCACGAGATGAGAACCAAGTAAAAGAGCCTTTTTGCTAGCATTTGGTGGTTGTATTCGACCATGCACATTCCCTAACCCATCCATCCACCTGGAAAACTAACGGCAGTCTCGATCAGTTGAGGTTTCTCAAAATATTTATGTCAAGACCAACAAAAAGTGCACATTCTCACGTACGTTGTCAAACCAGCGTCCTCCATCCATGTACGGATAAGATTCCCAGCCCTGATAGAAGCTGGGCTTAAGAAAGTCCTCTCAAGATATCCATCGGCATCAGTTACCTGTTGTACGATGCAAAATGGTTTCGTCAGCAGATACCAATTTAACTAACAGTTAATGCACACCATTTCGTACGGCCTTATGCATATATATTAACCTTATAATCTACTGTATATGCTAGCAGGCCGGTTTAGGAGTTAAAATTAAAACAACAAAATAAGGTTAGAAGCATGCATATACCTTTCCGAGCTCGTAAAGTCTTGTTACTGCCTCATCTCTTAATATTTCAGGAAACAAATCATTCTCTAGACCTTCAATAAAAATACAAATGAGTTAGTACTTTTTTTATTTTCTTTTTCTAATTTTTTTAGAACATTTAATAAAACTTGTTTTGAATAACATAAGTTTTTGTTATTTTCTTAGCACATTAAGTGACAAAAAAAAAATTAGTATTAAACTAAAAGGTGTTGTGATTATAATATGTATAGGATAACAAAAAGACATGAGAGGATTCACGAGAATCACACATTAAAAAGACAAAGTAGGCTGCACCAAACAGAACCCAATCATAAAATAATAATACTATAAATATAATAGTAATAAATCTCTGTGGTACATGTAAACCATTTTCACCCCAATGCATGTCATATTCAGCATGACGCAAAAGCAGCTATAGGAGGGTTTAGCAATCACCACGCTTTTTTAGGTATATGGACTAACGATATGATATGTATATATATTCATAAAAGTGACTACAAGTATTTGATTTAAGAAGATGCATTGAAAATGCTAGCCGAAGCACTTTGAAAACGATTATTTCTCATTTTAGAAAATTATTTACTTTATATTTTAGACCCGTTTTTGTTATTAAACCACATACTATCATATTCATATATATCCTAATCATGAATTTAAGCGAAAAAGGTTCATGTTTGTATACTTTTTTAACACTAACCCATGACGGGTTTTTCTAATCTGCCACTGATCGAAGGTAGAAAATATGAACTGACTTATTACAAGTTAAATCATCAAAAGTAAATAATATATTATATTACCGTCGGATAATAGTGTAGAAGCAGTGGCGGCTATCGAAACCGAAAAGATAAAGATAATCCTGTAGTGAGACACCATCATCATTATTATATATGGCTGCAAGCTAGCTCGCCAGTAGAGAAGCAAGCAAGCAACGTAACCCAACACAACTCTCAAATGGCTGGTTGTAGTGCTTGCTTTTGCTTCTTGTTGTTATTATGATTCATCACACTACTACCTCCACCTTTTTATGGCCAACTTGTTATGTTTTCATTATGGTCCATTAACTTTACTACTTTCTCTTTTAACCCCCACTAACTCGATATATGTTTAACACTTTCTATAAACACTACCTTCATGGTCTGCGGTAAGGGTGAACATCAGTCCGGTACCGGATCAGACCGACAAGACCGAAGACCGAATTAAGGTAACAACCGGGACCGAGACCGAGACCGAATGTGGTCGGTCCGGTCCGGTCTCGGTCGGTCGGTCGGACCGGACCGCTTAGAGTCTATTACGCCAAAATAGTCGGTTTGTGGTCCGGACCGGACCGGACGGACAAGACCGAGGACCGAATTAGCCCAAATGCATAGACCGAGGACCGGACTGAATGTGGTCGGTCCGGTCCGGTCTCGGTCGGTCCGGTCCGTTCGGGTCGTTTGCTCACCCCTAGTCTGCGGGGTAATTCAGGTCGGGTTCGGGTTGACAGGTTGGCTGGTCAGAAAACCTCAACCTGACCCATTTAAATAATCAGGTCAGCTATGTCAATCCTAATTTGTTTACACATAACCCGAAGCTGACACATTTAACCCGTATATATACTTGGGTTGGCGGGTTAAATATATTACACGGGTTAAATAGGTTAAATGAGTTTCCGGTTGACCCATTTAGCCGCTTTATATACATAAGTTGAGACATTTACGAGTTAATCGGGTTAAACCGGGTTTCGGTCGACCCGCTTATCCCATTTAACTCAGATAATAAAATATAAATAATTTTAATTTAAGAAAAATCTTCAACGCGTTGACGAGTCAACCCGCTTAATTTATTCCCAACCCGAACTTGACCTGTTTAATAAACCGGTTAGATGGGTCGACCTAAACCGGACCCAAAATCTATCTAAGCTCAACTCAAACCTGTTAATTTTTATGTCAGTTTCAAGTCAAATTTCGTGTTGGATAGAAAACTGCCACCCCTGGTCTGCGGGCTAGCTTCACGTTAATACTTGAAAATTACAAAAAATATGTAAACAATGTGAAAAGCAAATGTAATTTTACTAAATGAATAAAAATAAAATAAAATAAATAAATAAATATTCATGTAATGTATGAAAAGAATGAATAAAATCACTTGCAAAGTTTTGCTATAACATATACGTTTTCTTTGAGATATTAAACAAACCAACATTCGCGTGCATTTAGTTTAAAATTGCGTTTAACAATCTGATGCGTTAAAGATCCGAATGTCGACGCGTGATGCGTATTGTAAATGCGAATGCATTTTGAACGCGATATATTTTGTATTAAAAACATCTTATCGTATATGCTAAAAGATTAAGTCCTATTCATTTATTTTGGAGTCTTAAAGATGAATGTCAAACAAAATAATCACTTTTTAAAAGTTGTCACAAACCTTTCAAATTCACTAGCATTATTTACAATCCTTTCAAATTAACTACTGCTATTTATAACTGGACAATCCAACTAATATAATCCATAAATTGTCTTAAAAGGTTAGACGCATCCATTCACTTTTGTGTGAATCAAGTTCTTTATTTATAAATCATTAATTATTTATGATAAATAACAATTTTATTAATGTTAGTCTTGGTATCTCTATAAAATGAATTACAAGAAGTTGGTGATGCACCCCGTAAACGCTAGCGAAGTAGCTATGGTATGCCGCAAGCGAGACATGAATTCTGTGCATAGAAATTCATCAGTTGAAGTTCGTTTATATTTATGCGAATTGAAGGTGTAAACTAACTACATAGTCCAACGATTTGAAGTTCGTTCCTATAATGAAACGTTCTATCGATGCCTACAAAAACATTGCCTATATATATTAAAAATAATAATAATAAAGATCGCCCTTACTGTAACAATTAATCGTCTATAGATTGCCAGAGAAAGAAAGTTGATGTAACAAAAAAATGAGATGATTAACCCTCATTACTTTGTTTAGCCTAACTCACTATGCTTTTATTTTAATATATACAAATCTAGTGCTTATATGAAAATTTTCGTATAACGACTTATATATTTAATCACAAACAACAACAAAATGAGTTAGACAACCTCTCTACAATGAGTTGACAAAATTTAATGTGATGCTATTTTTAATTGCACGTGAAATTAACATGACAATGAGTTAGACAATTTCAAGTGACTAACCACTCGGAAAACATTTTTGAGGTCACCGGAGTTAACCAAATGAATATTTTCTGCAGTAGAGTGACTCAAATAGCTGATTTCGCAAGTGTCATGCTCTCGGTGGATGTAAAAATAAGTGGCTAATGAAAGTCGCTTTTTAATTGTTGGGATTAATTACATCCATTAGATCTAATAAAAATGGGTGGAGATTAATCTTGATATGTAAAGAATTTTTGTCCTAAAACGATTTTAAATCAAATGTTTTAATCCCGATCGTTGATTTTTTAAATGAATGATGCAAATGAATATTTTAATATATAAAAAAGGTTTAATATGTAAAATAACTTTTCTCATAGTATATAATTATATAATGCACAATAGAGTGTTTTAATCAAATATGCCAACCAGTTATCGGCATTTGTATGTGGCTCTTGAATCCCGAGGGTTAAAATCAAGTGGGACCTACGTTAGATGCGTATGGGGTCGTAACATCAAAAAGATAGGAATATTCATTCACTCTTTTACTTTTATTTTGATATCGTATCATAGAAAATTAGGTGCGTTGCACAATGCCAATTTTGCTTCTACCAAATTCAGGTCCATTTGTTTATTTTTTCTACCCCAAAGGGAGGGACGCTCCATTTTGTGGTTAACCATACATTCAAACAACACTGACCGAACCATTACGACTAATGTCATCCCAAGTTCCCAACACCATCTTTGTTTCCAATACCCGGTCAAACTGGGAATTAAAGATCGAGAATTTATATTATCTCATTCTCATTATTGAAACTAAAGATTAAATATCATCAAATACGAATTTTCATGCCATCTATAATTAATAGCATGATTTTTGTTTTTCTTATAGATAAGCATAAACTTAATGTCTTATAATTTGCTGATGTAAGAATTCTTTTCCTTTAAAAGTGGGTGAGACCCTGAGAGCACTATCAACACGCCTACGTGGACTCTCTTCCTATTAAAAACAGAAAATAGAGAAGAATGGTGTTATACTTGTAGACAACGCTTTTTTAAAAGGTTAAACTAATACGTCGTATCAAGATAGTTTAAAACAACTTATACTAACATATAACCTTACAAGAATACAATAGTTAAAAATTCATAAACAGATAAACAATAGTAGCGACTTAATTTTCTAAGACCACTAGTTATGGTGTTATTCGATAACACGTTATTGGTATATCACATCAGTGTCATCCCATCTTCATTAAATAACACATCAATAACTAAAGGGAGATGATTTGCACACTCTTATAAATGATTTGTACACTCAAATTTTGAGATTTGAACATTTATACTTTACGCGATAAACATAACTATAAATAATGTGAGGGTATAAATGTTCAAACACTCAAAATTGAATGTCTCAATCATTTATGAGAACAGCATAAATCACCTCCCATAACTAAAACACCATTCCTCATAAAGACACCACTAATACGTTGTTAGGTCCCATAAAATACCCACTAAAAATATCCACCACCAAAAAAAAAAAAAAAAAAAAAAAAAAAAAAAAGCCATTGGCTTGAGCCATTTCACTAAGTCAAATTCATTTTACCAACTTTGATACGTTAAATGGTATTACATACCACGACGATACGTGAAAAAATTAATGAATGACGTATTAAATGTCTACCATACTCGCGCTTCTAACATGCATGCATAAAATTACTATTGCCAATCTTTCGAAAGCGACATTAGTGTCCATTGAGATTCCATGCTATTCTATTAAAATAAAATATATTCTTAAGCAAAGGACAAATGCACCCTTCTGAAAAAGATATTCAATTAATCTAACAATGTGAATAACAACTCCAACGGTATCCGTAATATAAGAAATTCTCACAATTAATGTAATAAGAAATGCATATATCATCTTCAACTAAGTGTCACAATTATTTTTCATTTCAATGTTAAAATCAATCAACAAACATCCGTAACATGACAACCAAATCAACCAATCAAATCCAAACCAAACCAAGAGTGCCAAACACACTATGCAAATACACACATTTTTGCCTTTTCTCCAATTGGTTGTCTCCACCACCAAGTCAACACCAAAATCACACCACCACGCGATCACGTGTGGCGATAGTGGTTTTTTAAGACTCCGTGCATGGTGGTGCACCACCATCTTGTGATGAAGTGTGAGGATCTAAACACTTGAGACTTGTGTTATAGATACTTTGAGGGTATACAAAGTAGTATGCGGAATCTACTATTTAGTACTTTAGAAGATTAATGTGTTTGATGTATATAAATGAATGGAACAGTTATGAACAATGATATAACCAAACGCTTCAATATTATTAATAATAATACAAGTGATCTCAACTATCACTAGGGTTTACAACCTTGAAACTTAAGAAAAGATACGTATGTAACTGCTAACCTAGGATCTCCTTTTATAGTGCAAGGAGTCCTTTACAAGATAACTATCATTATATATTCGTATAAGATATACACAATATCTATCCTATAAATACAAAACGCGTACATATCACTTAAGCAGTACAAACTATATGTACTAGCAGTACTAAGATAGTTAGTACTGTTAGTGTTATCTTCAGCATTCCCGTCTGTATGCTTGGCAGTACTAAGTCCATTAGTATTGGTACGTTTAATTCCCAACAACCCTCTCCTAAACTTATGATTTCTCTGCAAATCACTAAGTTCTTCCACTAAACTTTAACTCTAATGATGGCGCGGGGATTTTTCAAACACTCAACACGTTTCCCTTAGAGCCTGAGTTTTCTTACACGCTGATCATAGATTTTTGAATCAACTCTTGAGCCATTTCTGAATCTTCTTCAACCCTTAGTTTTGAAGAAATCATTACTGTGAGAAAACCTGCTCTGAGTAGACGTTCTAGCTCTGCTAACATAAAGATGTCTGAACCTTCTTGTGTAGATACATTGTGAACTCCATTATCATACAACTTCCAGATAGTGCTTTGTCCATGAGCAGCAAACTTCCAATATCTGTCATTAGGATCTGGTTCATACAGTCTTTTGAGTTCCACCCATAGCTCTTCTTCTTTATCTTATACAATCTTGGATAAGCTGTCTTTTTCCTGAACTAATTCACATAGCTTGTCAAGATCATATATATCAAAAGATCTAACCATATCTTCAAAGCTCTTATAAACTGCAGTAATCCCACCAACTCTTGTAATCTTCCATCCTTTTCCAAATCTATTAGTATGCATCTCCCAATCAATAATAGGGTGCTTAGCTTGAAGGGGATCTACATGAATTGCTCCAGGGACAATCACCATCATTTGTTTGAGTTGTTCATTAGTTAACTTCTCTTCATCTACTTGTTCAGCTGTAGTTGGTTGTTCTGCAGTCTTTTGCTTCTTAGATGTCTCTGATTATAAAGTGATTCCTGCTCTTTTGGTGACTTTGCTAGCTTCTTCTGCACCAATTGGAATAAAAGCTTGATTCTTCCTGTAAGCAATGTAGTACATCCTCTCAATCTCAGCATTAGATTTTCCCTTCAATTGACTTGCTTTCCAGTTGTCCTGATGCTTGAGATATTCTTTCATCTGCTTAATGATCTGGGCTTTTGTTGGTGCCTTTGGTCTTGCAACTTTCTTTTCTTGACGTTTCTTGATTGTCTCCATTAATTCTCTGAGTGCATCTTCATCTGATCTTGAATTGATGAACTCTGCAAGCTGTCTTGATCTCTCATCAACTATTAAACTTGCATTTGCCTTAAGCTCTTCAAATTTGGCTTTTAGAACATCATCTGAGTCAATCATTGCCTGTAGCTGGTTTGATTCAGCTCTAGCTCTCTCTGTTTCTTGAAGTTTTGATGCAAATTCTTCATCAGATAACTCTCTTTCCTTTTGAAGCCTCTGATCTTCCATAAACTTAGCAACCTCCTCTTCATGCATTTTTCTAGCAACTTCAACATCACCCTCAATTAGAGCTTGAATTTTGGCTTAATTTTCTCTGGAGATTCTTGCTTATCATCAATCGTCTTGGCCTTTCCTTTGTCTTGAGTTGTTGCCCTGCTAGTATGAGCAACTTCAGCAGTTGTGAGAGAACTGGACTAATAGTGGTAACTAAGATGCTAGTTTCTTGCTCAGCAGTTTGTACTGCTACCTCCATAAGCCTTGAAACTTCAACCATCTGATCAACCAACCCAGTAGTTCATTTTGATTGACTAGAAGCAGTATCGTTTACATCTTCTTGATCCCCAAGATGAACTAATTATGTGGTTTGATCATGAACTACTTCTTCTTCCATATCAGCAGGCCTTTCTTCAAAATCAACATTATCATCAAAATTTGTATTTCCAGCAACATCTTGATCTTCATCCTTAAAATTCAATTTCCTCCTCTGAGTCTTAGAACCTGTTTGTTGGGTTCAGCAAATACCCAAACCCCTTAAGTCTAGGATTTGAATAGAAAATACCTAAGTGTTTAGTCCCTTAAACACTAACAAGTCACTAAGCGCATAGTCTCTCAGTGAGCTATCTTCGGGATACTCAGTAAGAGGCAAAGAAGTCTCTCCACTCAGTAAGGCGGAACTTAAGGGGTGAAGACTAAGTCAAGAAGAAGATGGTGGATTCAGTGAGTGATGAGAATAACTCATCGAATCCCGAAACTCCTCACCAACTACTTACATCAAGACAAATCAAGTTGAAGATCAAGGCAATGAAGATCAAGTATGAGCGGGATAAGGCGGGATAAGTTTGAATCGATAAGACGAAGTCCTTATCAACCAAAGTCAACTTTCCTCGAATGGCTAACTATCGTGCTCGGTGTCATCATTGACTAGAAGAAAGCGCACCTTGTCACTTACCCAATATAGCTTTTGTAAACAGAGACAAAATACATCAGTATTTTGTCTTCTGTAACCTGTAAGTTTGTCCTCTAGGAAAGAGTTAAAAACTATACTTGTATAAATAGCATAAGAGTTGGAGTGGAAGATTTTAAGCTTGTGGATTAATTGTAAAACATACACACAAGCCATCTTCCACTCCTCCAAATACAACTCTGTCCCTGAGATAGCTCAGTGGTTCCTTTGTAGTTGTGCTCAGACTTAGCCTGAGCTTAGTGAGGAGATACCATACTTGTCATTTCAATCTCAAGTACTGTTTCGCAAGTACTTGGGTAATGTATTCTTTTTGATTCACTTCTAATAAAGAATATAAACGTTGAAAATTTATCAGTGTGTTTTTACTTACGTCTTTTCAGTCATTGTTTACAATTTGTTATCTTTAATCATTTTTATACGATTGTGAAACGGGAACAACAAGTGGTATCAAAGCCAGGTTGATTATAAAACCCTTTTTAAGCCGCTCAAAAACGTTTTTAAATCAAGATCCTAATGGCTGAAATTGATGTGCCCCAACTTGTCGACAAAAAGGGTGGAGTTTATTCAGCTGTTGCCCCTCGACTCAAGTTGGTAAATTTAACAAATGGAAAAGCGAATGCTTTGCTATTTGACTGGATGGAACCTTACTACATAAAGTGTATTAATGAAGGTCCATTTATCCCAAAGATCAAGGTTTTCCTAAACACGAAACTCGTGGACTCATGATGAGAGAAGAGTAGTCAAACAGGACCAAAGGCTCAAAAGTATCATCATATCTTGTCTTCCTGATGATATTATGGGGTCTATTATGTCGTAGTACACCTAAGCAAACACAGGATGACCTGGTCCATAGTCATGAAGGTCCGTCGATACCAAGGAAAACAGGATAATGGACCAAACTTGAGTATAACACCTTCGTGGCTAAGGACTCGAAACTCTGTCTCAAACTTACACCCGGTACAAAACTCATTAAATGAACTGCCTAATGATGGTGTAAAGTTGTCCAAACATGAAATCAATGTTGGTTTTGTCAATAGTCTCCACGAAGTGGTTGAATTTCTCTCGGGGACTCGTGAATGCTAACCATATCCGTAATCTTGAACTTCACGAAATATATGGAAATTTGTCTATGAGGAAAACCTCATCAATAGACGATACCACTAGTACAAAACGGATTTGGTCACACATGGTCGAAATGGAACGGCCACACATTCGCATATTTGTGTGGTCAAGGTACTAAAACCGACAACATTTACTAATTAGTCACATGAAAATTTTGATTGTGTGACCATTAGAACGTATTGTCACACAATTGAACATTGTGTGGCTAAAGGTATCTGGTGATTTTGTTTCGCATCATTTAGCCACATATGAATTTGGAACACGTGACAAATACAAGTAACCTTGATGCGTTAGTCACATGAAGTAATTTTTGTGTGTCTAAATCATAAAGTCAAGTTTTGTCACACATTATTTAAGGGTGGTGATATGTTTTGCCAACTCTTTAGCCACATCCAAATTGGAACGAGTGACAAATGAAAAGTAAGGTTGAAGCATTAGTCACGATATACATATAAACAAAGGACAAATATATGTCACACACTTGAACACCGTGACCAAAAGCCATATATGGTCACACTAAATGTTTTGTCACACATTCGTTAAGTGTAGCCAAAATCCAAGACATATGTTCACGTAAGTTAATATGTGTGTTTAAAGTTTAGTTGTGTTAGCTTGCCAAAAGCTAATCTATAAAGTCGCATTTACTACTAACACCGTGACCAAATGCCATATATGGTCACACTAAACGTTTTGTCACACATATTATTTAGAGTAAACTCCAAAATACATCCCTGTGGTTTATCCTGTTTCGCACCATACATCCCTCTCGCAAAAGTTTCAACAGATACATCACTCCGTTAGTAAAAGTTAACCTATATATTCACACTGTTGGTCCTCTGGGTTAACGGTATTTGCACCGTTAGTCCTTTTTAATGTTTTCATCCGCTTTTTACGGTTTTTACGCCGTCCGCTTTCTTCCGCTTTTGTCCGTTTTTACATTTTTTTCGTTTTACGCTGTTCATTTTACGTTTAGTCCATTTATTTATGTTTTGCCCTTTTTACATTTTCGCCCGTTTTAATGTTTTCGTCCGTTTTTAACGTTTTCGTCCATTTTTACGTTTTATTCGCTTTTTACGCCGCTAGTTTTTTACATTTTCGTTTACTTTTTTACGTTTTTGTCCGTTTTTATGTTTTCATCTGTTTTCCGTTTTCTTACGCTTTTTTACGCTTTGTTTTTTACGTTTTATCGTTTTTACATTTCGTCTATCTTTTACGTTTCTGCATTTTTATGCTTTAGTATGTTTTTTTACATTTCGTCTGTTTTTTCACTTTTTATCTTTTTCATACACTTTTATTCGTTTTCCTCGATTATTCCGCGTTTTCATCCATTTTTCTTACGTTTTTATCCATTCCATACATATAATATGTATTGAAACGAAAACATAAAAAAAGGACGAAAAACGTTAAAAGATAGACGAAAATGTTAAAAAAATGGACGAAAACGTTAAAAACGGAGGAAAACGTAAAAAAACAAAAGAAAACGTAAAAAAATGAACGAAAACGTAAAAAAGCGGAAGAAAATGTAAAAAACAGACGAAAACGTAAAAAAAAGGGCAAAAACGTTAATAAACGGTCGAAAATGTAAAAAAATGGACGAAAACGTAAAAAAAATTACAAAAACGTATAAAAGCTGACGAAAATGTAAAAAAACGGACGAAAGCGAAAAAAAACAGGCGAAAACGTAAAAAAATGAATGAAAACGTAAAAAATTAGAAGAAAACGTAAAAAAATGAATGAAAACGTAAAAAATTAGAAGAAAACGTAAAAAAACGGATGAAAACATAAAAAGAGGGGCAAGAACGTAAAAAAAGGGAAGAAATCGTAAAAAAACGGAAGAAATAGTATAGTAACGGACTAAAACAGAAGAAAACGTAAAAAAATGGACGAAAACATAAAAAAGCGGACGAAAACATTAAAAAAAACGGAAAAAACGTAAAAAACGGACGAAAACATTAAAAAGGACTAACGGTGCAAATACCGTTAACCTGTGAGGACAAACAAAGGTGAATATATTATATCTCGTTAGAGATAACGGAGAAATAATTTGCACCGTTAGTCCTTATTTTAACTGAGAGATGTATATAGGTTAACTTTTACTAACGGAGTGATGTATCTGTTGAAACTTTTGCGAGAGGGATGTATGGTGCGAAACAGGGTAAACCACATGGATGTATTTTGGAGTTTACTCTATTATTTAAGTGTAGCCAAAATCCAGTACATATGGTCACGTAACTTAATATGTGGCCATTAAATGATCAATAGTCACTCAAAATACACGTTTCTTCACTTTAAACACCATATGGTCACACTTATTAACACTTTTAGCCACTTTATGGTTAATTGTATGTGACTAAATACCCAAAACAAACATGCTTTGTGTGACTAAATGTTAGAAAAGGCCACACAAACATAAAATTCATGTGGCCATTGGATGATCAATAGTCACACAAAATACACGCTTTCTTCACTGAAACACCATATGGTCACACTTATTAACACTTTTAGCCACTTTATGATTAATTGTATATGACTAAATACCCAAAAGAAACATTCTTTGTGTGACTAAATGTTAGAAAAGGCCACACAAACATAAATTTAATGTGGCCATTGGATGATCAATAGTCACACAAAAACTATTATGTTTTCATAATCGAACTAACTACGAATACTAAATGACTTAACTTAGGTCCGCTAGACTTAACTTTGTCTTGGCAACCTTAACCACTAAAACTAAGCTACCGGACTTAACTTTGTAATCGGCATTTTAACCACTAAACTTGTATGCTTATAAGCGCACTGAACACAAAATATATTTTTTTTGTGCAAAGGTGAACTTTATTAATTAAGGAAACACCATATGGTCACAATTATGTGAACTTTTAGCCACTTTATGATTAATTGTATGTGACCAAATACCCAAAACAAACATGCTTTGTGTGACTAAATGTTAGAAAAGGCCACACAAATATAAAATTCATGTGGCCATTGGATGATCAATAGTCACACAAAATACACATTTCTTCACTTTAAACATCATATGGTCACACTTATTAACACTTTTGGCCACTTTATGCTTAATTGAATGTGACTAAATACCCAAGTTTCCTAGGCCGACATAAACGTGCCCCGATGGTTCCTAGGCCGACGTAGAACGACGAAGCCTATTCCGAAACGACGAAGGTTCCTCGACGTCGTAGACCGAGTTCCTAGGCCGACGTAAACGTGCCCCGACGGTTCCTAGGCCGACGTAGAATGACGGAGCCTATTCCGAAACGACTAGGTTCCTCGACGTCGTAGACCAAGTTTCCTATGCCGACGTAAACGTGCGCCGCCGGTTCCTAGGCCGACGTAGAACGACGGAGCCTATTTCAAAACTACTAAGGTTCCTCGACATCATTGATCGAGTTTCCTAGGCCGACGTAAACCTGCCCCGACGGTTTATCATTAACCTTGATATTAGTCACATTGAGTGTTTGTGTGACTAAATTCAAGATGCTATGTATGGTCACATGAAGTATTTATTTAGGTGTCTAAATCATAGAGTCATATCTTGTCACACATTGTTTAAGTGTAGTCACAATTCGATACATATCACAAATGTGTGACTAAATTATGTTACGAGTAATAAAAAATAGCAAGAAAATAAAAAAGGATGTTACACCCCAGCGAGAATCGAACTTGCGACCTCCCCTACGGAAGTCAAGTGATTTACCATCTTGCCAGAGTAACATATTCGTTAATGTAATGCATTTCCTTTTAAATATAGAAGTTTAAGCTTCATTGTTTTTGGCTAGTAGCTTAAAGAGTGCTTATAGAAACTGCTTATTAAACCGTGACTTTTTCTCCCTCTGCTTATTTTCAATTTGTTTCACTTTTAAAATTTCGAATCTAGCAAAACCAAATAAGTTGTAGCTTATTTGGTTTAAAGGGTAAAATCATAACCGTTTAAACCGTTTTCGTTCATTTTTTTCCTTGATTTCGACCATTTTTGTACGTCTGGGACCGTTTTTGTCTATTTTCTAACGTTTTCTTAAATAAATGGTATGAAGGCATACAAAATGTACGAAAGCGAACACAACGTAGCAAAACAAAGAAAAAAAGGAGAAGGACGTATGAAAACGGAAAAATTGTACAAAATATACGAAAACGTAATAAACGTTTCATAATGTTTTAATATGAAGGAAAACGTTAAGAAAAGCTTGAAAACATATGAAAACGAGAGAAAATTGGCAAAACGTTCAAAAATGGATGAAATCGGTCGAAAAGGTCGAAATCGGTCGAACACGGTCGCAATCGGTCGTAGTCGGTCTAAAACGGTCTGAATCCATCGAAATCTGTCGAAAATTGTCAAAATCGGTCGAAAACTAGCGAGATCGGTCAAAATCAATTGAATGGTCAAAAGGGGACGAAAAACTTTACAAACGGATGAAAACGTAAAAAAAAATACAAAACGAATAAAAATGTTGTATAATATTTGTCTTAGTTTACAAAACCCAATGCACATGACCCATGACCCATGTTAATTACCCATTGTCGATCACCAGTCATGTATTGGTCGATAACATGACCCATTACCCATGTTAATTACCCATTGTCAACAATCATGGATGTGTCGTAACATGACACTCTAAGCAACTATAACACAATGCATATGACCCATATGATGTTAAATACCCATTAATTAATGTGACCAGTGATAACCTAATGCACATGACCCATATTTAGGGGTGCTTGGTTGGGGGTAATTGGGGGTGGGGAATGAGAAAGGTAATAATTAAACATGTCTGGTTAGGAGTAAGGAATGCAATCATTGTTTATATTGGGAGGTATGGTAATGATTACTCACCACCATCAGCAGTAGCCACCACCAGCACCACCAGCACCACCACCACCCACCACCGTTAGCAGCCACCACAACTAGTAGCCACCACCACTAGCAGCCACCACCACTAGCAACCACCACCACCAGCAACCACCACCACCACCACCACCATTACCACCAGCAGCCACCACCACCACCCACCACCACCACCATCACCAGCCACCACCACCACCATTACCACAAAGACCACCACCACCAACCACCATTACCACCAAAGATCCACCACCACCACCAAAGAACCACCACCACCACCACCACCACCACCACCAAAGAACCACCACCACCACCACCATTACCACTAGCAGCCACCACCACTACCACCAACCACCATTACCAACAGCCACCACCACCACCACCACCAGCTACCACCACCACCACCACCACCACCAGCAACAACCACTACCACCACCAGCATTAACCACCTCTACCACCACTACTAACCGCCACCACCACTACCACTTTGGAGGTTAATGTGTTTTTCTTAAACCAAACACTTTCAAATATAATGATAATCTCCATTCATTACTTTGCATTCAATTAGTATACTTACATACAAAATATATAAAAAACATATGCTATATCACGTACAAGCTCGAAAACTCAATAATAACTCGAGTCGAACTTATACAAGGTTGATCTCAACTCATTAACCATTTCGAGTTCATTTGATAGGTTTGAGCTTGAGCTCAAAGCTCGATAAGAATCAGCTCGAACGAACTCTAGTTGGCTTGAGCTCAACTAGTTTATGCAATTCAGAATTAAAAATTAAAGTTTGGCTCGAGCTTGGCTCGTAATATATCATTTCCGCCCCTAATAAAAACAAAGATTAAAATATTTCATGTGTTAAATTTATATGTAATATTTTACATGTCCTGAACTTAGTTTTCCACAAAATAAAATTTCCCTCTCAACTTTTCACAAGTCTCGCCTAAACTTTTCCCCAAAATCAAATTGCCCCTCTACTCATCTTTATCCTTTTTCTAAAATGAAATTTTCATTCTAACTTTTCACAAAGCCCGCCTAATTGTTTTCCCAAAAATCAAATTACCCTATGTATCTCACAGCAAAAAAAAAAAAAAAAAAACGCATTCATTATTCAGTATCACAACTTTAAAAAACAAACAAGAAACCTTCCCTTCTCAAACCTGTTAGGAATTGGAAATTCCATAAGTGAAGTGTCGGTCACCCCAAATATTATCTAGCATAAGTTAGCTCGTAGACTTGTCATTATTTACGTTACTTAGTAGTTTATTAGTTAGTTTGTAGCGTAGATTAGTTTAGTGTAACACCGTGGAGGAAGGACGGGTCTTTACCCATCAGATACCGATCCACAGGCCGTCGAGAGGTCGTGTAGTCTTGTAACTATAAATACCCTTCCATCCTTGGAAGGGTGTGGCTTGGAATCTAACCTTTCATATTTTGTTCATCAACTCTCTACCAAGAATACCACCTCTACTTTCTCTCTAAAATGTCTAACATGTATTTCCATCATCCAAGACCACCCGAATCATCATAACACAATAATATTACGATCCTACAAATGGTATCAGAGCCATGGTTGTTGTGTCTTGATGATTTTTTGTTGTTTTGATACTTATTTGAAACTGGTTTCAACATGTTTTGATACTTTTTTATGGTCGGAATACGTTCTATGGGTAAACAGTTCTTTTACATGTTTTGGTATTCTTCTTTTGGTCTATATATCATGGTCTTAACTGGTTTCAACATGTGTCCAAGTCAGTATTTTTGTCCAAGTTCTGTTTGTGTATGCTTTGTCCAAAAAAGCCAACTGTTTGAATATCTGGTCATTTTTGTGGTTATAATAGGTAAAAAAGGTGCATCCTTTGTGCAATTTTCTGGGTAAGCATGAAGCTGAACGGAAAATCTTAGTCGGAAAACTCACCGGAAAATCCTAGCGACTTGTTCGTGTTCTGCCTAGCGACTTGTATTTACAAGTCGTAGCAACTTGGTCTTGCGACATGTGCTATTTAGCGACTTGTTTTTTTAAAGAGAGTAGCGAGTTGAGACATGTAGCGAGTTGACTCTTTAGTCAACTCAAGTCAATAGCGACTTGACATAAAAGTCAATAGCGACTTGACATAACTCGCTAGCGAGTTGGCACATATCTTAGACCTAGTGACTTGTCACTGATGGTTAGCGACTTGACTCAACTTTTATAGCAACTTGACATGTACATAAAAGAAGATGAAGAAGAATGACAACCCAACTGCATTTCGTTGACCACATGAGACCAAAAGAACTCAAGATTTAAACTATACAACATCAATCAACTTATGAGTCTCACTACATCAGCCACAACTTATCCACTCTAATCATTCATCCCAACTCACAAGACTCATATGATGAATAATTATCAAGATCTCAGCTCATACTTCTTGTGTTACCAAATGGCGTATCATGACTCTAAAGTCAGTTCTCACAAGAATAAATGCATCACCGATCAATGACTCATGACTCAAACTAAATATGAAAGTACAAAGATCTCAGATGTTTCTTTGTGTATCTCAATGATATATCAAGACTCCAAGGTCTATGACACGAAGGTTTCCATCCATCATCGATCCATAAATACTCGTTAATGTACTATCTGAATCAGTCAATGAAAATCAAATAACAAATTTGTTATCCTTCTTCATTTATTCGGTCAAGACTCAAAAAGAAAAACGACTCATACTAATACAAGATCTCAGAATGGTCTCGTGGGTTAAAGATTTATCAAAGATCATTTCAGATCCTTTCATATCCCAAGTACATCATCACCGATCTTTAAATATTCCTCATTTGATTTATGTTTGTTGTTCGACAATCAAAAATTAGTATAAAACAAAATTGTTTTATCTATATTTTTCAGTCAATAAAATCGAAAAAGAACATCATGCAAATTTTCAAAACCATGAATTGATATTAACATGTAAAGTTAATTCATTTATCATTCGTTCGTTTTTATTAAGCAACATCATAATCAAAAGACTACTTTGTTAGTATTTACCTACCTTGATGTCGTCTCAATAGAGCCTTGCCATCCCTGTGGCATACTCGTTGTCGGATTAAATGCAAAGTGATGTTGAAGGAGTCCTCATTTCTGATTCCTTTACAATTAAGTGGGAGGCGTGTGGTATGAGAAGTGTTTGATAGTTACTGTTTGATGGGGGCAGATGAGAGCTGAGAGTTGTTATTAGGGTTTGTTAAGTGTGAGTAATATGAGGTGAAGATGTGTGTGATGTTAATTAACTGATGGGGGCGTATGTTTGTGTAAGTATTAGGGTTATGAGTAAGTTATGTGTCGTTATATACCCCGAGGATTAGGGTTAGGATTACCCTTGGACCAGGTCTTAAAATCATGGGCTGTAATGTTGTTGATTGGGCCGGATTTTTTGGTGTTGTTTCATGTGGGCTGGATACTGGATCTCGTTGTGGCATGTATTGCGAATATTGTCATCCTAAATGATCTTGGAGATTCATAGATTTTGTTGTGGTATAAAGTTGATTGTTTGGTTATTCAAATTTCACGAGAGATACTTATTCACGGCCTGCGTGTGTAATTGATCTTTATTTGGTTCAAGGTTCTTATCCAGTATTATTGATGTGGTATGGTTGTAACAGCTCAAATGCCTGTTAATTGGAGCCTGGTCAAACTCTTTGCAATATGTTATATGTCAAAGATATCGGAATGCATGAAATAACCATTGCAAGAATTTACATTGACCGGGTAGGATCGCATTGTTATTTGGATCGGGTTGGAAACTATTGGATGACATGATTTTTTATTTGTTTAAGAAATTTGTTGCTGATGCGATTCTTAATGGTGAGATTCGGGATGATGCTGAGATTCGTTATGTTGTGAGTCTTGGTACTCTAGTGTATACATTTTCACGAAAAACATTATGCCACGACTTGTACTGTTATTGGAACTAGGTTGACTATGGGGTTTTCGTACATTGGGTACACCACTTCTTCTTCACAAGGATTAGTACAAGTTTAAGTAACAAATCTGGGGAATTTTACTTCATGATCAAGTTTGCCATATCGGGTTTACTTCACCAAGTTGTCACTGCAATAGCCGGCAAAATGCGTGATTGATGTACTTACCAAAGTGCTTATTGGATGGTTGATGATAATGTTGATGTTGGATAATGAACCGTGATGAACCGCTACATGTTCCCTAAAATGATATTCACCGAAACCAAAGTTGTCATAACACATTCAAGTCGACATTGTTTACGGTTTTGTCTTGATTTTGTAAAATCCCGAAAGAATCTATTTCTGTTTAAATCATAGACTTGTAAAATCCGTGACAATGGAAACATCCCAGAAATTGTAAAGTGCATTTCGGATCTATCTTACGGTTTATTCTTGGTTTTGTAAAATCCGCGAAGAAACTATTTCTCGGTTTAAACCATAGAATTGTAAAATCCGTAATGATGGAACCATCCGAGAGAAAGGAAAGTGTATTTCGGATCTTATCGATGTCGGTGCTACGGTTTCTACTTGAAGAAGGGATAAAAGGGTGTACTTCATGAATTGGATGTGTGTTTGGATATTCGTCATGGCAGGTTGGTTATTACATGGTTTTAAGGGGTTATGTACTTTTAACCATGGTCGGGATGAAACCATTATCAGAGTTCACTTTAAACGTCAAAGGAGGCTAGATTTGAGCTTTTAACCAGAAGATGTGACAACGGAGTTAATTCACTATTATTTATTTGAGGTTGAAGTAAATTATCACGGGCGAGTGTATTTAGTATCTGAAGGTATCGGGGATGGAAGGATGAAGATTCTTCATGATCCTTGATCGAGCTTAATATCAAAAAAAAAAAAAAATGAAGACTTGGAAATCTAGTTATTGTTGGTTGTCTTTTACCTTTTCTTTTACCACTTGGGGGAATTGGGCTCTTATCACCACAAAATAACTATCACTTAAAGGAGTTACGTTGTAGTGCTCAGTGTCACATTCAATTGTGGATTTTCAAGAGGTGATATACGTTTAATACTCGATGGTTAGTTGGTTGAATAGTATAGAGTACTATGAGATTCAAATGGGCATGAAGTCTCGGCACCGCTCTTTGTTACATATGTGCAAGTTTAAGTCATGAGTTCGGGTTAGTTTACTTCAGGGTCAAATTCATCATATTGGGTTTTCTCCATCAGCTGTCACTACAAAGAGCCTACGGAATGATAATGGGGTGGATTACAAGTTTTTCCAAGAGAGCTGAAAAGAGAGAGATTATGACGATTGAATACTTCAGTTCAAACCTCGTACTCTAAAGAAAAGAAAAGTGTACGTGTCGCGCTTTATCTTGGAAGAAGAAATCTTCTTATTATGACCATTCTCATCAACATGCTTCATGCTTTTTCCATGCGCTTGGTCATCAAGTGAACCGGACTACTGTTGATTGTTTTCTTATTCCACTTGCTCAACTATAATGACGATGGCGACATCATGTGCTAATTTTGCGGGGGAGAAGTGTGAATAGGCTACATTTGTTAAAGATTTTCACTTATTCAATCAAGAATGGCAACTCCGTATGCAATTCTTGAGGGGGAGAAGAAGTATGATAACTCTGCATGTTGAGTTTTATCTGAGAATAAAATGGTCAAACGGCTCCAAACTCATGTAAGAACCGATATTCTTCTTATCAGGTCATCTTCACATGGAGTTTTCTTCTTAGAGCAGTTGGTTGACATCTTCACAAGCTGATGTGAGTTTAACGACAAAGTGCTTCCGGTTAATGCTTCACGTACACATCAACATGATGATTCCGAACAACCTTTTATTCTTGTTGTTTAACACATCACCATGCTCTTCAAGTTTTACTTTGAAGATCCACTTGAGAGAAATGATCATAGCAATGATGTTTGATGTGATTGTTTGCTTAGTGTTACCATTTCGTGTGTTCGTTCTTGGTCGATTGTCGATTTCCTTAATGAACATCTTTCGTTCTTGTTTGATTGGGAGGATTTTAAGTTAAGGGGATTTGCAAGATGTGTTAATTGGGATTCTTTTGGTGTGATGAAGATGTTAACTATATATTCCCCAACTGGACAATCTTGAAGAAGGTCGAGTCTACACCGTTTCTACACTTTCTCACGCATGATAGAAGACTAAAGACGTGTTGCATTTAACGATCTAAAGACTTCTTTTTAATCTGGGCATGTATCATACAGATTGTCGGTTTAGGGGAGAGCACTAATTGGGGGAGGGTGAAAGAATTTAATCCCCAATTAGACTTGCTCACATTCTTCAGCAAGTTGATTCTCACATAAGTTCAAGTGTTCTTCTCAACAGATTTCTAGTATACGGGCTTACAATATATTCTCGATTCAAGTATCAAAACCAAGCAAGGGGAAGGAGACACGATTCAAACGCGAGTAATCTTGATGAGCTTAATACTTCTAAGTGATTGAAGATATCCCGGGAAGACTATTGTCATTACCGCAGAGAAACTCAAGGTTTGACTCATGGCGTTTAGTGTTATTATTCCAACGACGTGGGGGAAGTGATGTAAGAGAAAGTTTCTGAAGATAAAAAGAGGTACACATGTGTGTGATGTTTTCGATGTTATCGCAATCATCAGGGGAGAGAGAATTGTGTACATTGGGGGTGCTCAGTTGTCTCACTTGAGAGCTTAATCGATGATTCGTAGATATAATCACTTATTCCGGGTTGACATCCGCAGATTGTCCTCCGTAGAGATAATCGATGATTCGGCATGCTTCTTCAATGTTATCGGTTATTCTCTCTTGGGCATTCGGTACCGGGTTCGTGAGCTTCATACACTTTCTTGTGGGAGAGAAAATTATACATCGGGGTTATTCTTTGGCTATCGGACTTAATCGCTACTGATGGTATAAGTTTCTCTCGTCTTGAGTATATGTGTATTCGGGTTCGTGAGCTCTAGTCTAAGAGACCGATCGCATCAATTCATCTACTTGGGGAAGTGTTCTCTTGACACCTTTTGGAATGGACCGCTTGAGACTTGGTGGAAAAGGAATTTGAGAAGAGTTATTTAAGCGTGGGATGATACGTTCTGTGTTCTTCTATTGGATGATATAACCCCGAACGAAGATTCTCGACTATCGTTCTTAAAAGGAGCAGCGGGATTTATGATAATGGTGTGCTTCTCTGTGCACCGCTAAGGGAAGCTTGAAAGAAAGCTTCAATCTGCTTTCGGCTAAAGGATTTTCGGTTTGGGGAAGTCGCCAAAGTCTCACTTCGGATGGTTCAATTTCTTTCTTCAATGCAAGAGCCTCGGAAGCTTTGGTGGTGAAAGTTTTAGGGATGATGATTTCTATCTTCTACAATGGGGCTGATTGATATCCTTATCTCGGTACTCATATCATCATCTTCTTAAACTATATCATCTACTCTATCTGTGTATATATCTATCAAAAAGCAAAATACAAAAATAGAAAACCAACAAAAAGAAAATAGAAAAATATAAAACCTTCAAAAACCCATAAAAATCGAGAAAATTTGAAAATACCAAAAATATGTTTTCTAAGACATGTCTTCGTATCGATAACATCTGCGGTCTTGAAATGTCATTCAATAATGGCACGGGACCATAGATGAAGTTCGAGCAGAGGTGTAAATATTCTTTTCAAAACATGTCTCTAAATATGGCTTACGTTATTTGATCAGAACCCGTGCTTAAAACTATGGTTTGCTATTATCTCAGATAGCAACCCGCTCTTCAAGAAAGGAAAGTGTTGCGCTAAACCTATTTTCAAAATATTTCGTGCACTTATCCTAAAACAAAAATGAGTAAAGTATGTCGAAGGACTGCTGTTCCTACACAAATGTTTTTCCGTCTAAAATTCTTCAGAAAAATATTTGTTGTTTTTTTAACAAAATGGTGGTAAATGAGTTGCTATATAAACAATAAGAATCAGTGTCGTTATAAAATTTTCAAACTCAATCAATGACTTCCGCGCTTTTAATCTTTTCATAAAATGAGTCATTGATTGAGGGGGAGAACGTTTTTTAAATTTATATCATCTATCGGACTTATCTAATTATCCTAAATGCTTAACTGAAAAATGATGTTAACCTACGTTGAAGGACTAGGTGCCCAGGATATGATTGTTAGGATTAGATGATTAGAGTTTGATAAACACATAAATCCCATACCGTATATGAACTGATTGTTGTGTTGGTTTGACTTTTATTAGTCGATTGCTGTTTGGGTGATGTCGACCACCATATATTTGTTTGTGTCTACTAACGTATACAGGTATATTGGTAAATAAGAATGTTCCCCATCCGGATCCCACAAATGAAGATGATTGGATGCCGAATGGAAAGGGTAACTATCTCTTGGGTTGACAAATGAAGAAACGGAGCTTAATTGGACTTCTATGGAGAGTTGGCATGAAATGCAACGTAGGAGGTCTCACTGCATCAACAGATGGTTTTATTCATCATCAAATGAAGAAACGAAGCTTAATTTGACCTCGGTTGGCATGAAAAAATGCAACGTAAGATGTCTCATCGCATCGCCAGACGGTTTTCTTCCAACCCTCAAGAACATCAATGTATGTACTCAACCACCTAACGATCTTTGTGCGGATAATTGTGATTATACCATTTTCTTTAAACAATTTTTAACTAATATTGTTTTGAAAATGGAAAATATTTGTTTTGAAAATAAATTGGACTTAATTTTGAAAATCACCGGACTTCATTTTATCAAAACCTAAGTCACTCAATCAACGACTACGGTCATCGATTGAGGAGAGAGTGATTTAAAATAAATTATTTTCAAACAATATTGCTTCATAAAAGTCCGGATTGTACAAAATAAGTGGTGATCTAAAGATTTAATGTTATGTCATGGTATGATTTTCATTAAGAATCAAGATCTTTCAAAATGAAATTTTTACATTCTTGTTTGATTGTGAAATTGTTTTATTTTACTTAAAGATCTCTTAAAACTATCATACCGACACTAACAATCTTTAATGTCGTAATTGGTCCTCATTAGTCATTTTTCAAAATTAAATTTTGCCACGTCTTTCCCTAAAATTTTTCCAAATGATTTAAATCAATCGGGATCCAAAATCTCAATTGGTTTGAAATTTTGATCGAGGGAGGATCGTGATTTAAATCTCAAATTTGTTTAAATGGAATTGGTTTTAGTCCTTTAAAGGCACTCCTGCCTCCATGTGCCAAACGATTTATAAACACATAATGCACATGTTGAGGGGGAGCATTTATCCAAGAACAAAATGAGTATTTAAACAAGGCACATATTCTCCCATGTTTTCTAAACCTTATTAAATCACTTGGGATCCAAAATCTCAAAGGGTTTGATATTTTTGATCGGGGAGAATTTGTGATTTAATAATGAAATTTGATAAAGGATGATCGATTTGATTCAAAGTGTTAGTTCTCTCTAATATGTGCTAAACTCTTTCGCTTATCGATGCACATATTGAGGGAGCAAATGGTTTCTTAATGGCTTTTGTATTCGTGGATGTGCTTCAAATGAATTCTTGCCTCTATGTGATAAAATGATTTCAAATATCCTATGCACATATTGAGGGGGAGAATTTACCAAGAAAATAAAATGGATTTTTCTACGGAAATTGTGATCAAAGAAATTATTTCTAAAGAACTCTTGCCTCCATGTGCTAAACAATTTCAAGATCATATGCACATGTTGAGGGGGAGCATTTCTAAATGATCAAAACTATTAAGGTACAAAATGCTTTGATCTCGTATCACACGTACCTTGATTGACTTTTCCAAATGATTTTTCAATTGGTTTCGAGAAGGAATGAACTGTACCAAAAGACCGACCATTTTACTTTATGTATGGAGTTATAAGGATGGTGAGGTTAGGTATTAGTTCCCACGATCCGCCGAACCGGAGGGATCTACCGAGGACAATCCACTAGATAGTGTAGAGTCCTTAGGTATGTTGAAAAAGGAGAAAATGAGAATATGGGAAGAGTGCCGATCGAGATAGAGCTAGAACCGGAATAAACCCAACAAGGTTCTAGTAATGAAGTCTCGTAAGCAATCAAGGGTTGAAGAATAAAAAGAAATGAAATGAGAAAAGGGTGAAAAGAAATAGCCCTCCAACAATTCAACCTTAGGGCGATGAAGGGTTCAATACATATGCTACGGTGGTTACTAAGGTAACACTAGTATTGAAGACAAGACGTCATGGACCCAAAGGACGACCGCACTACAACTTCCCAAGCTACTCAAGTTCCTCTTAAAGGGCTTGTTTCATTCTCACGGGGAACCTACATAATCTATCGACTTTCTCTTAGAGATTGTTGATATTGAAGAAGGAGACCCTCTCCTAGTCTCCGCATAGGAAACCAAATATGCACAATTGAGTCTAGAGCCAAGAGATCATCCACAATATCTCATTAGGACACAAAATTAATGAAGACTTCTTTGTTTCACACAATGTGGAAAGTAAGTATATATTGAGAGTCCCACGATTATCCTTGTGGTATTGCGGAACATCCGAAAGTGATATGTAAAAGTATTCACGATGAAGATGGAAATCCTTCTAGAGCCAACATCTAACAAGCTCTTGGTGGGTGCATGTGAGATCTTCTCGTAAGATCAAGCTTGTGACAACTGGACAAAAACGATGGGGCGATTCACTCGTGAATCAACCTTGGTCCAGGAAATGAATTGACGAATACTTTTGGAAAAACCGTTCGATGTGCAAACATTCTTTTCTCTAGCACGTCGAATGTGTATTCATTTTCAAATTCAAAAGTATCTCGATTGAAAAATACTTTTGGAAAAACCGCTCGATGTGCGAATCTCTTCTTTCTCTAGCACGTCGAATGTGTACTCTTTCAAATACAAAAAGTATTTATGATTAAAATTGATCTTTCTTATAAAACCTTAGTCGTATTGCAAAACTCTTTCTTCTAAGCAATACGCGATTGTTTTCAAATCAATTTTCATCAATCGATGAATCTCAATTATTTGGTTCACTCACTCCGTGTTGTCTTCTTTGTGACGTTTCGGTTTGAGAACGCCTAGAACAGGTGTGAAACCCCGTCAAGGAGATTCTTGAATTATACCGATCACGGCAAGACTTGTACTAATCAACGGGAACCGTGGGCCATGTACCTTAATTCAACGAAGTGATCAAAGACACTTTCGTGTGTTTTATTGCTAATCGTTGTTTGCGGTACATTTAGACGGTTGCGGTGATCAAAATTGAGGAGTCAATCCAAAGCCACATGCTCACAACATCCACACTTAATTGAAGAAATCATGGTGGTGCATACCTACATAACCCGGTTTCGATATTTTTATACTATGCTTACCTTTCTGACTGCGCAAATATCATGAACCAATGAAGCTTCCGCTACTCGATGGAAAGATGTCATGATTCAAAAGTGTGAGCATGTCGGTCCGAAAGTTACAACATCACTTGAAGGCAACACTACAAAGGGTGATCCAGAGATCTATTGTGGCTGATGATCTCAATGAAAGCTCAAAGATCATCAAAGATGTGGATCAGTTCAAAGACCTCCACTGAAAGTACAAAATATGCAGACTTTGAAGTATCACTGCTAAAGCACAAAGATTGCGGATGTGAAGAATTGAAGTCTACGAGCTCAGAACAGAAGACAAAATAGAATGCTAGGATTCAAAATGAAATCATGGGGTGACCTCCCTTAGGGGGAGATTGTTAGGAATAGGAAATTCCATAGTGAAGAGTCGGTCACCCCAAATATAATCTAGCATAAGTTTGCTCGTAAACATATCGTTATTTACGTTGTTTAATAGTTAATTAAATAGTTATTAGCTAAGAGTAGTTTAGAGTAACAC
Source organism: Chrysanthemum lavandulifolium (assembly GCA_022545495.1). Lineage (NCBI taxonomy): Eukaryota > Viridiplantae > Streptophyta > Magnoliopsida > Asterales > Asteraceae > Chrysanthemum > Chrysanthemum lavandulifolium. The sequence goes on from JAHFWF010000138.1 coordinate 341,647, forward strand.
CGTGGAGGAATGACGGGTCTTTACCCATCGTATACCGATCCACAGGCCGTCGGGAGGTCGTTTAGTTTGTAACTATAAATACCCTTCCTCTAAGGAAGGGTGGTGCTCTCATTAATCTAACCTTTCCTTTTGATTATTTCTCTCTAGAAACACCTCTCTACTCTCTTCATCTCTCTAACATGGCTATCTTGTTTAATCATCTACCTAGACCACCCGAATCACCTAAACAACATATAATAAATGATCCTACACGCTTTAATTATTGAGGGCGTCACCCACAGTTTTCACCTCAGACGGCCCAGATCTAGAATCAAGACGATGTCCCGACTGAAGACCGACAGCGTCCCAATTCTAAGGTGACGCCGTCCCATCGATGACTTGGCCCAGACGAAACCCTAATGACGGCGAGCTAATGGCGTCCCATGCAAAAGGTGACGCCGTCACAATTGTAAATATATATATAGAATTCGATTTTTCTGTATTTTAGGAGGTAGACTTTTGGAGGAAAAACCCTAATTCGTTTGTAGTCTGACTTGGAAAATATCTTAGGGTCCCATACCTTATTTTACACATTGAAATACTTTTATTAATCCAAATTATCATTATGTCTATCCTATATTCGATTGATTGTATGTATGCTTGCTTGTCTATCATGTCAAGCCAAATTACTTGTGTATTTGCTTAGATATATGAAACCTAGTTATTGATTATTGTTAGGTTGTTTCTTATCTTAATTGAAATTGGCTTAGGAGTGCAACTAGGCATCTTCGTTGTATTTATTGCTAGAGTATTCTTTATGATAATATGGTCTACGGATGAAATAGCTTAGGCTTGCCGACTTCGTAGGTCATATACGAGAGATAACCTCAAAGAACTAGGGACCACGCATACCCTAAGACCTTTAGGAATACAAAGCGTTAAGATAAAGGACGTGACAACTTAACCGACCAATAAACGATAACTAGGGAGTAATAGTATCTAGGTGAACACATCTTTAATCATCATACGAGCACACTTCAATTAGACATAAGCTACCTGTAGTAATTAGATAATTAGATAATTTGATAAAGTAGAGTAATCGGTAGAAGTACCACCCCCAAACCAATTACCTCGAGATTTTACCTTAGCTTTGTAAAAAACCATAAAAAGATTAAAAAAAAAAGAAAAAGAAAAAGAAAAGAAAGAATCGTCCTCAACCCCACCTTCTCGTCATATATTTCTTACTAGTATTCCTATTCCCCTAGAGAGTGATGTCAATCCACGTGGCTTACCTCATACTACACTACAGCGATTAGGTTCACTGCCTAGGAGGTTAAAAAACTTGCTCGAAGAAAAGAAAGTTTCCTTTGACCCCGAACGCGCCTTCCTCGTGCATCAAGTTTTTGGCGCCGCTGCCGGGGAATAGAATAGCTAGTTAGATCTCTATCTCGTTTAGGTTCCTTTACTTGATTCCTATCAAGTAAGATTTTTTATAATTTTCATTAGCTTTCTTGTAGTCTATCCCCCTTCTTCGTGTCTTTGTTCATAGCCTCATCATTTTTCATCGTGGAAGGTGATAACCCACCAAATCAACCACTTCCAATCAACCCACCACCAATTGACCCGCCAAGAGGCCGTACTCTTGGTGAATACTCTAGACCGATCCATCAAAGATATAGAAACACCATTGAGCTCCCCGATCAAACTCAAAATATGGCCCTGCGATCCGACACCATCCGGTTAGTGCAAAATGGATGTGCATTCCATGGACTTCATTCTGAAGATCCTAATCAGCATCTCAAGGCCTTCCTTAAAATCGTTGACTCTATCGACCTTGATGCTACCACATGGGCGACCACGCGCTTGAGTCTCTTCCAATTCTATCTACGGGACCAAGCTAGTAATTGGCTTGAGCGACTTCCCGCCGGATCCATCGTAAGTTGGGATGATCTAACTACTCATTTCCTCACCCAATTTTTCCCACCGGGGAGAAGTACCAAACTAAGGAACAACATCTTGATGTTCCAACAACGTCAAGGCGAAAATCTCTACGAGGCGTGGAGTCGATTCAAGGACTTGCTCCACAAAGTCCCTCATCACGGCATCGATCTTTGGCTTCAAGTCTAAATCTTTTACGATCATGTCAATTTCTCAACTAGGCAAACCATCGACCAAGCGGCCGGTGGCAAACTTAGTGAACTTACAGCAGAAGAATCGTGGGGTACAATAGAGGATCTTGGCCTCTATGACAACGAATGTTGGAATACCCATGAGTTGCCCAAAACCATCAAGGCAATCTCCTTGCCTCCCATTGACTCACAACCTTCTAATCGTAGGATGCTCGAACTTGAAGATCAAGTCAAATTCCTAATGAGCTCCTACGAGAATCCTAAGCCTTCACACCAAGTGAACAAAATCACCCTACCTTGTGAATTATGTAATGGTCCCCACGACACTCGTGATTGCGCAAGGCTCCCCGAACAAGCTTTTGTGGACTACGCCTCCATGTGTACCGATGGAGCGAGAGAGAAGTGGTACACTTTCAAGCCTGAGCAAAACAAATTAGAAAATTCCTACAACCCCTCATGGAGAAATCACCCTAACCTTAGGTGGTGTCAAAACTCAAACTCGTCCCAAAATAACTCATCTAGTCCACCCAATAGGTCCTAACCAAACCACACCTCCTACACCAACCCTACAAACACCGAAAATTCCACTAGTCTTGAGGCAATGGTGTCCAAGTTCATGTCATCTCAAGAAGCTCGATTGACTAAGCTTGAAGCCGATTTCAAGCAATGACAAAGCGAGATGACAACCAAACTCGACACCCTCTTAAAAGCCTTCAATGACCGAAATATTGGATCACTCTCAAGTGACACTATAAAGAAACCAAAAGTGAATTCGATTTCATCGACTTCATGTTCTTGCTCACCAAGGGAGAGTGCATATCCATGCCCCTCACACCCAAAATTCCATTCAGTTAACACCATCGACACGGGTTCCAAACGATCCTTCAAGAGATACCAAGGACCCGATCCAATGGTCCACTTAAATCTTGAGACACCAATAAACCAAGAACTCAAACCCACTCTAGAAGAGGAGTAAAAGGAGCTCCACCAAGAAAAACCGGTTCTTGAAGTCTTGACTCATGCGCCTTACTATAATGCTTTAAAAGATAAATATGAGCAAGAACTAAAATTAGGAGAACAACTAAAATTAGGAGAACGTGGGTTCGCATTTGTGAAAAATAAGTTACCTAAGAAGTTAGATGATGCATTGGAAATTCCAAAGCTTTCGACACATTAGCCGACTTAGGGTCAAGCATCAACCTTCTTCCGTTGTCCCTCCATAAAAGCCTTAACTTAGGAAAAATAGAATCAACGGAAACCATCTTAGATTTAGCGGATGGTAGTATTGCATATCCGGTAGGGATAATAAAGGACATGGTAGTACACATAGGTCGATTAACTCTTTTAGCAGATTTCCATGTGCTAGACATGAATAAGGACCCATTGGAAGAGGATTCTTAGCTACCGCTAGTGCCATAATTGATTGCAAGATGTCTAAGATAGTGTTAGGAGAAGGGAATGTTAGGTCAATTTACGATGTCAAGAAGCATATCTACTACAAAGAGGACGAACAAATACCCTATGAGATCATGTTGGATAGAAGACCATCTAGATATGGACCTTGGACCAATAGAGATTTTGTAGGCCCTCAACGACCTTTCTATCTAGAAGAGACCTTCGTGAGTAACGCAACTCTCAGTTGAAGTGAACCCGTTCGAGGATACTTTAGTGTTTAGGAAGATGACCGAATTTCTAGGAACCTTGCCCATTAATCTTAACATGAATTGGTGGAAAGTTGAGAGTGAGAAGCCTAAGTATAATTGGAGTTGGGATAGACCACCTAGTGATGGGAATGGAGAATGGCACATTAGGATGACAATATATGATCCCGGTGGAGAGAATTTTGAAAAGTCATACCGGACTAAGCGTACTAATAGGAAGTTAAAAGATAAGTTTGATCCCTATGACGTTCTTGAGGATAAACTTACTTACATGGGTACGTAGGAGCACGACTTCGAGTCTAGCTACAAGACTTAAATAAAGAAAAGCGCTTCGTGGGAGGCAACCCATGCTTAATTGTTTGCTTGTTTTGTTTTTCAATTTTTGTGTGTCTTATATCTTTTTCATGTTGTTTATTCTCATGTTATACTTTGTGAAAATGCTTTATTTTGTCTTTAACCTCGTCTTAATTACATATAAAGGTATTTTACAAAAAGATAAGTGTAGGGAAGATCACATACATTTTTTAAGAACATGAACATGAGACTTAAAACTATTGAAATTGATATATATGTGTGTTTGTTAGAGTCAAATGCATGTATCGAGTCATAATGAATGTTTTGCAGGAATTTTTCCAGGTTTTAAAGATATAATTTTTCCAGAATTTTTTCAGAAAAACGCAGAAGACCACTTTCTATCAGGACAACCTGATGGCGTCATGATTAAAGCCTAACGACGTCGGGCTATGTAGAAAGCAGTTATACTGGTTTTTCGTTTTACATGTAACTTATAAATTTTAGAAATTCCTGTGTCTTAATTTTCCAAAAGCGCAAACATCCATTCCACAAGCATTATATCTTACTTGCTTTCTAGTGTAGTTGTGTCTCATATATAGTTTTACCGCCGATTTTATGAGTAGGTTTCGTTTTTTTCTTATAAGTGTGCAGGTTATATTTGGCAAGAAGAAGAAACACTCATTGGATGAAGCTTATTACTCATGCATTCTTCTTGGAAAAGAATTTAACTGCAACTTCACACGGATCCTACCGAGCTAATCAGGGAAGTATTAGTTCCTTTTCCTTACTTACCTTCCTTTATCATAACTTTGATTCTTTCGAGGAACATTGGGGACAATGTTCAGTTTAAATGTAGGGAGGGAGAATAAAACGGGAACTTAGAAACTATTCACTCACTTGATTATTTGTCTTGTCCTTGGTAATTTGTGTAATAAACTATGAGAAATATTCGTTAGGGCAATTTTAGCGCCAAATTTCAATTTTTTATGACATTTACGAGTTAACTTTAGTCTTAATAAAGCGTCTCATGGATAGGAATTATTTGACTAGCACAAAAACCGTTTACCACTCAAATTCCACCCTAAAAATGTGAGGTTCGCCCCTAGATCTTTGGGAATAAAAGCATTAACCTTTAATGCTTAGAGAGTGTACCGGTAGTATAATAGATTCTAGAACTTGTTTTGTGATACATTCCGAGATCGCTAGTGAGACTACACTTGTGTTGTTAGGAATAACTAAGTGAAAAGAGGCATTAGGATAACCCTTGTTTGAAACATGTATTATAATTACGTCTTCCACATCGGTTGAGTAATTACCCCACACCCTTGCGATGTACTCATCTTTAGTACACGATACCCCTAGTTAACCCCTCAGAGCCTATCCTTTTTGCGGTTCTAGTGATGTTTTGGTTTTCCGGAATATCAATGAAAAACATTGTTTACAATCCACCCCCAAATGTACAACCAAATCACCTCAGCCTACCTTGTATGCACTCGTCTTTAGTGCATTATTGTTATCATTACTAAACCCTTAGTTCAAATATCTAGTTACTTGCATGTTTGCTAAGTCGAGTCATATCTTTTGTACACAGTTTTGGGACAATTGGCATTCATGGGTAAAAAGTAATATTTTATGAAGTAACGGGAAAGAACAATAAATTAAAATTCCCTTTGTCTACGTAATAAATACTCCAAGTGTTTGGATCTTTTCAAATCGGGTCAATTAGTGTTAGAGAAATAAAAACTCAAGTGTAGGGATACTCCTATAAATCCCTTATATTTTGATGTTATCGTAGAGGATGGTAGAGTAAAAAGGTATGTAAAAAAAAATAAAAAATAAATAAATGAAGAAAAAAAACATACGGGCTACCATCCTACATCTATCTTTATGTTTATGTTTTTAAATTTATGTTTGTTTTGTTTCAAGTTATCTAGAGTTTGTTAGTCGAGTCTTGGCTTAGCAACGCCACGTTTTACATGCTTGTAACATAAGATTTTTGACTTGCCACCACTAAATATCCCTTATCCAACAAAACCATTTGTTTCCCTACCGTAAGCCTAACGCTACAACCCTTGTAAAGACCTCTTAGATAGTTGTTCCTAGGTACATACGCCAAAGCGGTGGAGGTTTGATCTAGTCTCAAGCTTATGGTAATCAATGTACTATGCCAGGTAATGAGTGTTTATCTTCCATTTCCATTCATATTATATTTCATATAAACCCGAGAGATGATAGAATCCAAAAACCACTTGTGAGGTGCTAGTATATAATTTTCGTGCTTGTTATGACTATTGTGGTACTTTTACTTGTTATGAACTATTTTAAACCAATGCTTCATGCCCCCTAACTTATAAATTGATTGGTCAAAAACACATTTGCTTGAGGACAAGCAAATACCAAGTGTAGGGATATTCGATAAGGATTTAAAACGTACTCTTTTATGGGATCATTTAAGCCCTATTTCGACATATTTTATATCCGTTACTGCTTAATATCGTTCCTTTTTTACTTTTTAGGTCTTTTGGAAGCAAAATGCTGAAATGAAGCACATTTGGACGAAAAAGAGCAAATACATGAAGAAAATGGCAAAGTCAAGATTGAAGCCACTCAAGCCTGATCAACAGTACCTGACGGTGTCCCATCTAAAGGGCAACACCATCCCTCTATGAAGACTTGATCAAAACATGCACGCGACGGCTCAGTGGAAATTCTGGTCACATAACTTGACGACGTCACGCTTAAATTATGGAGGGCTTCACTCACAGTTTTCACCTCAGACGGCCTAGATCTAGAATCAAGACGATGTCCCAACTGAATACCGATGGCGTCACAACTCTAAGGTGACGCCGTCCCATGGATGACTTGGCCCAGACGAAACCCTAATGACGGCGAGCTGACATCATCCCATGCAAAAGGTGACGTCGTCGCGATTGTAAATCTATATATAGAATTCGATTTTTCTGTATTTTAGGAGGTAGACTTTGAAGGAAAAACCCTAATTCATTTGTAGTTTGACTTGGACAGTATCTTAGGGTCCTATACCCTATTTTACACATTGAGATAAGTTTATTAATCCAAATTATCATTATGTCTATCCTATATTCGATTGATTGTGTATATGCTTACTTGTCTATCATGTCTAGCTAAATTACTTGTGTGTTTGCTTAGATCTATGAAACCTAGTTATTGATTATTGTTAGGTTGTTTCTTATCTTAATTGAAATTGGCTTAGGAGTGCAACTAGGCATCTTCGTTATATTTAATGCTTGAGTATGCTTTATGATGATATGGTCTATGGATAAAATAGCTTAGGCTTGCCGACTTCGTAGGTCATATACGAGAGATAACCTCAAAGAACTAGGGACCACACATACCCTACGACCTTTAGGAATACAACGCGTTAAGATAAAGGACGTGACAACTCAACCGACCAATAAAAGATAACTAGGGAGTAATAGTATCTAGGTGAACACATCTTTAATAATCATACGAGCACACTTTAATTAGACATAATGTCACGACCCGCCTACCTATAGTAATTAGATAATTAGATAAAGTTATGTAATCGGTAGAAGTACCACCCCCAAACCAATTACCCCGAGATTTTACCTTAGCTTTCAAAAAAATCATAAAAAGATTTAAAAAAAAAAAAAAAATCACCCTCAACCCCACCTTTTCATCATATATTTCTTACTAGCATTCCTATTCCCCTAGAGAACGATAGTAATCCCCGAGGCTTACCCCATACCACACTACAATGATTAGGTTTAATGCATAGGAGGTTGAAAAACTTGCTCGAAGAAAAGGAAGTTTCCTTTAACCCCGAACGCGCCTTCCGCGCACATCATAACCCCTAGCCACATGGATACTTTGGGCGGCTCAGATGATATCCCAAGTCCAACTAGGATTGAAACTGAGTCTATTCCCCTTGAAGCACCTCTCCTAGAAGGTAATACATTTGGAAGTGCTGAGGGCAGTGTTAACTTGACTGAATTGATGGCTATTTTTACCACTATTACCAACAAGGTTGCAGCTCTAGAAGCAGATCTTAAGGACACTAAGCAGGTCTTTGGAAATGTCTACACAAAGCTGGTGCTCAAAGATAAGAAGTTGCAGGTTAAAGTTAAGCAGCTCAAAGCCAAAAGAAGAGTACAACTTGTTGAATCTTCAAGTTCTTCTGAGTCAGATAAAGATGGTGATTTAGGTGATTCTCCCAAACAGTGGAGGAAAACAGTGTTGTTCCCATTTCACAATCGTACAAAAATGATTAAAGATAACAAATTGTGAACAATGACTGAAAAGACGTAAGTAAAAACACACTGATAAATTTTCAACGTTTATATTCTTTATTAGAAGTGAATAAAAAAGAATACATTACCCAAGTACTTGCGGAACAGTACTTGAGATTGAAATGACAAGTATGGTATCTCTTCACTTAGCCTGAGCACAACTACAAAAGAACCACTGAGCTATCTCAGGGACAGAGTTGTATTTGGAGGAATGGAAGATGGCTTGTGTGTGTATTACAATTAATCCACAAGCTTAAAATCTTCCACTCCAACTCTTATGCTATTTACAAAAGTATGATTTTTTAACTCTTTCCTAGAGGACAAACTGACAGGTTACAGAAGACACAATACTGATGTATTTTATCTTTGTTTACAAAGGCTATATTGGGTAAGTGACAAGGCTGCTTTCTTCTAGTCAGTGATGACACTGAGCCTGATAGTTAGCCATTCAGGGAAAGTTGACTTTGGTTCATAAGGACTTCGTCTTATCTGATTCAAACTTATCCCACCTTATCCCGCTCATACTTTAGTCTTCATTGCCTCCAGTCTTCAACTTCAGTTTGTCTTCAGTGTAAGTAGTTGGTGAGGAGTTTCGGGATTCAGTGAGTTATTGTCATCACTCACTGAATCTACTAGCTTCTTCTTGACTCAGTCTTCACCCTTTAAGTTCCGCCTTACTGAGTGGAGAGACTTCTTTGCCTCTTACTGAGTATCCCGAAGATAGCTCACTGAGAGACTATGCACTCAGTGACTTGTTAGTGTTTAAGGGACTAAACACTTAGGGTATTTTCTATTCAAATCCTAGACTTAAGGGGTTTGGGTATTCTTTGAACCCAGGTCTCCCCTATTTGGATATACAAATAGCCTAAGTGTTTGATCAATGTAAGTGAGCAAATGGCTTCTTCTTACACTAAATGTACTAATGAACATAATAAGGAACACTGAATATTTTAACAAAACATACATCGTTTATTAATCAAATTACATAGTTCCTATCACTAGTACAAAAGATAAAACAAAAGATGTCACTCTAGATGGATTCACAGTGCCTCAAGCTTAACCTTCTTCTTGAGGAGTGTTTCTTTATCAGGGTGCTCTCTTATCTTAGCATTCAAGTCATTGCAGAACCTGACGTTTGCTGGAGTTTGGATTTGAGAAGCCACTGGTAGATAACTTGCCATTGTACCCACCCCTGCAAGATCAATATCACTCCAGCTTTGGAATGCTAGGTTTCCATAGACATCAATAAAGAAGAGTCCTCTTTCAGGCTCTTCTATGCAAAGACAGTTAACAAACTTCACACCTTATGGTAGCTCCATGTTGCAGTCCAGGCCAGGTACTTTGATTTCAGGCTCAGGTTCAACCCTCTTTCTTTTGCTTTGGGATGATTGAGGTTGAGATCCGTGAGGTGCCGTTAAGGCTGGCTGAATCCCAAGTTGTGTTGGTGCTTCCATTAGTCTTTTTTACCGTTTGCTTAGGGACTTCATCAGCTCCTTGACCACTGCATTCTGCTTCTTTGATATGATGGGACCAAGCTCATCCAGTTCAGTGATCCCAAAGTCAGTGAACTTCATGGGATCATGAACCTCAAAATCCCTTTTATCATCCACCCTTTAGACATTCATTGCTAGTGGTTTGGACTTGGGGATGATTTTCACGTCGATGATCTTTTCGGTAGTATACGCTTGTCATTGACCAATTGTAGTGGTCAATCATCTCTTACTGATGGCGTGACTTTCATGTTCTTTTCATCCAGCTTCTTTCTCATGGCAGCCATTTGAGCAGCCTGAGCATCTTTGAACTTTTGTCCGGCCTGTCCCTTTTCAAGCTTTTTGGGATCAATTCCAATGTTTTTAGCTTCCTCGGATACTACATGAACCAAGGATTCTCTGCTTTTCGTTTCTTCCTCAGTTTGTTTCTTTCTTTTATCTTCCTTTTCAAGGTAGTTCGCAAGCTGTGCTGGAGTGAGCAGATACTTGGTGTTGCCGATGACATATGGAATCTTCTCAGGCTTAGGTGTGGTCATTAAGGCTTTTCCTTTATCTTGGCCTGAAGAAGAATATGCTACCAATGGAGGTGTTGTTGTGATGATTGGTGGTGGTGTTGTTACTGTCATTGTCATTGTTGTTGTTGTTGATGGTGGGACTGATGAGATAGGAGTTGCTGATACTGGTTGAGCTGGCTCCCCCTCAGTGTCTCTCTCCCCCTCAACTGTTGTTGCATCATCAGTGAGGGCAAGAATTGCCTAGGATACTAGGGGAGTTGGAGTTGCTGGCCCTTTGAAGGCTTGGTATACCTCCGTGACCATAGCTTTGATGTCGGTTGTATCTTGTTGAATACAGATGACCTGTTCATCAAGATTGGCCTGAGATAACTCCAGGGCAGTCATTCTAGGCCCAAGGTTCCAGGCCATAGAAGATGATGCCTTAGCGAGATTAGTGATGTGAGCATCCAAAGAACCCGTATTGTTTGAAGAGGCGAATGGAGGATCAAGACCACGAACATTTGCAGTTGAAGCATGTTGATCGGTTCGGTGAGGTGGAAGAATTCTTCATGTAAGTCTCGAGAGCCTCAAAGCACTTTAGAGTTAAGTGTTGTGTATTCTTTCACGAGTCCTTGATTTCATCCAGCTTGGTGTGAGAATCTTGAAAGTATTTGAGGAATTTGATCAGTTGTCATCGATGCATGCGGATGTTGATACATTAGATCCCTGTGCTCATCAGTGTTGGTATTGAAATTAAGCACTTCGTATTTCAAATCGGCATAATCGAAGTCGCTTCAACATCTCGATCCCGAGAGTATCGATGACACAAGAATACAACTTCCTTGAGGCCTTTGTAATCCACATAACCGGTTGTCTTCGATCGGTGGAAGAATATTATCATACTTGAATTCCTCGGGACGGGATGAAGTAGAGTCGAGTCATGTTCATCGGGTTTAGCGGTGACTCTTGATCTCTTGTGAACCAGCTAATGCTCTTATTCTTGAGTTTGAACATCAAGGTCCATTTCTTCCCCGCTAAAAGTATTTCATCTTCACCGTCACCACTCAACATCATAAATAATATGTCAATAACCTCAAAGAATCAACGATCCGATGGTGGTGATGGGTTCCATATCGTGGTGGTATTTGTCCTCCGAGTCTTTGTCCTCTGTGCTCCTTCAAGCGGTGGGCGATTCCTGCTATCCCTAGAAGCGGTGGCAGTGAGATCCCTATTAGCGGGTTGTGTATTTCTCTCTAAGTCTTTAGGATCATTCGTTTGGCCCTCAGATAAAAGCTATGATTGGCAAATGTCCTCCTTAGGCAGTACGGAAGGCGCTCCGCTACCAGCGGGTTGTTTGTTTCCCTCTAGATCTTGGGGAGTAGTAGTTGGGACCAAGGGCACTGACTGTGATGTATTAGTGTCCTTCGTTGTCACCGGGGTGGATGATGTTTGGTCTCCTTTGGGTAGCAGATCAGTCTTGGGTTTCTTTGCCTTTTAGGCTGTGTTCCAGAAGCCTCAGGGCCCTAAGACTTAGGTTTGGTCTTAGTCCCAGTCTGAAACTTCCCATTTCTCTTTTTAGGAGCAGGGTTTGGAGACACCAAGTCCCTTTGGTTGTTTACAACAACCATATGGGCCGTCAATTCAATTTTAGTGACTTGGGATGGGTCTTTTTGAAAATTTGATTGACTCAGGATACCGGGTAAAGCACGATGTTGTATTCACGAGGATAATTGCAACCCAATAACACTTGTAAAGCGCATGAGACAAACCTAGGGTACAAAACATATTTCGTCCTAGTTTTGCTCAGTAACTTGGTTACGAGATCACTATAATTGATCTCCCCTATGTCGACAGTGAATCCTGTCAATCAGGATGAGCAACATAGTTAACAGAATTATAGTCTAACCCTGTTGATGTACAAAATGTTTTATAGTCCAGGGTGACTGATTTTTCCCTATTAAAAAGACTGAATTTGATGATGTAGCCACCTGAAAATTTTCACTATTTTAAACCTTTATATTTATGAACTAGAATGTTTATAAAAATTATTTGATCTAAGTTAAGCGTTTAGCATGTACATTTCAACTTTTCTTGCATAAGTAATTGGCATATCCGAGTAGTCTTATTGATTGTGCCCAATATTTCTTGATAGCCAAATCAGTCTCACAAGAAATTTTCTTGTCTTAGGAGTCCGCACGCGTACCAGTACAATAAAACATGAAAAATAAAAACGAATTAATAAACTCAGAAATCACATCATCGTGTCAGTTTATTTAAAACGTGTTTAAAAACATAAGTATTATATTTTTCCTGTTTGGGATTGTTCGTTTACAAGATAAACAGCGGAACGCGAAATGCACTTAATACTCAAAACAACCTAATAAATCTAAATGAAATACTGAAAAATTAAAACAATTATCCCCTAACCTACATACACCCACCCACGTGATGATATTTTTATCATATATCTGCTTCTTTTAAAAACTTGCGCCCCCTTTTACCCTCACCTCCTTCTTCTGGCAAAGCTTCAACCAACTTTCTCCATCTCAAAAACCCCATCACCTCCCCTTCGAATAAGCAGCGACTGGCACCATCACGAGGTCAAACAAGAAGAATGCCCCATCATTTTCTTGACCACCCCACCTCCCAACACAAGAAGTCACAAGAATGCATAAGGATTGATAGGAGAAAAAGAGTTTTCCTAAGATTGTCTTCTCCACTTTCTATGAGCAAAAAGTGCCATTGAAACCTTTCCACAGCCGCTCCTATTTAAGGTCCTTGATGACCCCAACAAGTCCACACATTCCTTCTCTAAATCCATTACAAAAACGCTACTGGATTCTTGGTTTACTGTTGGTGTGGACTCGTTGGAAGAATCGAAAGAAAGGGCGGCTTGTGGTCTTCGATAAGGTTCTCTTTTGTTACTCTACTTAGCCACTTTTCATTTTGAATGTAACCTATGTCTTGAGGGTTGTCGAATGAATAATTCTCTGAGTATAATCCATTCTTGATTTAGCTTTTCGATTTGTACATGTCTTGTTTCAAACAAGCATAGGGTCGAATGATATGTATAATCTTTGAGGATGTGTTTTGTTATGATAAATTGAGGCTTGTGTGGTGCAAATACTTTTCATAAAACCAAATGGCTTAGTGTAGTTCTTGGGTGTTGCTATGAGCATGTCTAGTCGTGATTTCTGATCGAGTAGGAAGGTGTTTCGGAGCCTAAGCCGAGACCCACTAAGGTCGTACCATAGTGGGAGTAGATTACCTATGCTTAAGTTATGGTCATCTAGTTATTTGAACGATTAGACCACACTAGCAAAGACACCTCCTAACGCGAAACTAATAAGATATTGAAACCATCTTTTGCAAATAAGTCGATTTGTTTCCTGTGAGTACTATCTTCGCGACACCACACTGAGTGGTCTCAAGTTCGAACCACGGAATGGTCATGTATTCTTGTATTAACTGATGTTTAGCCTCCCTTCATTTTTCCATACCTTTTGTCACTTGTGCGAACCCCCCTTCTGCCATGATAGTACCCCAACACCTTCAAGGTCTATGACCCTTTTCGACTTACTCTTTTTGCTTGCCCCCGTGGCTTATTCGTGTTTTGTTTGATTGTGACGAAACCCTGTTAAAGTGGTGTTTTAAACCTGACTTTTCAGCCCCTATTAGGTGCGTTTGTCAGCTAATTTTCAGCTCGATTAAGAGTACTTTTGTTCACAAATTTCTGCATCAAATAAGCGTGTTTGTTTGCCACAATTCAGCCCCAATAGGGTGTTTGTTTAAACTTATTTTCAGCCACCCAATAGGGTGTTTAGTCTTTGCCACGCAGCCGCTGATGGGTGTTTAGTCTTGCAACACGACCCGGCAAAAGGTGCGTTGGTACAGCAAAGGGTGCGTTTGTGCGACAAAATGGGTGCGTTCTTTGTACCAAACAGAGTGCTTTGTTGCGATTTTCAACACCCATTTGGGTGCGCTTGGTTTGTTCTCCTGGTTCAGCAACGACACAAAAAAATAGGGTGTTCGTTTCAGCTTCTATGTCAATCTTTCTTAAAACATGTACTTCTCTTTTCACATGGGTGCGTTTGGTTCTGACCTTGAGCTGGGCCACGAAACCACAACATAGATGATTTCATTCTTGGGCCTAAATCCACGCCAAGGACCTGTTGGACTGAGACCCATTTATTATGCTTCTATGTACTGTACACTCAAAAACAGATATGTACACAAGTTCACTTTTCTTTTAGCATAAGAGTTTACAAACAAACTAATAAAATTTCATAATGTTAAGTATAACACAAATTGTCATTTTAAACGTACTGCGATCACTTGTATTTTTCGATCCTTCTCACGTTCCGTTCGCAACTAGCCCGCCTACCCGGTTTGATATAATTATTTTCAATATTTACTTCACGATACCTCCTTTTATAAACATATAATATAAATGGATAACGAGATACAATGAACTTTTAATTCATACGAAACGAGATTTGTTTTAAAACAATAATAATTTCCTACATTTCGTCATCAAATATATTTAAGATATATAAACGGGTTATACCCATTTTTCTAAAAGACTATTAAAGACTTATAAACAAAATGTATTTATCTTAACCGATATAATAAGAATTACTACTTTCTTATATATATACTCATATTTTAAGCGACATTTTTATATTACGCTTACTATTTGTTTACGATATTTTCGTACATCATCTTCCGGTTATGACGAACCTAAGCCTCGACCGTTTTAATACTTTTGTGTGTCTAAGCACTTCCATGAGCCACAATTAATCATGTTCAATAATAAGCGATACACATAAATAACTTGAACTTTTGGTGTATATACATAATTGCAAGTTAAAATACAAACTTATTAATTAAAGTATTGGTATACAAATTATAGGTCGCGTGACGGTAGTCGGTGCACCATTTACTTGACTTCTTTACTACTCGGATACTGCTTTGCTAAGGTGAGTTCATAGCCTCGCCTTTACTTATTTATATCAAACCCCGCGAGGGAGATGCATGCTATAAACTAGAACACAAGTCTTTTCTTAAAGCTGTATGCTTGCACGATCATTATTATTATAGCCTAAGTTGCCCGCCATAAGTCCCTTACATCATGAACCATTAATCACTTGCGAGTGAGCGAATATTGTGGATAGTACTATGGGAATTAACGACCCGACTCGGTTATCGAAATAACCAGGCGCACTATATTGGTTAACTATGGAATTGGCAATTCCATCTCGAGGGCAATATTATTACTTACACCGATAATTAGGTGTATGCAGTTAGTTTGGTGTCATGAGCTTAGCGCATAATAATAATCTATGTTTTCCATGGTGATTGTATTGAAGCAATTACCATCTTTACTTGTGTTCAACTAATTATTTAAACCTATGGATATCCTCAACATTTTGTTGATCTTTTAAGCATGCTCATCTCGGTACAAATTAGAATATCATGAAGGCGTAGAGTGGGCGTCATGGGACGCTTGAAGTGGTGTTATATTTCAATTAAAGTTATCATTTCGTAAACGTTTAAACAATCTTTTATGTAATTTCAAACATGTGGTATTTCCTTTTGTGTTTCCAAAACACTGAGTTTTATGAAATGGTAACAACTTTTATTTAAAACATCTCTTTAGAGTCGTTTTCTATAACTTGTGACTATGATCCTCTAAGTAATACCCCAAATAGTCTTCCTTGTCACATTGTGATTTTGGGGTGTTCTGATTAGCATCGAGCCTAGGTTATAGAGAACCAACTTGTATTTTCAAAACAAATTGGACTATAACCACGTTTTCAAATGGACCGTTTTACACCACCACTTCACGTCCTCCGCGCCTACTTTGTACCGATTGCATGTATGAGATTCGCTTAGCGGATATTACATAACTACTAAAAATTGCATGATAAAAACTTATAATGCTAACTTTCATTTAGTTAGGCATTTAGATTTGTGTGGCAGATTATGCACGACTAACTAAAAACTTATTTACTGCATGACTTTATTTACTTATAAGTGCACATTTTCTTTTGGGTTGTTACGGTACCATGTCGATCGCTACTCACCCTATCGACTTGACCTCAAGCGGTGAGATGGAGGATACTATGTCCTCTGCCGCGCTCCCTTGCACCGGCTCGTTGCACTGTGTCCTCGAGACCGAGCCCTTCGAGGAGGGTGAAGTCGTTGTCACCCCACCGCTGACCATACCCGAGCACCGCCGTCTTTGGTCCCCCACTTATGACCGATATCCGAGTCACGCAGTGGCTATCACCTTCCGACATTATGTCCCGGATCGATTCCGTGTCTTCTATTTCTTGCCCATCACCATCGCCTGCTCGTCGAAGGCGGGCGAGCTAGGTTCTCAAACCCTACGAGCCCGCGCCATTTCTTGACCATTCCGTTCCGTGAGGATGGTGCTACTTTTATACATACCGCTCGGAAACGAGCGAGGGCACCCATCACCTTCATTCCACCATCTGACATACCATCATCCTCTGCTTTTCCACCATCAGCTGCACCTGCACCACCACTCATACCTGTTTCACCACTACCACCACCTACCACATTCATTTATCAGACCACCACTGTATCGGTTTCATCCTCATCCCGTGCACCATCACCCTTGGTGATGCACACTGAGCCGGTGACATCTCTTGGGAAGAGAGTCCGTCTCTCACCCACACATTCGGACCCATATTACCAGGCTATGTTTGGTACCTCTGAGCCGAGAGCCTGTAGGAGGGTCGATGCTAGACGTTGGTCCTACATGATGCCGCTCATTAGTCGATGGAGGTCGGAGGAGGGTGCACCTAGCGCTGTGGAGCTTGGAGAGCACCTGTTTGCTGCTGCCGAGACTCTCCCTGTCACGGGAGAACCCCTTCATCATACCATTCCATTGATAGCTGCCCGAGTGCTGCGAGCCGAGGATAAGCTTGAGGATGTTGTGGCATTTGTTGATGAGGTTCCGTTGGTACGTATCGAGAACATTGAGGATGAGGTTGGAGAGCTCCTTAACGGGAGGACCACGATGGAGAGAGCGCTTGATAGGATTGGTGCCCAGAGTGAGAGAGCTAGCGGAGCAGTTACAGTGTTAGAGAGGAGGATGGAGTCAGATAGATTAGGACTGCTGGACAGAGCTGAGATATTGGAGGGAGTTGTGCGACGACAGTCGGAGAGGATGATTATCATGGAGACTCGTGCTACTGCTTTGGAGCAGAGATTGGAGGCACGAGATAGAGAGGTGGATGATCTGGCGGAGCTAGTCCGTGACCTACAATACGATTGAGGGCACACCCGCGACCTCTAGATTGGTGATTCATCTATTTAGTTTTCTAGTACCTTAGCCTGCCGCATGTGGCACTAATAAAGACTTTGTATTCGCATGTTTTGTAAACTATCGAACAAGCTATTTATGTGACATTGTATGGTATTGTATCACCATGTATGGATAGTAAACCCTATGGCATTGTGGTTGTTGTCTCTTGATATTCTTATGTATGATGATCTTCTTATTTATCGGTTTATGTGAATCGAAGTGATCATTTTTATATGTTCTCTTATGTGGTTCTAAGATATTGTGATTCTTTCTTATGATGATTATACTCTATTGATATAATGTGAAGATCTTGACTATTATGAAACCATTTTATAATAATTCACAATTATGTTGAATGATTACGAAATGAGTGTATGTTTTTAGAAAATGGCAAGAACAAGAACTACCTCTACCCTGCTCAAACTCCCGAGATGACCCCAAGCAATTCGGAGGTCGGTTACCAATGAAATTGGTGTCTTTTTTTGCAAGACTCTTGAGGCTCGAACAAATGAAGCCCCAAATCAAGCCAACCGGAATGAAGTCTGTGGTGAATCGCAAATGTGGATACAAAGAGTTCATGAATTGCAAACCTACTTTCTTCAAAGGCTGAAGGCGCTGGCCTTATCCATTGGTTTGAAAGATCCGAAGCGTGTTTCTTCTAAGTGATTGCTCGAGAAGATTGCAAGGTGAAATTTGCTCTTGGTACTCTGTGGAATATGCATTGTCTTGGTGGAAGGCTCATGCCCAACCTAGTGGCATGGAAGAAGCCTACAAAACCACTTGACCGAATCAAGCAATTAATGATGAAGCAATCTTGTCCAAGGACCGAGATCAAGAAACTTGAAGATGAGTTCTACCATCGACTACTAAGGGTAATGATCTCAAAACCTACTTCAAACGCTTCCAAGAATTGAAAGCTCTATGCCCATCCATGGTTTCGATGAGGTTAAGTTCTTTGGAAAATCTCATTGGGGATTACCCGAAACATTGAGGCAATGTTCCGCATCAAAGCCCAAGACCGTGGAGGAAGTGATCACAATTTCAATCAACTCATGGATCAAGTCTTGAAACATGGATCCGTGCAAGGCAACAACGACAACAAAAGGAAATTTGATGACCGCCGAGGCAAAACTTCAAACAACTTCCATCACAACAACTCTTTCCATCACAACAATAACTGCAACAACAACAACCAAGGCGCAACAATCACAATCAACACCGCAACAACAATCCCAACCCATACCACCAAAACCGAAACAACCACCACAATCAACAAAACCGTAGGCAAGAAGTTGCGAGGATTATCTTGCTACCCCCGCCTTTGGAAGAGGTTATCTTGGACCACACCCTTTGTGCACTCGATGCAACCTACATCATGTGGGACGTTGTACTATTAAGTGTGGAAAGTGTAACAAGGTGGGCCATACCCACAAAGATTGCCGAAGCCCTGCTACTGGAAGTAACCTTCAACCCATGGGAATAACTTGCTTTGGATGTGGAGAAGCTGGGCATGTCAAGAGTAGATGCCCCAAAGCTGTACGGGAACAACAACAACAATAACAACAACAACCCTGCTAGAGCAAGAGCTTATGTGCTAGGAGATGGGGATGCACAAGAAAACCCGGATGTTGTTACGGGTACGTTTTCACTCAACCATCATTTAGCTAAAGTGTTATTTGATTCTGGAGCCGACAAAAGCTTTGTGTCTTCTAAGTTTGTACCTTTGTTAAAAGTCACCCCAACTACCCTAGATACCACTTATGAAGTAGAGCTAGCCGATGGAAAAATAGTAGGAACTAACACTATCCTTCGAGGTTGCAACCTATCCTTATCAAATCACCCGTTCGATATAGACCTTATGCCTATCCAACTTGGTAGCTTCGATGCTGTCATTGGCATGGATTGGCTATCCAAGAATCGTGCAAGAATCATCTGTGACAAGAAAGTCGTTCACATTCCTCTCGATGGCGAAACTTTAATCATTCGGGGTAATCGTAGTAAGACCCGATTGAACATCATCTCGTGCGTTAAAACGGCGAAATACATAGAAAAAGGATGCCACATTTTTCTAGCACAAGTAACGGAGAAGGAGAAAGCGGACGTGAAACAATTAAAAGACGTCCCTGTGGCTAGGGACTTTCAAGTATTTCACGAAGACTTGCTCGGCCTTCCCCGAGTCGGCAAGTGGAATTCCAATCGAGCTAGTCGGAGCGGCACTGTGGCACTGAGCACCTTATAGATTGGCACCTTCCGAACTACAAGAATTGTCGACCAACTTCAAGAACCGTCCGAAAAGGATTCATTCGACCGAGTTCTTCACCTTGGGAGCTCGGTCTTATTTGTCAAGAAAAGGACGGTCATTCCGTATGTGTATTGATTACGAGAGTTGAACAAACTAACGGTGAAAATCGCTATCCATTGCCTAGGATTGATGATTTGTTTGACCAAGCTGCAAGGGTCGCGCGTCTACTCAAAGATTGATCCGAGATCCGGTTATCATCAACTAAGAGTTAGAGGAGGATATTCAAGACCGCTTTCCGAACAAGATCGGCCACTATGAGTTCCAAGTGATGCCATTTGGTTTGACAAATGCACCGACGGTATTCATGGACCTGATGAACCGAGTGTGTAACACCCCAACCCGATAAGGGTAGAAGTATCACATTTATGGTGCCAAATCAGAACAATACATATAAACCATGCAAGCGGAAGTCTTATAATAATAATCAAAAGGGTAACAAGTCAACACGACTTGAACAGTACAAAAGTTCCCAAGGGTCCAACAGAAATGAAACGATAAAATGTCTAATCTCCAAAACAGATAACACTAGTAATCAAAGTCTAAGATGACTAAGGAAAATCCACAATAGCATCCTACTCTCAATCCCAAGAAAAGCCCGACTCTAGCTTAATAACTGCGCAGAAAAGAAAAGCGGTGAGCTTAAAAGCCGGTGAGCAGATATAACAATACAAAAGCAATAATGGAACCGAAGGCCAGATAAATACGATAAAAATGATATGAAACAATATAGAGTAGGTAAATGAAACAAAAGAATTGGGGGTCAGTTATCCACCACGAGCCAACAAAACAAATCAAATCAAATTATATATCCATAGTAGCCTGTAGTAGCCAATAGTAACCATTGTATTCGGAGGGTGACTTGAATACCAAATCAATAGGAGGAGACCTCAGTAGCAGTGGGTGATCGGCTCCCAAAATGTGAGGGTGTAATGCACACACGCACCGCATCACCAAACATATCATATCATATCAAATACAAATCAAAACAAATCTAGGATGCATCCATCGCCCCCCAAAACAAATAGTGGCCAATCAATACATATATCAAGCGTGCATTAATCAATACAAATATAGGGACGGTGTGGAACATCACTCAACCACACTAAGTCATGCCATTGGTGCATCAATGACACGGACATGGAACCCCCATGCCTAGTTAATGGATCGGGTATCAAGCGGCGGTCAAAGTGTACAATATAGAGGTCAATCAATATCAAAGGTTCGAGATTAGCGCTCACAAATCAATATCAATAATCCAATATCAATGGTTCAATTATCAAAGGTCCAATAGTAAAAGATCAATATCAAAGGTTCCATAGCAAAGGGTCAATATCAAAAGTTCAATAGCAGAGCAAAGGTTCAATATTAAACTGGCAAGAGGTCAAAGATGCAAAGAGATCATGAGAAACCTTATGAGAAGGTCAGAATATCTGTACCTTATTCGAAGCAATCAACAATGAAAGTAAAGTCAAGAAAGGAGATCAAACCCGTCGCCCGGAACCTATATGAATTAAATAACGTTCTATAAGAATCAGATTACTCGTTTGAGACGGCTTTCCATTTTTAGTAATCTTTCCATTTTAAGTACTCTTTCTATTTTAGGTAACTTTCTATAAATAGCAGGTTCCCATATTTACTAACTTTAGTTACTTATCTAAAGTTAAATAATGAAAATGAGTGTTATTATGATTTAAGGATCATTTATGACAAGTTACAAAAGTTTAGGGTTTAAAATGCCATTAATGCAAAGTATAGGGTTAAAAATGTAAATATAGCAAGTTTACTCATTTTACTCATTAAATCCATTTAGTTACTATATTAACAAGTTAATCCATCAAGTTTCATAATTTACAAAACAACCCCTTAACTTTATTAAATCATGTAATACAAAACCCTAGTTTTGATTATGATTTCGTATCCGTTCTAAACCATTTTATCTCGATTATTATAAGATTATATGACTCCTTATGTGATATCATTTTTAGGTCGAGACATCCTCCCTAAATTCAGATTATACGACCCATGAAATAACCAAACAAGTCCATACATCACTTCTTTATCGAATCAAATTATCACATATGTATAAGCATAGTTCCGTAAGCTCATTAAACCCTTTATTACAATACATATATGTCGACATATAGAGGAACCCAAATTCAGTTTCGTATTCATATTACATGCCTTATATCATTCGAATTATAGAGATTAAGAATCAAGGTTTTATGTAATCTTGTTTTATCATTTCATGTGACAAACGTATTCATGATTTTATGTAACATATTTCGAATGACAAGCCCTAGAAAAGACCCCATTTCCACGAATTGATCAAGAAAACAAAAAGGAAGAGACGTGAGATGATGATACGTTACCCTAGTAGCGTGTACGTGACAAGGAAACAAGAATCAAACCACCACGATCAAAACCAAGCCTCCTTTGGCTCTATCAACCCCACGGCCACAAACACAATCCCACGACCAAGCTTTCTTTTGAACCAAACACGATCACCACGTCCACCAATCGATCACACACGATCACGAGCCTCCTAGGAACCTTTGTTTGTTGGATTTTCGGATGATAATGATGAAATAAAAATTGAAGCCGCCACTTAGATTGAAGGAGAGGGACTTAGGGTTTTTCTTGACTTTTTGAAATGAAAGGATAGGTTTAAATGGGATTAATGAAATTGATATGGTGATTAAATGAGGAGCCTCATTAGGCCGGCCATCAAGGAGGGGAGACCAAATCTTGGACTTTCCCATCTTATCACTTCATCATGTATGTAGTCTCTTTTGTAGTCTAGGTTAATTGTGTACATGTTGTAGAGTTTTTAGGTACATTAGGACTTATTTATCTATGTTATTTTAATTCATAACATAAGTTAATTACTTTCATAATGTGTGAATATTATTAATGATATAACTTGTTAAACGATGTTGACGTGTTTTCCGAGTTTGTATAATTTTAAGTTTGAGGGCAAAATTGTCATTTCACGCGTTTGAGATTTTAGGGTTTTACAACTCTTCCCCTCTAAAAGAAAATTTTCGTCCTCGAAAATTAAAAAGGAAACGAAGCAATAAACTAAGACATACCCGATGATGAAAAGAAATGTGGATAACTAGCTCGCATAGATTCCTCGGTCTCCCAGGTAGCTTCACGCTTTGGGTGATTCTTCCAAAGAATCTTAACAAACGGAATTACTTTGTTTCTCATGACTCGATCTCGTCGATCTAAAATAGCCGGGTTCCTCCGAAAGAGACATATCGGTGAATCGATCAAGCGGATATGATGCTACATGCAAAGGATGGTAGTTGTATCCTCAAAGAGATACATGAAAACGTCGCTCACATGCGATAACTACGGTGGAAGAGCCAAGCGATAAGAAACCTCTCGATGCGCTCGAGAATCTCAAACGCCCAATAAAACGAGGCTGAGTTTCCTTTAATTCCAAAACGTTTAACACCCCGAAAAGGCGACACTTTCAGAAATACCCGATCACCAATCTGAAACTCCAAATCACGACGATGTTTATCTGCATAACTCTTTTGCCGCGTACGAGCCTCCTTCAACTTCTCCCTAGCAACTGCCACCTTCTCATTAGTGATCTCAATAATCTCAGGCCCCTCAATCAAACGCTCACCTACTTCATCCCAACAAATAGGTGCTCTACATTTCCTCCCATATAACAGTTCATAAGGTGCAGCCTTGATGCTAGCATGCCAACTATTGTTGTAGGCAAACTCCACCAAGCATAAATACTCATCCCAACTCCCGGTCCACTCTAAAGCACATGCCCATAACATGTCTTCCAATGTGGATGGTCCTCTCCGTGACCATCCATGCGAGGATGAAACGCCGTCTTGAACTTAAGGCGAGTACCCCAAGCCTTATGCAAACTCTTCCAAAACGAGATGTGAAACGAGGATCTCTATCGACACGATCATTGTTGGGGTACCATGAAGTCGAACAATCTCTTCTTGAAAATATCGCCAACCTACAAACACGATCGGTCATACGAATGGGTAAGAAATGAGCGAGACTTGGTTAGCCGATCAACGACCACCCAAATCGCATCATGTCTTCTACGAGTGAGAGGCAAACCGGTGACAAAATCCATAGAAATCTCTTCCCACTTCCAAGTAGGAATCTCCAATGGTCAAGTAGACCACTAGCCGTGATGCTCTATCTTGACCGACATGTCATACACTTAGAAACATACAAAGCTAATCTGTTTCATGCCATTCCACCGAAATCTTGCTTAAGATCTCGGTACATCTTAGTAGAACCCGGATGAATAGTGAATGGAGAGGCGTGAGCTTCAAACAACACCGTCTCACGCAAATCGGGATCATTCGAACACAAAGTCGGTCACCAAACCATACCACACGAGCTATCAACCCGAAACTCCGATTGTTTCCTCCCTCAATGTTACGAACAATAGACCAAAGCTCACCGTCATCCTTCGAGCTTCCTTGATCCATAAAATGATGTTGGACTCCACCTTCATACTAGCCCAATAACCATCATAACCCGGAAACAAAATTCCACATCCATAAGCTCAAGATCGTGAAGAACCACGGGTTCAATATCCAAACTAGCAATCATACCCGACTTAGGCTCGGTAGATCAAGAACTACATTAGCCTTACCCGGATGATACTGGATGTTCGTGTCATAATCCTTAAGAAGTTCTAACCATCTCCGTTGCCTCATATTGAGCTCCTTTTGTGTGAATATATACTTTAAACTTTTGTGGTCAGTAAAGATATCACACGATTCACCATACAAGTAATGCCTCCAAATCTTAAGGGCAAAAACAACCGCAGCCAACTCTAAATCATGCGTGGGATAATTTTCTTCGTATGATTTCAATTGCCTCGAAGCATAGGAAATCACCTTACCATGCTGCATCAATACACAACCCAACCCTTTCTTTGGCGTCGCTATAATCTGAAACCTCCGGAACCCGATGGAAGTGTCAAAGCAGTAGCGAAACCAATCTCGTTTCAACTCCTCGAAACTCTTTTCACGCTCCTCCGTCCATTCAAACTTTTCCCTTTCCTCATCAATTGCGTCAAAGGTAGCCAATCGAGAGAAACCCTCAACAAAATGACGGTAATAACCAGCAAGCCCCAGAAAACTCCTAATCTCCATCACAGTAGTAGGTCTTGGCCATTTTGTGATAGCCTCTACTTTAGATGTGTCCATATTGATACCATGAGCAGACACCACGTGACCAAGGAAAGCAACTTGGCTCAACCAGAATTCACACATAGAAAATTTTGCATACAACTTCTGCTGTCGAAGAATCTCCAATACAATCTGAAGGTCTTTGCTCGTGCTCGGCCTCACTCCTAGAATACACAAGGATGTCATCGATGAAGACGATTACAAATTTATCGAGGTACTCGTGGAAAACACGATTCATAAGATCCATAAAGACGGCAGGCGCATTAGTCAAACCAAAAGGCATAACCAGGAACTCATAATGACCATAACGAGTACGGAACGCTGTCTTAGGAACATCTTGCTCCTTCACACGTAATTGATGATAACCAGACCTCAGATCAATCTTAGAGAAAATTTTGCACCTTGGCGATCAAACAAGTCATCGATGCGGAAGAGGATAACGATTACGGATAGTGATACGGTTCATTTCATGGTAGTCAATACACAATCTCATACTCCCGTCCTTCTTCTTAACAAATAATACAGGTGCACCCAAGGTGAAACACTGGGTCTAATAAAGCCAAAAGTTCTTGCAATGTTCTTTCAACTCTTTCAATTCAATCGGTGCCATTCGGTAAGGAGCTTTAGATATAGGTTCGGCACGGGAATCAAATCAATGCCAAATTCAACTTCCCTAGCCGGAGGAATGCCGGGAGTTCATCCGGAAAACATCGAGAATTCGCGCTGACAATGAGAGACTTTCAATAGTCGAACTTGAAGAAGTATCTTTGATGGATGCGAAAGCCTTGGCAACCATGAGAAATGAGAGTGCGGGCTTTCATAGCCGAGATGATCTTAGCCGACTTGAGTGGTTGAGCACCATGGTATACAAAATCAGGATGATGAACGTTACCGAAGATAACATTACGATCATGACAATCAATGGTAGCCCTATGCAAGGCCAACCAGTCCATACCCAATATAATATCAAAATCAGACAAATCCAGAGGAAGTAGATTAGCCGAACGAATACCATCATCGAAGCGTAGAGACGGTTCACATATTCATGGTCAATAAGTACATGATTTTCATAGGGGTTGATATAGATAAATGATCCATTAGTGGTGTTGGAGATAATTTGAGCTTCTTAGCAAAATTTATCGATACGATAGAATGTGTCACCGATATCAAACAAAACAAAAGCGGTGGAATCACCAAAATAAATAGTGCGATAATAGTACACGGCGCCTTATGCGCACGATCTCGGTGTGAATACACTCGTCCGGTGGTGGGAGGTGGTTTGAGATAGTTTGATGGAGCAACCGATGCTGTTTGGGGCGATCCTTCACCTTATGATTTGTCTCCCACAATGATAACAACCTCCGGTAAGCTTATGACAGACACCGGGTGCGCCTTACCGCACGTAGCACACTTTGGAGGAGGTAGCACCTCGAAGTCCTCCTCGGGAAGAAGATGTTGTCGAGCGATCACGATAAGTCTTTGCGAGATGACTATCCCGATCTTTGTCTCGAAAGTCGCCACTCGACCCCGACGATTGTCACCCGATCTATCAAATCTCCGTTGATTGCCTGCTGTCTCGAGTCATAGCTACGATCGTGCGACCTCTAACTCCACATGCTGGTCTTGACGACCCCTCGATCGAATTGTGGTCTGACGACCCCGGAATCTCGAGTATGGTCATGTCGACCCGAGGATGAATCGATCCCCATCCCTGTTCCTCTTGTTGTAACCCTGTTCTTCATGCAATAACTCGATGTTGCGGGCAACATCCATCGCAGACCACCTCGGTATACTCGGTATTAATCACCTGTCCAACACCCACTTCTTCAACCCCATTTGAACTTACGAGCTCGACGACGAGCATCTCCAGAACAATGAGACTCTACAAACCCAACCATCCTCATAAATCGTTGCATATACTCGTGAGAATTTTCCTTCTCCAGCTGATGTATGGCTTCGTACTCCCTTTCATATCGCTGCTGTTCTGACTCAGGGAAATACTGTTTGTAGAAGATGTCCTTGAAGGTATTCCAAGCACAAGTATCAAGAAAGTTCTCTTCCTTGGACAAAAGATAGGCCTTCCACCAGTTTAGGGCATCACCCTCGAGTTTGAAGGTAGCAAGCCGGGTTTTCACCTCGTCACCACAACCCAATACATTGAAAAGCTTTTTCATGTGCGTGATCCATCCTCCGCATCATTAGATGAAGTCGCGAGCTTAAAAGAAATCGGCTTAAGTTTGTTGAAGCGTTCGATCCAAACATGAATGGGTGTAGGTGGGTTGGCACCCCCACCTTCATTACCCCCACCGGAGGAGCTAGCGCCATTTCGGACGTTATTAGTGATGGTAGCAGCGATCTCGGGCATAGCGGTGGCGGGCGCGTGCAATCAAAGCTTCGAGTTAGGATGTCCATCCCGTTGTCGTCGCCGTTCCTTGAGTTTGGACCATCGAAGAGTTCATTAAGCGATTAGCAAGGTTAGGAAATAGGATGAAGATCATGAGCGGAAATGATGATAATGAACCTAGAATCTACCCAAACCTCACCAATCAAATCTTAAGCTCTACGGTTTAACGCTTAGGGTCCATATGTCACGGTCCCGACTACAAATCGTAAACACAGGCTCGATACCATAATTGTAACACCCCAACCCGATAAGGGTAGAAGTATCACATTTATGGTGCCAAATCGAACAATACATATAAACCATGCAAGCGGAGTCTTATAATAATAATCAAAGGGTAACAAGTCAACACGACTTGAGCAATTACAAAAGTTCCCAAGGGTCCAATGTAAGTGAAACGATAAAATGTCTAATCTCCAAAGCAGATAACACTAGTAATCAAAGTCTAAGATGACTAAGGCAAATCCACAATAGCATCCTACTCTCAATCCCAATAAAAGCCCCGACTCCTAGCTTAATAACCCGCCGCAGAAAAAAGCGGTGAGCTTAAAAGCCCAGTGAGCGAGATATAACAATACAAAAGCAATAATGGAACCGAAGGCGGATAAATACGATAAGAATGATATGAAACAATATAGAGTAGGTAAGTGAAACAAAAGAATGGGGGTCGATTATCCACCACGAGCCAACAAAACAAATCAAATCAAATTATATATCCATAGTAGCTGTAGTAGCCAATAGTAACCATTGTATTCGGAGGGTGACCTCGGAATACCAAATCAATAGGAGGAGACCTCAGTAGCCAATGGGTGATCGGCTCCCAAAATGTGAGGGTGTAATGCACACGCACCGCATCACCGAACATATCATATCATATCAAATACAAATCAAAACAAATCTAGGATGCATCCATCGCCTTACAAAACAAATAGTGGCCAATCAATACATATATACGAAGCGCATTAATCAATACAAATATAGGGACGATTGTGGAACATCACTCAACCACACTAGAGTCATGCCATTGGTGCATCAATGACACGGACATGGAACCCCCATGCCTAGTTAATGGCTCGGGTATCAACTGACAGGTCAAAGTGTACAATATAGAGGTCAATCAATATCAAAGGTTTAGTATTAGCAGTTCACAAATCAATATCAATAATCCAATATCAATGGTTCAATTATCAAAGGTCCAATAGTAAAAGATCAATATCAAAGGTTCCATAGCAAAGGGTCAATATCAAAAGTTCAATAGCAGAGCAAAGGTTCAATATTAAATTGGCAAGAGGTCAAAGATGCAAAGAGATCATGAGAAACCTTATGAGAAGGTCAGAATATCTGTACCTTATTCGAAGCAATCAACAATGAAAGTAAAGTCAAGAAAGGAGATCAACCCCGTCTCCCGGAACCTATATGAATTAAATAACGTTCTATAAGAATCAGATTACTCGTTTGAGACGGCTTTCCATTTTTAGTAATCTTTCCATTTTAAGTACTCTTTCTATTTTAGGTAACTTTCTATAAATAGCAGGTTCCCATATTTAGTAACTTTAGTTACTTATCTAAAGTTAAATAATGAAAATGAGTGTTATTATGATTTAAGGATCATTTATGACAAGTTACAAAATTTTAGGGTTTAAAATGCCATTAATGCAAAGTATAGGGTTAAAAATGTAAATATAGCAAGTTTACTCATTTTACTCATTAAATCCATTTAGTTACTATATTAACAAGTTAATCCATCAAGTTTCATAATTTACAAAACAACCCTTAACTTTATTAAATCATGTAATACAAAACCCTAGTTTTTTATTATGATTTCGTATCCGTTCTAAACCATTTTATCTCGATTATTATAAGATTATATGACTCCTTATGTGATATCATTTTTAGGTCGAGACATCCTCCCCAAATTCAGATTATACGACCCATGAAATAAACAAACAAGTCCATACATCACTTCTTTATCGAATCAAATTATCACATATGTATAAGCATAGTTCCGTAAGCTCATTAAACCCTTTATTACAATACATATATGTCGACATATAGAGGAACCCAAATTCGAGCCAGATTCGTATTACATGCCTTATATCATTCGAATTATAGATTAAGAATCAAGGTTTTATGTAATCTTGTTTTATCATTTCATGTGACAAACGTATTCATGATTTTATGTAACATATTTGAATGACAAGCCCTAGAAAAGATCCCATGTCCACGAATTGATCAAGAAAACAAAAGGAAGAGGCGTGAGATGATGATACGTTACCCTAGTAGCGTGTACGTGACAAGAAACAAGAATCAAACCACCACGATCAAAACCAAGCCTCCTTTGGCTCTATCAACCCCACGACCACAAACACAATCCACGACCAAGCTTTCTTTTGAGACAAACACGATCACCCGTCCACCAATCGATCACACACGATCATGAGCCTCCTAGGAACCTTTGTTTGTTGGATTTTCGGATGATAATGATGAAATAAAAATTGAAGCCGCCACTTAGATTGAAGGAGAGGGACTTAGGGTTTTTCTTGAGTTTTTGAAATGAAAGGATAGGTTTAAATGGGATTAATGAAATTGATATGGTGATTAAATGAGGAGCCTCATTAGGCCGGCCATCAAGGAGGGGGGGAGACCAAATCTTGGACTTTTCAATCTTATCACTTCATCATGTATGTAGTCTCTTTTGTAGTCTAGGTTAATTGTGTACATGTTGTAGAGTTTTTAGGTACATTAGGACTTATTTATCTATGTTCTTTTAATTCATAACATAAGTTAATTAATTTCATAATGTGTGAATATTATTAATGATATAACTTGTTAAACGATGTTGACGTGTTTTCTGAGTTTGTATAATTTTAAGTTTGAGGGCAAAATTGTCATTTCACGCGTTTGAGATTTTAGGGTTTTACAGAGTGTGTAAACCTTACTTGGACAAATTTGTGATTGTGTTCATTGACGACATTCTCATCTATTCCGCAATAAGGAGAGCATGCGGAACACTTGAAAGCCATCCTAGAGCTGCTCAAGAAAGAAGAAGCGTATGCTAAGTTTTCAAGTGCGACTACGGATTCAAAAGTACAATTCCTTGGCCATGTGATAGATAGTAATGGTCTTCACGTTGATCCTGCAAAAATTGAAGCTGTCAAAGATTGGTCATCCCCTACTACCCCTACCGAAATACGTCAATTTTTGGGTCTTGCGGGTTATTATCGAAGATTTATCGAAGGATTTTCGAAAATCGCTAAACCTCTAGCTGAGCTAACTTGAGAAAAGAAGAACTTTGGTGGGAGAGAAACAAGAGTTAGCCTTTCAACTATTGAAACAAAAGCTTTGTGAAGCCCCTATCTTAGCCTTACCGATGGAGTGGAAGATTTTATTGTTCATGTGATGCATCACACCTAGGGTTAGGTGCGGATCGATGCAAAGAAACAAGGTGATCGCTTATGCTTCACGACAACTCAAAACTCACGAGAAGAACTACACTACCCATGACTTGGAATTGGGAGCCGTGGTTTCGCTCTCAAGATATGGAGACATTACCTATATGGAACCAAGTGTACGGTGTTTACCGACCATAAAAGTATCAACACATTCTCGATCAAAAGGAGTTAAACATGCGACAACGCCGATGGCTAGAATTTCTTAGTGATTACTGTTGTGAAATCTGCTATCACCGGGAAAAGCAAATGTCGTGGTGATGCTCTTAGTCGAAAGGATCGACCTAAACCTCTTCGAGTAAGTTCCTTGGGAATGACAATTAAGTTACCCTTCCATCAAAAATCCTTGAAGCTCAAGTGAAGCTCTCAAACCCGAAAATCGTCCCAGCAGAGAATCTTTGGAATGCCGGAAAAGCGAGAGCGGTTTTGCAAAGATCGGATGGAACCTTATGTTTTGGCGATAGAAGTTGGATACCACTTTATGGAGGAATACGGGAACTCATCATGCATGAGTCTCACAAGTCTAAATATTCCATTCATCGGGATCCGACAAAATGTACCAAGATCTCAAAAGCTTTATTGGTGGCCGAACATGAAAGTGAAATTGCAACGTCGTTGGGAAATGTCTCACCGTTCTCGAGTCAAAGCCGATGTTAAAACCTTCCGGATTGCTAACTCAACTGAACTCCCAGTTTGGAAGTGGGAGAGAATCACTATGGACTTCATAACCAAACTACCAAAGACCGCTAGAGGTTACGACACTATTTGGGTCATCATTGATCGCCTTACCAAATCCGCTCATTTCCTACCCATCAAGGAAAATGATGAAATGAAACCCTTGCTCAACTATACCGAAGGAAATTGTATCCCGTCATGGGTGCCAATTTCCATCATTTCTGATCGTGACAATCGTTTTACTTCACACTTCTGGAAATCTCTTCAAAAGGCCTTAGGTACTTGTTTGGATATGAGTACCGCATATCATCCCCAAACCGATGGCCAAAGTGAAAGGACTATCCAAACCTTGGAAGACATGCTTCGAGCATGCGTGATCGACTTTAGAAAAGGTTGGGATAAACACTTGCCATTGGCGGAATTCTCTTACAACAATAGTTATCATGCGAGCATCAAGGCAGCTCCATTCGAGGCACTTTATGGTCGAAAGTGTCGATCACCCGTTTGTTGGGCTGAAGTTGGAGATGCCCAACTCATCGGACTGAACTTGTCCAAGAAACAACCGAGAAGATTGTGCAAATTCGTCAGCGACTTCAAGTTGCTAGAGATCGACAAAGAGTTCTGCCGATGTTAGAAGAAAGCCCATGGAATTTCAAGTTGGCGATCGAGTTATGTTGAAAGTATCACCTTGGAAAGGAAGGTTCGATTTGGAAAAGCGAGGAAAGCTACATCCTCGATACATTGGCCCTTTCAAGATTCTCGAAGAATCGGCTCGGTTGCTTACAAGCTTGATCTCCCGGAAGAACTTAGTAGAGTACACCCCACCTTTCACGTCTCAAATCTGAAGAAATGCTTTTCGGATGAATCTCTTGTCGTTTCACTAAAAGAGATTAAGCTCGATGACAAGCTCAATTTTGTCGAAGAACTGATTGAAATCATGGATAGGGAAGTCAAGCGACTTAAGCAAAGTCGCATCCCTATCGTCAAGATTAGATGGAACTCCAAGAGAGGGCCGGAGTACACGTGGAGCCGAAGACACCATGCGCTAAGTACCCACATCTGTTCACAAATCAACTCCGACAACCACTATAAACTAGAATTCCGGGACGGAATCCTCTTAAGGGGTTGGTACTGTAGCCACCTGAAAAATTTCACTATTTTAAACCTTTATATTTATGAACTAGAATGTTTATCAAAAATTATTTGATCTAAGTTAAGCGTTTAGCATGTACATTTCAACTTTTCTTGCA
The DNA here is from genome assembly GCA_022545495.1 of Chrysanthemum lavandulifolium. Taxonomy (NCBI): domain Eukaryota; kingdom Viridiplantae; phylum Streptophyta; class Magnoliopsida; order Asterales; family Asteraceae; genus Chrysanthemum; species Chrysanthemum lavandulifolium. The sequence continues at coordinate 374,582 of JAHFWF010000138.1, forward strand.
TAAGTAATTGGCATATCCGAGTAGTCTTATTGATTGTGCCCAATATTTACTGATAGCCAAATCAGTCTCACAAGAAATTTTCTTGTCTTAGGAGTCCGACGCAGCGTCAAGACAACAATAAAACATGAAAAATAAAAGCAATTAATAAACTCAGAAATCACATCATCGTGTCAGTTTATTTAAAACGTGTTTAAAAACATAAGTATTATATTTTTCCTGTTTGGGATTGTCCGTTTACAAGATAAACAGCGGAACGCGAAATGCACTTAATACTCAAAACAACCTTATAAAACTAAATGAAATACTGAAAAATTAAAACAATTATCCCCTAACCTACATACACCCACCCACGTGATGATATTTTTATCATATATCTGCTTCTTTTAAAAACTTGCGCCCCCTTTTACCCTCACCTCCTTCTTCTGGCAAAGCTTCAACCAACTTTCTCCATCTCAAAAACCCCATCACCCCCCCTTCGAATAAGCAGCGACTGGCACCATCACGAGGTCAAACAAGAAGAATGCCCCATCATTTTCTTGACCACCCCACCTCCCAACACAAGAAGTCACAAGAATGCATAAGGATTGATAGGAGAAAAAGAGTTTTCCTAAGATTGTCTTCTCCACTTTCTATGAGCAAAAAGTGCCATTGAAACCTTTCCACAGCCGCGCCTATTTAAGGTCCTTGATGACCCCAACAAGTCCACACATTCCTTCTCTAAATCCATCACAAAAACGCTACTGGATTCTTGGTTTACTGTTGGTGTGGACTCGTTGGAAGAATCGAAAGAAAGGGCGGCTTGTGGTCTTCGATAAGGTTCTCTTTTGTTACTCTACTTAGCCACTTTTCATTTTGAATGTAACCTATGTCTTGAGGGTTGTTGAATGAATAATTATACGAGTATAATCCATTCTTGATTTAGCACTCGATTTGTACATGTACTGTTTCAAACAAGCATAGGGTCGAATGATATGTATAATCTTTGAGGATGTGTTTTGTTATGATAAATTGAGGCTTGTGTGGTGCAAATACTTTTTCGTAAAAACCAAATGGCTTAGTGTAGTGCTTGGGTGTTGCTATGAGCATGTCTAGTCATGATTTCTGATCGAGTAGGAAGGTGTTTCGGAGCCTAAGCCGAGACCCACTAAGGTCGTACCATAGTGGGAGTAGATTACCTAGGCTTGAGTTATGGTCATCTAGTTATTTGAACGATTAGACCACACTAGCAAAGACACCTCCTAACGCGAAACTAATAAGATATTGAAGCCATCTTTTGCAAATAAGTCGATTTGTTTCCTGTGAGTACCATCTTCGCGACACCACACTGAGTGGTCTCAAGTTCGAACCACGGAATGGTCATGTATTTTTGTATTAACTGATGTTTAGCCTCCCTTCATTTTTCCATACCTTTTGTCACTTGTGTGAACCCCCCTTCTGCCATGATAGTACCCCAACACCATCAAGGTCTATGACCCTTTTCGACTTACTCTTTTTGCTTGCCCCCGTGGCTTATTCGTGTTTTGTTTGATTGTGACGAAACCCTGTTAAAGTGGTGTTTTAAACCTGACTTTTCAGCCCCTATTAGGTGCGTTTGTCAGCTAATTTTCAGCTCGAATTAGAGTACTTTTGTTCACAAATTTCTGCATCAAATAGGCGTGTTTGTTTGCCACAATTCAGCCCCAATGGGGTGTTTGTTTCGCTTATTTTCAGCCACCCAATGGGGTGTTTAGCTGCTGCCACGCAGCCACCCAATGGGGTGTTTAGGCTCCGCAACACACCCGACAAAGGGTGCGTTTGGTACGGCAAAGGGTGCGTTTGGTGCGACAAAATGGGTGCTTTCTTTGTACCAAAAGCAGTGCTTTGTCACGATTTTCAGCACCCATTTGGGTCCGCTTGGTTTGTTCTCCTGGTTCAGCAACGACAAAAAAAAATAGGGTGTTCGTTTCAGCTTCTATGTCAATCTTTCATAAAACATGTACTCCTCTTTTCACATGGGTGCGTTTGGTTCTGACCTTGAGCTGGGCCACGAAGCCACAGCTTGGATGATTTCGTTCTTGGGCCTAAATCCACGCCAAGGACCTGTTGGACTGAGACCCATTTAATATGCATCCATGTACTGAATACACAAAAACAGATATGTATACAAGTTCACTTTTCTTTTAACATAAGAGTTTACGAACAAACAAATAAATTTCATAATGTTAAGTATAACAAAAATTGTCATTTTAAACGTACTACGATCACTTGTCTTTTCGATCCTTCTCACGTCCCGTTCGCAACTAGCCCGCCTACCCGGTTTGAAATAATTATTTCCAATATTTACTTCACGACACCTCCTTTTATAAACATATAATATAAACGGATAACGAGATACAATTAACTTTTAATTCATACGAAACGAAATTTGTTTTAAAACAATAATAATTTCTTACATTTCGTCATCAAATATATTTAAGATATATAAACGGGTTATACCCATTTTTCTAAAAGACTATTAAAGACTTATAAACAAAATGTATTTATCTTAACCGATATAATAAGAATTACTACTTTCTTATATATATACTCATATTTTAAGCGGCATTTTTATATTACGCTTACTATTTGTTTACGATATTTTCGTACATCCTCTTCCGGTTATGACGAACCTAAGCCTCGACCGTTTTGATACTTTGTGTGTCTAAGCACTTCCATGAGCCACAATTAATCATGTTCAATAATAAGCGATACACATAAATAACTTGAACTTTTGGTGTATATACATAGTTGCAAGTTAAAATACAAACTTATTAATTAAAGTATTGGTATACAAATTATAGGTCGCGTGACGGTACTCGGTGCACCATTTACTTGACTTCTTTACTACTCGGATACTGCTTTGCTAAGGTGAGTTCATAGCCTCGCCTTTACTTATTTATTTCAAACCCCGCGAGGGAGATGCATGCTATAAACTAGAACACAAGTCTTTTCTTAAACTGTATGCTTGCCTGATCATTATTATTATAGCCTAAGTTGCCTGCCATAAGTCCCTTACATCATGAACCATTAATCACTTGCGGTGAACGCGAATATTGTGGATAGTACTATGGGAATTAACGACCCGACTCGGTTATCGTAAATAACAGGCGCACTATATTTGGTTAACTATGGAATTGGCAATTCCATCTCTCGAGGAAATATTATTACTTACACCAAGAATTAGGTGTATGCGATTAGTTTGGTGTCATGAGCTTAGCGCATAATAATAATCTATGTTTTCCATGGTGATTGTATTGAAGCAATTATCATCTTTACTTGTGTTCAACTAATTATTTAAACCTATGGATATCACTCAACATTTTTGATGATCTTTTTAAGCATGCTCATCTCAGGTACAAATTCGAATATCATGAAGGCATGGAGTGGACGTCATGGGACGCTTGAAGTGGTGTTATATTTCAATTAAAGTTATCATTTCGTAAACGTTTAAACAATCTTTTATGTAATTTCAAACATGTGGTATTTCCTTTTGTGTTTCCAAAACACTGAGTTTTATGAAATGGTAACAACTTTTTATTTAAAAACGTCTCTTTAGAGTCGTTTTCTATAACTTGTGACTATGATCCTCTAAGTAATACCCCAAATAGTCTTCCGCTGTTACATTGTGATTTTGGGGGTGTTACGGATGAGATACTCCACGAGTGGTGCGAGGTCGGTCTCATCGTTATAGGGTCTTGGGTAATAGCCACGTTGTTGCCTAAAACTCCACGAGGAGGTTTTGGTACATAATAGAAGGGGACTGAGTAAAGGCCTATTTGTCACACCCCGAAAATATCGCAGCGGAACGATAGTGTCATTGGGGTATGACGTCATAGCACAAAGTATGGATACATAAAACGACCTCTATAATGAGACGTTTTGAAAGTCTACCATTCGATTAAATAAGTTTAATTTTACAAAACAAGAAATTCCAAAGTTTGATAATACATAAAGGTTTACAAAATATGCCGAATGGTAATTGTTAAAAGCACAAGACTTCAATGTATGCCATGTGACCCAAAAGCTCCATGAAATGCTATCACCTTACGACCTGAGATAAACATGCTAAAAAGTGTCAACACAAAGGTTGGTGAGTTCATAAATTTGTAATAAAATGATGCGAAATGCTTTGAGAATGTTCACACAAGAAAGGCATTGTAAATCCACCCAGTTCCAAGTTCCGCCCATACAAAACTTGCAACTGTGTGTTCACAACCCATTGCCTAAAATAGAATGACAATCATGAATATGTGCATTAAGGTAGTTAAAAGTATAAATATCACCACAAGGGTCTTCCAACAACTCGTGTTGGGATGTTCCTCCAACGACTCACGTTAATGTGATCCATAAAATGGCCTTCCAACATATAAATATTGGGATGTTCCTCCAACGACTCACGTTAATGTATCCATATAAATGGCCTTCCAACATATAAATATTGGGATGTTTGTTTAAGTCTAGCCACTCACGCACCAAGTCTAAAGTATAAGTAATGTTGTTTGGTAAAAGAGTTTAAATGTTTTGATAAATAAGCATGTATCTCCCAAAGAGTTTGTAAAACAATTAAGTAATAGAAAGTGGGGCTATGAAACTCATCGGTATGATTGATATGCTAACAAAATGAAGTGCACGAAAATGAGGCTCGGAAACTATCCGCGACAAGTTAACTTGATGAGGTTATAAGAACAAAGGATTTCTAATCACCCAAGGTTTTATCTCAAAACCTTAATCAAGAGTGAATCTAGAGTGGATAAAACTTGTCTAGTAAAATTTTTGATGATCTCTTCTATGTCTTTGTGGTTGGCCGGTTTTGTGAAGGAAAAGAGAAGAGAGAAACTTGATTTTTACTTGTGAAAAAAATGAAGTGAATGTGTTTGTGTAATTAGTATAATATGATATACATGAGTAGATATTTAGTAAACACACATGACTCACCCCCCCCCCCCTGTGTCTACAAGGGGGTGTTTGTCATCTCTTTAATATATATATATATTTTTTATATGTATATAGATGTATAATGTAAAGTTTAATTGAAGATAAGTGGTAACTTGTAGACACATTTGAATATTTAGGGTAGCGTTAGATAAAAATAACTTTTCACGGGTCAAGATAAAATATAGTGAGGTCATAAAAACTATAAAAATACATTTCTTGTAAAAGTTGAGTGAAATAATAATTATCATGTAATATTTAAGAAAACCGTCGTAATCATATAAATATAACAATTTATATACAAAATAAATTTAAAACACTGGGTAAACTCATAATATTATTTTATAAACTTAATATGAGTATAAAAGTATATCGGGATAATTTTTGGAAGTAACGGATCAAATTTTTTTTTCAAAATAATTAATTACCCGATAGCGTTTATTTAATAAGAAATTATGCGTTTAATGTGAAATGCAAAACCATGCATGAACTAATATGATGAATATTGAGTTGGAGAAATGACCGAAAATTGAGAATTGTTACATTCTTCCCATGTCAGAGGAATCACGTCCTCGTGATTCAATCGATGATACTTAAAGGTCTACCCTTAGGTTTTGCGAAAACAGGGTGTATGGTCAAAGTGCTTATGCCAAAACTTACGCGCCTAGGTTTCTTATCTAATGAGGCTCATTTCAATATGAATAATACGGTGGATCACTTAATGGTCTAGGGAAAACGCGTACGCCACGCATTGCGGGCTGCCTCGGTTCCTACATAGAATGCTCGAGCTTGGGTGACCGATATTGGGTGTGGTTTGGGTTATTTCCTTCAATTGCCATAGCTAGATGAGCTTGCACCGTGGCTTATTCAACCGAGGACAATTATTCCGGTAGTGATTTGGGTTGTTGCACTCAAGCAAGTCCTTTGGTTATTCCTCATGTTGCCCAAGTTAATTTGTTGTTATCGGTCTTGCACGCTCTCTACACCGGTTTGAAAATGGCTCGGTGATTGAAATTGTACATAAGCGGCGTGGCTTGGACTTGGTGATGATAAGCACATTTAGCACATTTGGGATGTGTACCGATACTCTCTTTGTTCAAGCATCAGGTTGCCACAAAACTCTTGCCCTTTTGTTGTGCGCTACCACGCCTATCCGCTTATTCGACCCACTTGCTTCCTTCCTCTTGTCATCGCTCTTCAAAGTACCATTTCTAACCATCTTGTCCGCCGTGGTTCCCGCCTCAAGATGTGCACTTTGTATTGTAGATGGTTCAAGAGTTTTACAGGTTCCACGGATTTCGGGACAAGACCATATATGTACCTCGAGATTCTCTTGGTCTCGGGGTAACTAGATGAGGAACTAGTCGGCTAACTCATGAAATCGGTGCCGTAGGCTACGTGACCAGCCCTATCATGGAGTGGTGATAAAATTCATCTTCCAGCTCGTGATTTCATTGTCCGGCAAGATTCTTTCAATAACGCCTTAAATTAGTCCCATGTCATACCAGAGTCGCTTCTCGCCCCTAGCTCAGTGGTGTGTTCCACCATGTCAATGCCTTCCGATAGCAAGCAAGCATCATACTTTACCTTCGATGTGGCACAATTGTCGATGTCGACATCGACTGCTTCTCTACCCATCGAGTATACGCCAAAGCACCTCCTATACCATCAAACTCCATTGGTTTGCATGCCGAAAATTCCTTATATGTGCATCCAATTCGTTGTTGTTGTTGTTGTTGGTGTTGTTGTTATTGTTAATGCCAACTACATTGTTGGTGTCGCCATTTCCGTTCCGCGGTTTCCCGAGTTATTCATATGGTTTCCAACTTGTGTGACAATAGTGGGAAGCAAGATTTGAAGTTGTTGAGCGATGATGGCGGCAAAATCGTGGTTTCCGCCCGTTGTTATCATTGTTACCCATGTCGCTACCACCTTCTCTACCTCCACGCCACCGTCCTTCCACCCTTTGCGCCCGCACCACCTCGGCCGGTCTTGCGTGTTACCCTTTGGTGCCATGATCTCTCGCAAGGGAAAGAACTGTTGAATTCCCAATGTCTATACTTAACGCCCTCAAACATAATACCACGCCACAAATTGGTTCCTAAGGTGTGCCCATTATCGATTCACGATATCGTGGTCGCATATGTCCACGTGGGTTGTGACGATTTATAATTATGTTGGCCACCATAGTTATAATTGCCTCATTTCACACGTGTACATACCACTGACATACATGTCTCGCGATTGATGTTACTTAAATAGGTAGCCGACCATCATCCGATTCTAAACGGTGGAGGAGGAATTTATGGTAGGTATCTATGGAGAGTCGACTTGGTGTATAGGAAGTTCCTTTAGGTGCTAAAGTCATGATGAAGTTTGATCGCTAATAGTTCTCAAAGTATCCTCAAGAGAACTCCGATCCTCGGCAAAATCATCAAATCTATACAATATATAGTAACACTTATTTAGCTCGATCTCGTGTCTCATCAAACAAGAACGCCACGAGATCAAGTTAGATAAGTGTTTATTATCGAGCTCCATATCTCTCGATGACTCGACTAGATTTTGGGACTCCTTATCGGTACAAGGAAACCATGTTATCCAATGAAGTGGGTCTAGACGAAATTTTTCAAAAACATAAGCGCACGAAAAGTGTGTAAGGCAATAGGAAAAGAAAGGATCGATGTGAAAGCGGTTATATTCTAGGGACTAAAATGCAACCTAGTTCTCTATAACCAAGTCTCGATACTAATCATTACACCCCAAAATATCGCAGTCGAACGATAGTGTCATTGGGGTATGACGTCATAGCACAAAGTATGGATACAAAAAGCGACCTCTATAATGAAACGTTTTGAAAGGCTACCATTCGATTAAATAAGTTTAAGTTTACAAAACAAGAAATTCCAAAGTTTGATAATACATAAGGTTTACAAAACATGTCGAATGGTAATTGTTAAAAGCACAAGACTTCAATGTATGCCATGTGACCCAAAAGCTCCATGAAATGCTATCACCTTACGACCGAGATAAACATGCTAAAAGTGTCAACACAAAGGTTGGTGAGTTCATAAATTTGTAATAAAATGATCCGAAATGCTTTGAGAATGTTCACACAAAGAAAGGCATTGTAAATCCACCCGCTTCAAGTTCCGCCCATACAAAACTTGCAACTTTGTGTGTTCACAACCCATTGCCTAAAATAGAATAACAATCATGAATATGCGCATTAAGGTAGTTAAAAGTATAAATATCACCACAAGGGTCTTCCAACAACTCGTGTTGGGATGTTCGTTCAACGACTCACGCTGGGTTGTATCCATAAAATAGCCTTCCAACATATAAATATTGGGATGTTCCTCCAACGACTCACGTTAATGTATCCATATAAATGGCCTTCCAACATATAAATATTGGGATGTTTGTTTAAGTCTAGCCACTCACGCACCAAGTCTAAAGTATAAGTAATGTTGTTTGGTAAAAGAGTTTAAATGTTTTGATAAATAAGCATGTATCTCCCCAAAGAGTTTGTAAAACAATTAAGTAATAGAAAGTGGGGCTATGAAACTCATCTGGTATGATTGATATGCTAACAAAATGAAGTGCACGAAAATGAGGCTCGGAAACTATCCGCGACAAGTTAACTTGATGAGGTTATAAGAACAAAGGATTTCCTAATCACCCAAGGTTTTTATCTCAAAACCTTAATCAAGAGTGAATCTAGAGTGGATAAAACTTGTCTAGTAAAATTTTTGATGATCTCTTCTATGTCTTTGTGGTTGGCCGGTTTTGTGAAGGAGAAGAGAAGAGAGAAACTTGATCTTTACTTGTGAAAAAATGAAGTGAATGTGTTTGTGTAATTAGTATAATATGATATACATGAGTAGATATTTAGTAAACACACATGACTACCCCCCTTGTGTCTACAAGGGGTGTTAATCATCTCTTTAATATATATATATATTTTTTATATGTATATAGATGTATAATGTAAAGTTTAATTGAAGATAAGTGGTAACTTGTAGACACATTTGAATATTTAGGGTAGCGTTAGATAAAATAACTTTCACGGGTCAAGATAAAATATAGTGAGGTCATAAAAACTATAAAAATACATTTCTTGTAAAAGTTGAGTGAAATAATAATTATCGTGTAATATTTAAGAAAACCGTCAGAATCATATAAATATAACAATTTATATACAAAATAAATTTAAAACACTGGGTAAACTCATAATATTATTTTATAAACTTAATATGAGTATAAAAGTATGTCGGGATAATTTTTGGAAGTAACGGATCAAATTTTTCTTTTTTCAAAATAATTAATTATGCGATAGCGTTTATTTAATAAGAAATTATGCGTTTAATGTGAAATGCAAAACCATGCATGAACTATTATGATGAATATTGAGTTGGAGAAATGACCGGAAATTGAGAATTGTGACACTATTTGAGTGGGCAGTTGAATAAAAACTTCATGATTCCCTTATAGGATGGAACATCGGGGGTATTCAAAAGTGCCTATAACATTGTTTGTTTTGAATTCAACATTATCTAGATCGCCACCCAACTGAGGTGCAAAATGAAGGCTTTGTGTTCTTGCCATTTTCATTGAAAGATTTTTAGGGATTTTGAAAATATTTGACAAGAACAATCAAAGAGTTGAAAAATTTTGAGTTTTGTGAAGAAAATCTTTGTAAATGGTTTCTGAGAAGATTTTGTAAAACCTGTTGAAGATTTGAAGAACACACAAGTATTTCGGGTTTAAGAAAGAATTTTGACGTTTTGTTGTAGAAATAATTTGTGTGTGTTTTTGATGTTATGAAGGGGTATTTATAGAGTGTAGAGGCGAATTTTGCATAAATGAGGATTTGTAAAGTTAGTTTTGAAAACATTTCATTTACCTCAACTAATGCCACCACTCCACTACCAAGAGTAATTTCCGGTTTTCAAAGGAGCATTGCGATTACGGTAAAAGTGCATTTTGCAGAATAAAATATCATTAGAATATTTCATGTGAGAGGAGGCATTTAAAGCCAAGTGGGATGAGGTCCCTTGACTTGGATGACAAGATATAAAGAGACATATATTCCTATATTAAATTGGTGTGTTTACCAACCTAGGACATTTAAGTAATCGATACTTGGTGCATTTAGTTACTCATTCAATGCTCAATATCCAAAGTCAGGTCCTTGAATGAGTCTTACTCATTCAAAGGAGAAGGTTGTATTGGGGTTTTGTTCGGGGAGCATGGACCATTTCGAGAGAACTTATCGAGATTGAGATTGATCTTCGTGTTGTTGACTTTCAATGTCAAGCATTCCCAATTCTTCTTTCTCACCAAGGTAGGTTCATCTAAGGGTTTGGTGAAGATATCGCAAGTTGATATTGATAGGGATGAAATGAATTTCTATGTCTCCTTTCATTATGTGGTCCCCGATGAAATGATATCGATATCAATGTGTTTGGTTCTTTGGTGAAGGATGTGGTTGTTGGAGATTGCAATAGCATGGTGTTATCACGTAAGATGGGTACCATTTTGTAGTGGATGTCATAGTTACGAGTTGACTTTTCATCCATAAAACATTAGCACAAAGATCATCTGCAGCCCACATACTTAGCTTCACTCAAGACATAGCCACCGATTGTTGCTTTTAGCACTCCAACCAACCGGCTTTCCTCCAAGAAATTGACAGACCCCGAGGTACTTCTTCTATCCATGTTGCGACTGATAATCAGTCGAATACCCTTTGAGGTCAAACCCCGAGCACTTTGGATAGTAAAGTCCAAGGCTTGGAGTTCCTTCTGTATCCGAGGATTCTTTTGGCTGCGGTGAGATGGGATTCCTGGGATTGACCGATATCTTGCTATTAGATGATCGAGAATTGTATGTCTGGTCCGAAGCGATTAGATACATCGGTGAACCTATAACCCCGAAATGAGTTTGATTCTTGATTTGCGGTGAGATCAGTCCAAGGTTTTAGGAGGGACCATTGGTGTCTTCACCGAGGCACATCAGATATCTCATATTTCTTCAAGAGATTTCTTGTATACTTCTCTTGATTGGTGGAGATTCCTTTATCGGTTTTCCGATTTGTAGTCCAAGGAAGTATATAAGTTCACTCATCATGCTCATTTCAAACTTCTTTGTCATCGGTTTTCAAACTGCTTGCAAGAGTGTAGTTTGTTGAGCCAAAGATGATGTCATCAACATATACTTGAACCAAGATCACATCTTGCTTTGTCTCGTAGATAAACAATGTGTTGTCTATCTTTCCTCCGACAAACTTGTTTTGAATCGTGAAGGTGAGAGAGTTTCATACCATGCCCAGGAGCTTGTTTTAGTCCATAAAGGGCTTTGTCAAGCTTGGAGACATAGTCGTGAATTCACTACTCTCAAAGCCGTGGAATTCACTACTCTCATCAGCTTTTGCATCAAACTTGCCTAGGTGATCGTTGTGGTTGTGAATGAACACAGGACACCCAAACAAGTAGCTGATATTAGGAAGTCTACCTTTGAATATCTCATATGGGGTTTTGTTATGTCATTTGACAATGATTGGCCTGTTTGAGTATAAGTCAGTTTTGATCGCTTCATCCGGAAAAGCTTTGAGAGTCTTGAGCCATTTAACATAGTTCGGCGACCTCAATGAGAGTTCTATTTTCCTTCACCACCCCATTTTTCGAGGGTGTAAGAAGATGAAAAGTTTTGGGAGATTCCTTTTCATCACAAAAATTCTCAAGCTCTTGATTTACGAACTCGGTGCCATTGTCGCCTCGACGATTTGTTTAATAGTAATGTCATTCGGCTTTCAATTTTCCCGATGAATGACATTATTGTATCATTGCGACTCTTTTGGAAAGAAAGTATACCCAAGTGTATTTTGAGAACTCATCAACAATGACAAGTGTATACTTCTCATGCCGGATTGATCTAGGACCCGACCGTCCAAAGAGATTCATGTGCGGAGGTGAAGGCAACTTTGATGGAGAAATTTTGTTTTGTTTTGAATGATGCTCTATGGTGTTTGCCTTTTTCACAGTGGGCATGGTTTATCTATTGCAAAACCGGTGATGGTAAGCCAAGGACTTTATTTTGTTTTTCCAAGTTGTTGATGTTTTTGAAGTTTAAGTGAGAAAGTCTCTTGTGCCATGCACCAATTGTGCTTCAAATGGCTTTGCAAAGAGATAAGTTCCATCTTGAGAGAGTGTTGACATGTCTAAGACATAAACATCATCTCTTCTAGAGCTATCAAAACAACTTCTTTGTTGGCATTGAAAATGGTACCTTGTTTGTCATTGAATTGCACAATGTACTTAGCATCACATAATTGATCGACATCGATGAGATTGTATTTTAGACCATTGACATAAGCTATTCTAGAGAAAACTATTCCATTGCAGATCTCGCACCATAACCCAAGTGGGACATGATGAGTTATCACCAAATACTACCTTGATCTAGTTCCTTTACATACTTGTGCAGATACTCCTTAACGCCTGGTCATGCTTGAGCATCCACTATCTAGATGCCAAATAGGCTCCCGGCGTGTCTTTGCACAAATAGTAAAGTGAATTAGTTTCTCTTCTTGACCCACATGCTAGTGAGCTTGGGTCTAAAGGTCCGATTGAATTTGGCAATTGACTCATGGTCGGTGGTTGAGTGCATTGTGCTACCACATGTTTTGCATTTGATGACCGAGGATGACTCGGTGATTCGAGGTTGCTTTGAACTTCTCCTTGCTTGGATGACCTTTGTCATGCTGGGATGTCTCATGAGTTGGATTTCCACAAATATCACGTAGTGTTCATGAGACAATCATCGTGGTGATGATCATTGAAGCCACAGTGTGGGCAAGGAGGAAAAGGTTTTGCTCTATTTCTGTGAGCTGGTTTGGAGGTTGAAGCATATTGATGACCAACTTTGGTATGTTTTGCTTCACTGAATGAACTTACATATTGTAAGTGATTAGAAGTTCTGTGATCATCCTTTTTGCAGATCATACAAAAAAGGATTCTGTAGTAATTGTCAGTGGTATGACTGGTATAATGGCACAAATCACACTTCTGCCTGGGCTTGTTAGTGGATTTTGACCTTGATGAACTAGAGGAGGCTAACTTAGTTTCCTTGATTGAATCAGGAGCCTTTTCAATGGATTCCATCTTATCAGTCAGCTTCCTCACAAGTTCAGTTAGTTCTTGAATTTAGTGCCTTGATGGGGACTAAAGATGTGGAAGTCTCAGTGGGAGTAAACTCTTGTTGGATTGGTTTTGTTGGTCTTTTCAGATGGTTCTACCAAGTCCGGACCTTTCTTTTGGTGAATGAGGATTGAATTGCAATGGAGTAAGATCGGAGCTTGGTGCAAAGACGAAGAGGTTTCGGGGTGGAAGTGGTGCTTGAGATTCGCTGAGACTCGAGAGATGTGTTCAAGACTACCGGGCACATCGTGAGTCCAAGCATGCTCTTTAGAGCTTGGCTTTTGTGCTCTAGTATTCTTCCGTAATCAAAATTTGGAAGCTTACTCGTGGTTAACCCGCTCAATCCAATCATCGGGCTTGGGAATTGACAACATATTGGTAATCATGCCACCGACACAAATGGCTTTGGACTCGGTCTTTGTTGTGAGAGTCGGGAGATGATCTTTGCATATGACTCTCTTTTGCTACTGGGGGCTCCCACAAGATCAAAGACCCTTGGATTTTTAGCATTCAACTTTCAATGATATCTTTTTCCTTTTAAGTTCATCTTGAAGAGCCCGATTTCTTTTAACTAGTTCAAGATTTTGAATTTGCAATGTGATGACCTCAAGCTTAGCTTGTTTTAAAAGAAGTCGTTGGATATTAGTTTTCACATACACATCAAACCATAACAACAAGGTGGCGTATAAGTGGAATTCTAGAGAGAAAGTTAGAGGTTTAGGGAACTTAGTGAGAGAAAGTGAAAGATATTATTATGAGCTCCAACTCTCTACCTTGGGAGGTAGAGAGTATTTATAGTCTTACATAAATCGCCACACATCGGGTCGTGGATCGGGCATACAGTGGGTAAAGACCCGTCCGTCCTCCACGATGTTACTTAACTAAATACTACTTAACTTAAAGAACTACGACTACGAGCTTTCTAACGATTACATATACTTAAGGTGACCGACTCTTTAATACGGAATTTCTAATTCCTAACAATCTCCCACAAGGAGGTCACCTCAATCATGTACCAAAATTACATTGAATACAAATAGATATTACATTAACAATTGATCTTGCATTCATGATGTAGTCCTTTGCTCCTAAGCTCGTAGTCATTGATTCTTCACATTGCATGTTTGGTTACTTCAAGTGGAGGTCTTTCTTGATCCACGTGATAATAATTTTGAGCCATCTTTTGAGATCATCACTATCAAAAATCTACGAGACATCCTTTGTGGTGTTGGTATTATGTGAAGTTGTGACTTTAGAACCGACATGCTCACATTTTGGATCATGATATCTTCTCATCGAGTAGCGAAGTATTTGTTGAATCATGATATTGGCGCAGCAGCGTAGCGTAAGCATGGAGTGAAAATATCGAGTCATTGATGCACTAGTCATGATTTCTTTTGAGATGAATGTGTTAAGTGAGCATGCGGCTATGGATTGACCGCTTCATTACGATCACCGCAAACGTCGAGTGTACCGCATACAACAGATTAGCAATAATCGCGCTAAAGTGTCTTTGAACACTTTCTTTGAATTGAGGTACACGCCCACGGTGCCCCGTTGATCGATACATATCTTACTGTGATCGGTATAATTCTAAAGAATTTCCTTGATGTGGTTTCGCGGTTGCTCTTGTTCTTAAACCGAACATCTCAAAGAAGACAACACGAGTGAGTGAACCAAATAATTTTAAGTTCACCGATTGATGAAAAGAGATTTGAAAGACAATCGTGTATTGCTCAATAGAAATTGTTTTGCAATACAACGAAGGTTTTATTGAAACTCAATTATCAATCATAAAACACCTTTGGTTTGAAAAATGAGTACGGTCGATGTGCTAAAGAAAAGAGTTTTTAAGCACGCGTGACCGGTTTTCAAAGGTATCCGTCAATCCATAACTCGAACGAGATTGATTCAAGAGATTGAATCGCCCCATTGTTTCACATTCGGTTGTCACATGGTTGATCCATATAATAGATCTCACATGCCACCTACCTGGGAGCTTGTTTGATGTTGGCTCGAAGGCTTTCCATCTTCATTGTGAATATGTATACATCACTCGGATGTTCGGTAATACCACAAGGATATTCGTGGGACTCAAGACATAATCTCTTTCCACATTGTGTGAAAAGAGAGTCTTCATTGAAAGTGTCCTAATGAGATTTATTGATGATCTCGTGGCTCTAGACTCAATTTGTGCATATTTGGATCCGTGTGGGAGACTAGGGAGAGGGTCTCCTTCTTCAATATCAACAATCTCTAAGAGAAAGTCGATAGATAATGTCGGTTCCCGTGAGAATGAAACAAGCCCTTTAAGAGGAACTTGAGTGGTTTGGAAAGTTGAAGTGCAAGTCGTCCACCGGGTCCATGACGTCTTGTCTTCAATACCGATGTTACCATCGTAGCATATGAAGTGAACCCGGTTTACGCCTAAGGTTGAATAAATGGAGGATATTTGTTTTCACCCTTTTCTCATTCAATTCTTTTAATTCTTCAACCCTTGATGCTTACCGAGACTTCATAGCAAGAACCTTGTTGGGTTTGTTCCGAAGACTTGCTCTATCTCATCCGCACTCTTCCCATATTCTCATTTTCTCCTTTTTCAATATACCTAAGGACTCTACACTATCTAGTGGATTGTCCCTTGGTAGATCCCTCCTGCTCGGCGGATCATGGGAACAAAACCTAACCTTATCATCCTTATATCACCATACATAAAGTAAAGTTGGTAGGTCTTTTGGTATTGTTCATCCGCCATATGGAACCAATTGAAAACCATTTGAAAATCAATTCGATACTTATGATATATTATCAAAGCATTTTGTACCGAAATTGTTTTTGATATTTTTAGAACGAGAACTCCCTCAACATGTGCATCAAGTATTTGAAAATGTTTTGCACACGGAGGCAAGAGAAAGAATTAACTTCTTTGATTACCATTTTCTAAAGATATCAACATCACTTCCATATCAAATCAAGTAGATAGAGCATTTCCGGAAGGATGAGGTTTCCATAAATTTGCTCCCTCAATATGTGCCTCGAGGTTTGAAAAGAGTTTTGCACATACTAGAGGAACCCGCACATGGGATAAATGATCACGTTTCAAATCATAGGTTTAAGATAGATGCTCCCCTCAACATGTGCATTCTAAGATTTCTTGAAATCGTTTGTCACATGTGGGAAGGATGCATGTACATCCTTATAAAACCATTTACCGAATTATCGTTTAAATCCCATTTAAATCACACATTCTCCCCCGATCACAATTATCAAATCATTTGAGATTTGTGATCTCTTATAGATTTAAATTGATTTTGAAAGCTTTTAAGGAGAATTGTGACTTGATTATGAAAGAGTTTGAATTGATAAGGATCGGATTTTAAGACTTTAAAACTCCATTGGCAAAACATGCATGTACATCTTTTGAAAACAATTTAGTGCCAAATAACTTTTAATTTAATTGAAATCATTCTCCCTCAATCAATGACATAGGTTGTTGATTGAGAGATAGAGATTTTGACAAATAAGTCTGATGATTATAAAAATAGAGACCGAGTTATTTTCAAAGCGATTAGTTTCAATGTAGATAAATGTTTATAGAATCGAGCATGGAATTTGAAAACATGGTAAAGCATGGCTCTGTTCTTTCTTTGAAAAGCGGTTCTTGCCGAAATGACAATAAACCATTTTTCTCTTTCTCCCAAAAATTTTTTGATTTTTTTTTTTTTTTTTTTTTTTTTTTATAAAATTCGAACAACATCTAAAGTCCCGTGTCATTCTTTGAATGACAACATCAAACGTAGATATTATCGAATCGAGAGAAACATGACAAAATGACAATATTTGTTTGAAGATTTTGAATTTTCAAATTTTATGGATTTTGAAAGTTTTATATTTTTCTATTTGATTTTGAAGGTTTTATAATTTTGTATTTTGTTTTTCGAATAGATATATACAAGAGATAGATGAAGATAGACCTTTACTCCTCGTCTTCCTCACGAAGGCGTTTGAGTGTTTCGTTGAAGGCTTTTCAAGCCAAGTCGTGGAAGAATAAACTCAAAACGTTTCTTGGAAGAGCTTTTGTGAAGATGTCGCTAACCGATATTCGGACCTCACAAAATAGAGTTCCACCACACCTTTTTCCACTTGTTCCCCGATGAAATGATGTCGAATGTCGATATGCTTTGCTCTTGAGTGTTGAACGTTGTTGCATGAGAGCAATAGCACTTTATTATCACGAGATGAGGGATTTTGTTGAATTCAAAGCCATAGTCGATAATTGAGATCTCATCCATAAGATTTGAGCACAACAAGAGGACATGGCTATGTATTCACCTCTATAGAGGAAATAGAAGTACTCATTTGCTTCTTTGAAGACCACTCACAAGCTTATCACCCAAAACCGAGCACCTCCGGACGCATTTCGACGAGTATCTTGACACCTGCATGATCTGCATCCGCATATGTCGTTAGTGACATACCGGTGTCTTTCGGTACCAAAGTCCCATATTGATGGTTCCTTGGAATACCGTAAGACCCGTTTAAGCGCTTCAAGGTGCTTTTTAGTAGCTTAGCACGGTATCTAGCACACATGCAAACAAATGAACAAGATGTCGGTCTACTAGTGTGAGGTACATCGGGATCCAATCATACTACGATATTTCGTTTGGTCAATCATGATCCCCTGAGTGGTCCTCATCTAGTTTGGTTCGATCAATCATGGGGTGTCAACAGGTCACTTGAATTAAATCCAAATTTCTTTAAGATCTCGGTTGCATATTTAGATTGATTTATGAAAATGCCTCCGGACTTTGTGAAATTTGTAATCCCAAGAAAAATGACATTTGTCCCATCATTGACATTTGAAATTTTGAACTCATTTCACTTGAAAACGATCACATTCCATTGGGTCCGCTGAGGCAAAAATAATATCATTGATAACGCCACGCGTCGTTCGGGTCAAGGAAACTTCCTTTCTTGAGCAAGTTTTTAACACCCCAGGCAAGTGAACCTAATCGTTGTAGTGTAGTAATTAGGGTAAGCCACGGTATTGATATCGTTCTCTAGGGAATAGTGTCGTTAGGCTGAATTGTATGTCGATTTAAGTCTAAAGGTGAGGATGATTATTTTGTATTTTTATATTTTATGGAATGGAAAAGGCAATCTCGGGGTTTGGAGGGAGGGTGGAATTAGTTGCTAGTCAACTATTCCAAAAGATACTAACTAACTAAGGGATCTACCAAGAACGTGAAGCGTATCTACTTATGATGTATTACTCCTTGCTAGCTATCCAATTCTACCCACCGAATTGTCACGTCCTATTGATGGTTGAATTGTCACGCCCTTATTCCTAGTTGCGTTGTGTGTCTAAGGTTGTAGGGTATGCGGTTCTCCCTAACTCTTTGAATTCACCTTTAAGTGTAGTAAACAAAATCCACTAAATCATTCATAAACTAACTTTAAGGTTATCTTTGGTTTAGTAAACAAATCCACCAAGTCATTCATAAACTATCAAAGATTTATCAAGTATTAAACACAACGATAGCCTAGTCTCACTCCTAAGCTAATTACAATTAAGATAAGAAACAACCAATCAAACAAGAGGCAAGTGAGGATGCAAGAATTATAAACTAAACCAATTAGATTCATTGAAGTTGTCACACCCTAATGATGAAGATAGACACAAGCATCACTAAGAAATCAATAAGATCTAATTAATTATATACAAGTTTCACACAATCATAAGCAAACACAAGGTGAATTAGCCAAGCATAATTAATGAAGAGCAAGCAACAATTTTGATAATTGAAGACATACCATAGGATTGGATAAAGAAACAAACCATTACAAGATGTTTATGGAGTGGTTGAAACCCTTTAAGTTCGGGAAAACACCCACCTAAACCCTAGAATCGGACTTAGGGTTTAGGGCTTGCAAAAGTGAAGTAATAATGTTATATTTATAGGCGATTTTACGTCGGCAAAAGAGTGACGCCACACATAAAGAGTGATGGCGTCGAATGACTTTTTTTCACCGATCAGATATTTTCTCGATTCGTCGTGGGCTTTGAATCACCTAAATCCGAGTTCGTATGCAAAAGTTATGGCCAAAACAATGTCGCCTACTTACAAGCATGTTGTGACTTGATCGACATGTGTGGGCCACCTTATGGTTGTGACGCCGTCCCCTTCGATCTAGGACGTCGTCTGGATCAAATCTAGGCCGTCCCGAGTAGCGACGGCCTACTCTTTTAAAACCGGACGTCGTCACTTGAAAATAAGAGTTTGGGTTACGAACCGTCACAAAAATCCTCGGACGGCGCCGCACTAGCTTTTGACGTCGCCTTCTAACTTCAGAACCGTGAGTGCCTCGATTTCGACTTTGGCCATTTTCTTCATATATTCGCCTTTTCGTCCAAATAAGTGCCATTCCAAGCATTTTGCCTTCACGAGACCTAAAAGTGAAAAGGAACGATATTAAGCAATAACGGATACAAAAGTGATCAAATAAGGACTTAAACGACCCTCAAAATGGTACCTTTTAAAACCTTATCAAATATCCCTACACTTGTTATTTGCTTGTCCTCAAGCAAATGTGCTTTTAGCCAATTAATTTATAAGTTAGGGTCATGAAGCATTAATTTAAAACGGTCCACAACACATATAAGCCCATAAAAGTCATAACAAGCACGGAATTACATACTAGCACCTCACATGGGGTGTTTGGATACTCACATCTCTCTCGGGTGTATATGGAATATAACAAATTGGAAATGGAAGATAAACACTCATTAACCGGTCCTAGTACATAGATTACCATAGGCTTGAGAATAGATCAAACCTCCATCGCTTTGGCGTAAGCACCTAGGAAAGACTATCAAAGAGGTCTTTTAAAGGGTTGTAACGTTAGGCTTACGGTAGGGAAATAAGGGTTTGGTGGGATAGGCTATTTAGTGGTGGTAAGTCAAAAATCTCTATGTTAAATGCATATGAAGAATGGCGTTGCTAAGCCAAGACTCGACACTTCTAAACTCTAGATAACTGAAATAAACAAACATAAAATTAAAGGATAGATGTAGGATGGTAGCCAGTATGTTTTTTTTTTTTTTTTTTTTTTTCATACACTTTTACTCTACCATCCTCTAAGATAACATCAAAATACTAGGATTTATAAGCATATCCCTACACTTTGAGTTTTATTACTCTAACACTAATTTGACCCAATTGAAAAGATCAAAACACTTGAGGTACATTATTACGCATAAACAAAGGGAATTTGAATTTAACGTTCCCTTCCGTCATTTCATAAACTTTAACTTTTCCCATGAATCCCAATCGTCCCAAAGCTGTATACAAAAGATATGACTCGACTTAGCAACTTATGCAAGCAACTAGATAATTGAACTAAGGGTTTAAGGTGATAACAAATAATTGCACTAAAAGTGAGTGCATAAGGGGTAGGCTAAGGCGATTTGGGTGTATATTTGGGGGGGGTGTAAACAATGTTTTCATTGATATTCGGAAAACCGAAATATCACGAGAACCGCGAAAAGGATAGGCTCGAGGGGTTAACTAGGGGTATCGTGTACTAAAGATGAGTACAACGCAAAGGGTGTGGGGAATTACTCAACCGATGTGGAAGAAGTAATTATATTACGTATCAAACAAGGGTTATCCTAATGCCTCTTATCATTTAGTTATTCCTAACTACACAAGTGTAGCCTCACTTGCGATCTCGGAATGCATCACAAAACAAGTTCTAGAATCTAATATACTACCGGTTCACACTCTAAGCATTAAAGATGAATGCTTTAATTCCTACTAATCTAAGGGCGATCCTCACATTTTGGGTGGAATTTGGGTGGTAAAGGGTTTTGTGCTAGTCATGCAACTTCCTATCCATGAGACGCTTTTGTTAAGACTAATGGCCCACTCCTATATGTCATGAAAATTTTAAATTTTGTGCCAAAATTACCCTAACCGACATTTCCTCATGGTTTATTACACAATCACAATTGACAAAGCAAATAGTCAAGGATAAGCATAGTTTCAAAGTTCCCGCTTTATTTTCCCTCCCTACACTTAAACCGAACATTGTCCCCAATGTTCCCGAAAGTATCAAAGTTATGATAATGGAAGGTAATTAAAAACGAAAGAAACTAATACTCCCCTGATTAGCTCGGTAGGATCCATGTGTGAAGTAGTGGTTAAATCCTTTCCAAGAAGAATGTACGCGTGAAAAGCTCCTTCCAATCTTATGTAACTTCTTCTTGATAAATTAAACCGCACACTTGAAGAAAACAAACAACCCAACGATCAAACCGAACAAAGAAAAATCACAACAAGATGTAATTCCGCACTTAAATAAGATATAATGCTTGTGGAATGGATGTTTGCGATTTTTAGAAAATTAAGACCGAAAATTCCAAAACTTTATAAGTAGCACAAAAACGAGAAAAAGTTAGAAGTCGTTGCCTCCCCCGACGCCGTCAGTTGCGATCTGACGTCAGTTATCATGACAGAAACTCGGTCTGCGATTTTCGAAAAATTACGAAAAATTTTTATCTTTAAAATCTGGAAAAATTTCCTGCAAAACATCCATTATGACTCGATACAAGCATTTGACTCGAACAAACACACATGTATATCTTTTAATTAATTGAAATTCTCATGTTTACGTTTCTTTTGAAAACGTGTGTAATCCTCCCTACACTTATCCCTTATGTAAAATACCTTTATATGCAATTAAGACGAGGTTAAAAACAAAATAAAGCATTTTTACAAAATTAAACATGAGAATAGACAATCAATAAAAGATATACGACACAAATAAAATGAAAACAAATACACATGGGTTGCCTCCCAAGAAGCGCTTGTTTTTGTTCGAGTCACGAGCCCCGACTCTACCCTTATTTAACATATAAAGGGAAGTTTTCCCTACACTTAAGTTTAAGTGCGGGTGATAGTAGCGATACACACCCTTAGGTGGAAATATGCCACGTGAGGTGAAGGGGTGTGTGAATGGCTTCCTTCATCCTAAAACTACCCGGACTAAATTGGTTGATGGGTGGGTCGGTTCCTCGCTTATTTAAGGATGGAAGTAAAGATTGAGGTTCGGTTCATCAACACTATGAAATTCCCTAGAACTAAGAGTAAGACCGAGACTACAAGTACTCAAACCTATATTCTCCAAATATGCTTGGTTCAAATGTTCTACCTCCATTGGGATTCCTAAAGTCTCTTCTACTACTTAGGGTAAGTCACGTGCGGTGTGTATGCCTTAAATGATGGTGGAACTTGTGGGATACCTTGTGGGTCTAGACTTTTCACCTTATCCTCAATCACATCTACATCATCTATATGCTCATCATGTGCTATTTCCTTAGGTCGTGATGAAACCAAACTTAGTAATTGATCCAACTTATGGTTTAAAGCTTGGTTGCTTTCCATAATATTTTCACAAATTTGGTCAGTTTTCCTAAGGGCCTTACTAACAATAGTTTCTAAACATGGAGGTTGTTCACGAAAGTCTATACTAGGTGAAGGCTCAAACGAAGCATCGGTTGCACTAGATGAGGTACTTTGTGGGCTTGATGGAATAGTGAAACCCTCAAAAGGTTTATGGAGTTGGTTACTTTCTTCCCACCATCTTGAATAATCCGCTTTAGTAATATCATAATTTCTTATGAAAAACCTAATCGCGAATATAGTGGATTCGCGTTCTCCATAATGGTGAAATGTAAGAGTCAATGTACAAGTTTTACGAACAAAGGCACAAAGAAGGGATAGACTACAAGGAAGCTAATAAAAAGAAAAATCTCACTTGATAGGAATCTTGTGAGTAGACCTAAACGAGATAGAAATCAAGCCTAAACAATAACTATTCCCAAAGGTGCGCCTAAAACTTGATAACGCCACACGCGTCGCTCGGGGTCAAAGGAACTTCCTTTTCTTGAGCAAGTTTTATAACACCCTAGCGATGAACCTAATCGTTGTAGTATAGTAATTAGGGTAAGCCACGGCATTGATATCGCTCTCTAGGGAATAGTGTCGTTAGGCTGAAGTGTATGTCGATTTAAGTCTAAAGGTGAGGATGATTATTTTGTATTTTTATATTTTATGGAATGGAAAGGTACGAATCTCGGGGTTTGGAGGGAGGTGGAATTAGTTGCTAGTCAACTATTCCAAAAGATACTAACTAACTAAGGGATCTACCAAGAACGTGAAGCGTATCTACTTATGATGTATTACTCCTTGCTAGCTATCCAATTCTACCCTCGAATTGTCACGTCCTATTGATGGTTGAATTGTCACGTCCTTATTCCTAGTTGCGTTGTGTGTCTAAGGTTGTAGGGTATGCGTTTCTCCCTAACTCTTTGAATTCACCTTTAAGTGTAGTAAACAAAATCCACTAAATCATTCATAAACTAACTTTAAGGTTATCTTTGGTTTAGTAAACGAAATCCACCAAGTCATTCATAAACTATCAAAGATTTATCAAGTATTAAACACAACGATAGCCTAGTCGCACTCATAAGCTAATTACAATTAAGATAAGAAACAACCAATCAAACAAGAGGCGGTGGGATGCAAGAATTATAAACTAAACCAATTAGATTCATTGAAGTTGTCACACCCTAATGATGAAGATAGACACAAGCATCACTAAGAAATCAATAAGATCTAATTAATTATATACAAGTTTCACACAATCATAAGCAAACACAAGGTGAATTAGCCAAGCATAATTAATGAAGAGCAAGCAACAATTATGATAATTGAAGACATACCATAGGATTGGATTAACAAACAAACCAACACACCATGTTTATAGAGTGTTTGGAACCCTTTAAGTTGCTGGAAAACACCTACCTAAACCCTAGAATCGGACTTAGGGTTTTGGGCTTACAAAAGTGAAGTTATAATGTTATATTTATAGGCGATTTTACGTCGGCAAAGAGTGACGGCGTCATACCTATAGAGTGACGTCGCGATGATTTTCTTTACCGATGTAGATTTTCTCGCTCGGTCGCGTGGGCTTTGAATCACCTAAACCGAGTTCGTATGCAAAAGTTATGGCCAAACAAGATCGGCTACTTACAGCGCATGTTGTGACTTGATCGACTTGTGGCGGTCACCTTATGGTTGTGACGCCGTCCCCTTCGATCTATGACGTCGTCGGATCAAATCTAGGGCGTCCGAGTAGCGACGGCCTACTCTTTATAACCGGACGTCGTCACTTGAAAATAGGGTTTTGGGTTCGTCCCGTCACAAAATCCTCCGACGGTGTCGCAGATAAGCGATGACGCGTCGCCTTCTAATTTAGTAGCTGTGAGTGTCTCGATTTCGACTTTGGCCATTTTCTTCATATATTCGCGCCTTTTCGTCCAAATAAGTACCATTCTGATTTTGCCTTCAAGAGACCTAAAAGTGAAAAGGAACGATATTAAGCAATAACGGATACAAAAGTGATCAAATAAGGGCTTAAACGACCCTCAAAATGGTACCTTTTAAAACCTTATCAAATATCCCTACACTTGGTATTTGCTTGTCCTCAAGCAAATGTGCTTTTAGCCAATTAATTTATAAGTTAGGGGTCATGAAGCATTAATTCAAAACGGTCCACAACACATATAAGCCCCATAAAAGTCATAACAAGCACGGAATTACATACTAGCACCTCACATGGGGTGTTTGGATACTCACATCTCTCTCGGTGTATATGAAATATAACAAATAGGAAATGGAAGATAAACACTCATTAACCGGTCCTAGTACATAGATTACCATAGGCTTGAGAATAGATCAAACCTATATCGCTTTGGCGTAAGCACCTAGGAAAGACTATCAAAGAGGTCTTTTAAAGGGTTGTAATGTTAGGCTTACGGTAGGAAACAAAGGGTTTGGTGGGATAGGCTATTTAGTGGTGGTAAGTCAAAAATCTCTATGTTAAATGCATATGAAGAATGGCGTTGCTAAGCCAAGACTCGACACTCTAAAACTCTAGATAACGAAATAAACAAACATAAATTTAAAGGATAGATGTAGGATGGTAGCCCGTATGTTTTTGTTTTTGTTTTTTTTTTTTTTTTTACACTCTTTTTTTTTTTTTTTTTTCTATTTTTTTCGATTTTTTTTTTTTTTCATACCTTTTACTCTACCATCCTCTAAGATAACATCAAAATACTAGGGATTTATAGGCATATCCCTACACTTGAGTTTTATTACTCTAACACTAATTTGACCCGATTTGAAAAGATCAAAACACTTGGGGTACATTATTATGCAAACAAAGGAATTTGAATTTAACGTTCCCTTCCGTCATTTCATAAACTTTAACTTTTCCCATGAATCCCAATCATCCCAAAGCAGTATACAAAGGATATGACTCGACTTAGCAACTTATGCAAGCAACTAGATAATTGAACTAAGGGTTTAGGGTGATAACAAACATTTGCACTAAAAGTGAGTGCATAAGGGGTAGGCTAAGGCGATTTGGGTGTATATTTGGGGTGGGGTGTAAACAATGCTCTTCATTGATATTCGGAAAAACCAAAATATCACGAGAACCGCGAAAAGGATAGGCTCGAGGGGTTAACTAGGGTATCGTGTACTAAAGATGAGTACAACGCAAAGGGTGTGGGGAATTACTCAACCGATGTGGAAGAAGTAATTATATTACGTGTATCAAACAAGGGTTATCCTAATGCCTCTTATCATTTAGTTATTCCTAACTACACAAGTGTAGCCTCACTTGCGATCTCGGAATGCATCACAAAACAAGTTCTAGAATCTAATATACCACCGGTTCACACTCTAAGCATTGAAGATGAATGCTTTAATTCCTACTAATCTAAAGGCGATCCTCACATTTTGGTGGAATTTGGGTGGTAAAGGGTTTTTGTGCTAGTCATGCAACTTCCTATCCATGAGACGCTTTTGTTAAGACTAATGGCCCACTCCTATATGTCATGAAAATTTTAAATTTGGTGCCAAAATTACCCTAACCGACATTTTCTCATGGTTTATTACACAATCACAATTGGACAAAGCAAATAGTCAAGGATAAGCATAGTTTCAAAGTTCCGCTTTATTTTCCTCCCTACACTTAAACCGAACATTGTCCCCAATGTTCCCGAAAGTATCAAAGTTATGATAATTGGAAGGTAATTAAAACGAAGAAACTAGTACTCCCCGATTAGCTCGGTAGGATCCATGTGTGAAGTAGTGGTTAAATCCTTTCCAAGAAGAATTTATGCATGAAAAGCTCATCAATCTTATGTAACTTCTTCTTGATAAATTAAACTTGCACACTTGAAGAAAACAAACAACCCAACGCATCAAACCGAACAAAGAAAAATCACAACAAGATGTAATTCCAAACTTAAATAAGATATAATGCTTGTGGAATGGATGTTTGCGATTTTCTAGAAAATTAAGACCGAAAATTCCAAAAATTTATAAGTAGCATGTAAACGAGAAAAGTAAGAAGTTGTTTACGCTCCTTCCCGACGCCGTCAGTTGCGATCTGACGACCGTCAGTTATCCGACAAAAAGCGTCTCGCGATTTTCGAAAAAATTACGGAAAATTTACATCTTTAGAATCTGGAAAAATTTCGCAAAACATCCATTATGACTCGATACAAGCATTTGACTCGAACAAACACATATATATCTTTTATTTAATTGTTATTCTCATGTTTACGTTTCTTTTGAAAACGTGTGTAATCCTCCCTACACTTATCCCTTATGTAAAATACCTTTATATGCAATTAAGACGAGGTTAAAACAAAATAAAGCATTTTTACAAAATTAAACATGAGAATAAACAATCAATAAAAGATATACGACACACAAATAAAAATAAAAACAAATACACATGGGTTGCCTCCCAAGAAGCGCTTGTTTTTGTTCGAGTCACGAGCCCCGACTCTACCCTTATTTAACAGATAAAGGGAAGTTTTCCTACACTTAAGTTTAAGTGCGGGTGATAGTAGCGATACACACCCTTAGGGTGGAAATATGCCACGTGAGGTGAAGGGGTGTGTGAATGGCTTCCTTCATCCTAAAACTACCCGGACTAAATTGGTTGATGGGTGGGTCGGTTCCTCGCTTATTTAAGGATGGAAGTAAAGATTGAGGTTCGGTTCATCAACACTATGAAATTCCTAGAACTAAGAGTAAGACCGAGACTACAAGTATTCAAACCTATATTCTCCAAATTGCGTTTGGTTCAAATGTTCTACCTCCATTGGGATTCCTAAAGTCTCTTCTACTACTTAGGGTAAGTCACGTGCGGTGTGTATGCCTTAAATGATGGTGGAACTTGTGGGATACCTTGTGGGTCTAGACTTTTCACCTTATCCTCAATCACATCTACATCATCTATATGCTCATCATGTGCTATTTCCTTAGGTCGTGATGAAACCAAACATAGTAATTGATCCAACTTATGGTTTAAAGCTTGGTTGCTTTCCATAATATTTTCACAAATTTGGTCGAGTTCTCCTAAGGGCCTTACTAACAATAGTTTCTAAACACGGAGGTTGTTCACGAAAGTCTATCCTAGGTGAAGGCTCAAACGAAGCATAGGTTTCACTAGATGAGGTACTTTGTGGGCTTGATGGAATGGTGAAATCCTCAAAAGGTTTATGGAGTTGGTTACTTTCTTCCCACCATCTTGAATAATCCGCTTTAGTAATATCATAATTTCTTATGAAAAACCTAATCGCGAATATAGTGGATTCGCGTTCTCCATAATGGTGAACGGAAGAGTCAATGGACAAGTTTTACGAACAAAGGCACAAAGAAAGGGGATAGACTACAAGGAAGCTAAAAAAAGAAAAAATTCTCACTTGATAGGAATCTTGTGAGTAGACCTAAACGAGATAGAAATCAAGCCTAAACAATAACTATTCCCGTGGCGCCAAAAACTTGATAACGCTACACGCGTCGTTCGGGTCAAAGAAACTTCCTTTTCTTGAGCAAGTTTTATAACACCCTAGGCGATGAACCTAATCGTTGTAGTGTAGTAATTAGGGTAAGCCACGGTATTGATATCGTTCTCTAGGGAATAGTGTCGTTAGGCTGAAGTGTATGTCGATTTAAGTCTAAAGGTGAGGATGATTATTTTGTATTTTTATATTTTATGGAATGGAAAGGTACGAATCTCGGGTTTGAGGTGAGGGTGGAATTAGTTGCTAGTCAACTATTCCAAAAGATACTAACTAACTAAGGGATCTACCAAGAACGTGAAGCGTATCTACTTATGATGTATTACTCCTTGCTAGCTATCCAATTCTACCTACCGAATTGTCACGTCCTATTGATGGTTGAATTGTCACGTCCTTATTCCTAGTTGCGTTGTGTGTCTAAGGTTGTAGGGTATGTGTTTCTCCCTAACTCTTTGAATTCACCTTTAAGTGTAGTAAACAAAATCCATTAAATCATTCATAAACTAACTTTAAGGTTATCTTTGGTTTAGTAAACGAAATCCACCAAGTCATTCATAAACTATCAAAGATTTATCAAGTATTAAACACAACGATAGCCTAGTCGCACTCATAAGCTAATTACAATTAAGATAAGAAACAACCAATCAAACAAGAGCAGAGGATGCAAGAATTATAAACTAAACCAATTAGATTCATTGAAGTTGTCACACCCTAATGATGAAGATAGACACAAGCATCACTAAGAAATCAATAAGATCTAATTAATTATATACAAGTTTCACACAATCATAAGCAAACACAAGGTGAATTAGCCAAGCATAATTAATGAAGAGCAAGCAACAATTATGATAATTGAAGACATACCATAGGATTGGATAAACAAACAAACCATTACAAGATGTTTATATTGTGGTTGGAACCCTTTAAGTTCTTTGGAAAACACCTACCTAAACCCTAGAATCGGACTTAGGGTTTTGGGCTTACAAAAGTGAAGTTATAATGTTATATTTATAGGCGATTTTACGTCGGCAAAGAGTAACGCGCCATACCTATAGAGTGACAGCGTCGCGATGATTTTCTTTCACCGATGTAGATTTTCTCGCTCGTCGCGTGGGCTTTGAATCACCTAAACCGAGTTCGTATGCAAAAGTTATGGCCAAAACAAGATCGCCTACTTGGCGCATGTTGTGACTTGATCGCCTTGTGGCGCCACCTTATGGTTGTGATGTCGTCCCCTTCATCTATGACGTCGTCTGGATCAAATCTAGGCGCCCGAGTAGCGACGGCCTACTCTTTAAAACCGGACGTCGTCACTTGAAAATAAGAGTTTTGGGTTATGAACCGTCACAAAATCCTCCGACGGGTCGCAGATAAGCTTTGACGCCGTCGCCTTCTAATTTAGCGACGTGAGTGTCTCGATTTTGACTTTGGCCATTTTCTTCATATATTCGCCTTTTCGTCCAAATAAGTGCCATTCCAAAGATTTTGCCTTCACGAGACCTAAAAGTGAAAAGGAACGATATTAAGCAATAACGGATACAAAAGTGATCAAATAAGGACTTAAACGACCCTCAAAATGGTACCTTTTAAAACCTTATCAATCATCAACATAAATTTTGAAACATTTGAGTTAAATGTTAGTGAAGCAAAGATGATATCGGTCAACAATTTGAACATGGATAAATGTTCGCTCGACTTCCTTGTGAATCCGTTGATAGAAGAAACTTTGATAGCTTATCATACCATTCCCTTGGAGCTTGCTTTAAACCGTAAAGAGCCTTCTTGAGACGATAAACGTGAGTAGGATGCTCTTGATTCACAAATCCTTCGGGTTGGGCGACATAGACGACTTCTTTAAGATCTCCATTCGTAAATGCCGTCTTCACATCCATCGATAGACTACCATGTTCTTACTAGCAAGAATAGCCAAAAGATTCGATTGCCTCGATTCGAGCAACAGAGCAAAAGATTCTTCAAAATCAATACCCTCCTCTTGACGGTATCCTTTAGCAACTAATCGAGCCTTGTTCTTCAACACATCACCATGCTCATCAAGTTTCACTTTGAAGATCCATTTTAGAGCAATAATCATTGCACAATCTAGAGGCAGTACTAACTCCCATACATCAAGTCGATCAAACTCATGAATTTCATCTTGCATGGCATTGAACCGACTATCTTCATTCATGGCGGTTTTAACATCTTTTGGTTCGATCTTAGATAGTACGAGTTGAAGAAGCACCATAAGGCATCGGTTGCAAGTTGTTTCCGGGTTGATACAGACGAGAGAGGATTTCCAATGATGTTGTCTAATGGATGATCGTGAGTCCATTTTCCGAGGTGTTCATGTGGCGGTTGTTGAGGAACCGAGGTAGCGAGTCGATGTCGTCAAGAAGATGGTTCGATGATGATTCGGGAGTAGCAAATATGTTCTCAAATGGAGCATCTTCGGGAGTAGCAAAGGGATTAACTTCATCATTGATGTCGAAACATTTCCATGATGTACATTTGAAGAATGATGATTTGTTGATGAGATAGAAGGATCGCAGCAGCGCCTCTTGACTTAATGATATTGAGGCGAAGGATTGACTTCATTCAACGGAATATGAGCATCCTCTGTTGTAGGGATCAACAGTTCATTAGTAATTGAATCATCTGTTCATCAAACATAGGATCAAACAATTTCTTTTAATCATCTTGGATGGAGGTACATATGGAGTTTCTTGAGAAGAGTTTGGAACAAGGGATGAACCAATGGGACTGTTTTGAAGAAGCGGGTCTTGAACTAGAGTGTCCAGAGCCATTTGACCGGTCACTCATCAAGCGTAACGTGAATTGTTTCCATGATATTTCGGGTTCTTTTGTTGTAGATTCGGTATCCCTTTTGTTTGATGCATATCCTACAAATACCCCAATGTCGCTTTAGCCCTAAGTTTGCCTAAGTCTTGACCCTCATTAGTTGGATAACACAATGCACCAAACACACGAAGGAAAGATAGATTAGGTTTTCGTTGTGGACAAGTTCATATGGAGTTTTTCCATGAGCAAGTGTGAATCGTGGAACGATTTTGTGTGTAGCATGCGTGGCAATTGCTTGACCCGGAGAAACATTGGAACCTTTGAGTAAATCGGCATTGTTCTAGCGGCTTCCACAAGAGTTCGATTTAGTCTTTCAACTACACCGTTCATTGAGGGGTTCGTGGAACACTTCTTTGATGGTCGATTCCAATGCTTTCATAAAATTCACTAAGTTGTTTGTTGACAAACTCGGTACCATTGTCTGCTCGATAATTCTAACGGTTTTGTTAAGTCGAACTGCATTGTTTGATGAGTTTGATGATGATATCGGGAGTTTCATCCTTTGTCCTTAAGAACTTGACCCTGTGAATCTAGGTAATCATCAACCACAACTAACACATATTTCTTCCCAAAGATATTCTACACCCTCATTGGTCCACATAAATCCATATGAATCATATGAAGAACTTCTATGATAGAGTTAGTAGGTTTGGGTTTATGGGCATACTTTTGCTTTTTCCCAATTGACATCTTGAACAAAGATGATCCTTTTCATACTTTAGTCTAGGTAAACCTACAACTAAGTCCTTTCGGAAAGATCATTGATGGTGTCGAAGTTCAAGTGATTGAGACGACGATGCCATAACCATGACTTTGTTTTTGAAGCCTTTGATAACAAGCAATTGGAGAAGACCTCATCATGTCATCGATAGAGATGGTGTAAAGATTTGAGCCACGAGTTCCTTTTAACAGTTCCTTACCATTAAGATCTCTAACAAAACAAGTATGTTTTTCAAGGCTACTTCTAGATCGTAATCACATAATTGACCAACAGAGAACAGATTATGACCTAAACCTTCCACATAGTAAACTCTAGAGATGACACTATCACCAACAACATAATCTCCATAACCCATAATAGCTTGAAATGATCATTACCAAATCTAACAGTCCCGATGAATTTGCTCACGAAGTTCATGAGCGCGACCGGTCTCCAAATATGCTTGGAACAACTGAGTCCGGTACCACGTAATCGATTTGAACGATCTGCGGTTGAACATGATAAGAATGGATAATCGGATAATTGGGATCCCCATGCAAGAATGGGTTCCATTTGGTTAGTTACAATGGTTGGAACACCCACATCGAAATAGAAGCATTCATATCGAAAGTGAGGCAATGGAATCATTGTGAATAGATGCAGATTAGTGTTCAGATTTGCCCTATTCAAAGTGTGATCACTTCTTAAAGGAATAGTTCTACCAAGAGGCATCCATTTTCTAGTGGGCATTACCGATTAGTCTTATGACCAAAAGGTATCCAATTGATAGCCTATTTTAATAAATGTTCTTCTGTGGGTTTCACTTGTTTTCTAACTTTCTTCGCGTTTATGCCTTTTAGCCTTCTTAGCATGAATTTTGCACTAACAATATTAACTAGGACAATTAACATCATTAGACAAAACATTAACACCACATTCATGATTAGAAAGCGAGAATTCAAGCGGACATCATTACAAGGTTTGCAAATAGTATCGAATTGAATTAATTACAAGACGCCTATGGCTAATACTAGAATCAACACGATTCGTTTTATTCGATTCAAACTTAAAGTTCCTAGATTGTTCTTCTACTTTTTTCCAATGCACATTCTTAGCTTGAGGTCCTATCATTCCTTGTATTGTCTTGAGACTTTGACATGCTCCCTTTAATGTCACCGATTACTCCCGTAGGGAATGGGAACATTAGTTGGTATTACTACTCTTTGCATCACTGTTTAGATGTTGGGATCGAACTACATGTAGTGCACTAAGGTTTACTTTCTTAACACTAGAAGTCTTTGAGATTTGTACTTCTAGAAGGCACACATGAGTTCTCTTTCTTAGCATTGATGGATCTAGGATCCGAACTACTTGAAGGCACACTACGATTCACATTCAAAACATTGGGAATCGAATGAATATCATACTTGGCATTAGGCATCGAGCATGGAATCAAAGGGTTAACTCTCTCACCTAATGTCTTTGGGCATATTGTGATCAAGCATTCTAAGATTTCTTGAGATCGTTTGGCATATAAGCATGCATGTCCAATTGCATTATCATGAGGTTTTCTAGCTTATCCTCTTCAACAATCTCACGTAGACATTCTAAGCAATCCTTAAGAGATGAGAAATATGTTTGAATAGCTAGTTTGTTGTTTCTTAGATGAGAGGGACATATGTCACGACAAAGCATATTTATTACTAGAGTGAACCTTTGATACACCATTCTCCCCATTGGTCATTGTCATTTTCCTTTTACGACTCTTGATTCTCAATTTCCTTTTGCAATGAAGCTATTTGTTCGTTGTTTTTGTTACGAGTGACTTTAATTGATTCAAATAACTCATTGAAATGACGTTTAACCTTTTCATTTTCTTCTAGAAAACTTTCGCTTTCCTTTTGTAATGCATTTACTAGGTTTTGAAGATGAAATGTTTGAGAATTACCGAGAATCTAAAGGAGGAGGCATTTGGGAACCCGTCATATTGTTTGTTTGACCCTTTAATTGAGAGATTTAGGCTTTCAACTTTCGATCGTGTTACAATCGAGCTTGAATCATTCATCACGTTTGTTAATTTGAAAACTCGCATCAAACTCGGAGCATCGAAGATGTCTTGACATTTGAAGTTTTGACATTTTCTTTGAGATGTTGATATTTTAGTTGTAAATTAAAATGCTCAACTTCTAGTTTAGAAAATGTTTCACCAAATTGTCGTGATCATCCAGTTCAATTTTCTCGTTTAGTTTAGAATTAGTTTTTCAAGCTCAATGACACGATCATGGGAGACTTTCGAGCAACAGATAGTTCATGAAATTTGGAAGCATTAATAGAGCAATTTGTAGCGATGAAAACACATCTTGAGCAACACATTCGGTAATAAGATTCTCATTTAATGTATGCAAGTTCTTTCTCTCAATCTCATTATATTTTAATGCTCGCTCATAGTCACTAACTTCAACAACCATTGCATCAAATTCCTTTTCCATTTCTTTAATATCGTTTCTATCCTTTTTAAGACTCTCAAAGTGATCTTTTAGAAGTTTAAAGAAAGGCATGACCTCGATTAAATAACATTCTTTCATTTGTTCAAAACCCTTTCTCCTTGATTATACCGTGGGTGTGATCCTTTTCTTGCAAGTTTTTCAAAATCAACAAATAGTTGAAATATAACATATTGGCTAATTAATGTCTTGCTTTTAGTGGCAATTGTTCTAGGTACAAGATGCATTGGTGTATTAGGAGGATACACGATTGCTTTAGGCATTTTCCAAAGGGAGGGTTTGTTTCAACAATATTTTCGCTTCGCTTATCTAAATCCATTTTCCAAAAGACTTGTTCAAGAGTCAACAATGTCCGAGGTTTAAACTTGTTCAAGGAAATCCAATTTTCCTTCTTGTAGTCATGAGGAGTGATAATTATTTTTCTCTTTGCATTTGGGATCATTTTGTTTCTTATTCATCTTTTCCTAGTGATTTCATTTGATTTCTTATCTTCCTCGATTGCACTCAACGCAACTAGGTTTTCGCCAGGCTTAAGGATTTCATTACCATCATAGAGCACCTTTTGAGCATTTCTAGCTTTTTTAATTACCTCGGGTTTGGTTCCTCAACAATGGGAATGCTATGCTTATCGCTTAAGAATCGATGTTTAGTGACCATGTGAGCGATCAGAATGGTGTTTCCTTGTATGTACAACTTGTTTTCAAGTTTGTTTTCAAAGTTTTGATTAGAAAAATCTCTCAAGAGTTTTGATTCCTTTGCATTAAATTCTTGCTTAAGCATTTTCACATTTTTTGAAGTTCTTGTTTTTGCTTAATGTTTTAGAAAGTTTTTCTTGCAAGGAATTTAATTCTTGTTTCAATACTTCTTCTCTAAACTTACTTTTTCTAATGATTCAGACTCATTTGGTCATCCATTTCTCGCTCACGAGTGGTCAACTCAAATTTAGCACGTTGTTCATAAATAGCAACACGTTCTTTATAGGCATTTAGTTCGTAAAATAGAATCATCGAGGCACATGCGGTGTATTCATCAAAAACATAGTCATTGTTGATCGCGGAAGATGCATCACTTGGTACAACTTCACTTTCACTTTGTTTCACATATTGATCATATGGGACAATATCGTTATTGTCCATATTTTCAATATTTGATTCAATAGTTTCAATTGATTGTACTTTGTCATGCATCTTTGCTCATCAAGATTATCGTATAGTTTTAATACCTCCGAGATGAGCTTGTCTTTGGATGGGCTAGTAGTGGTGAAGAAGAGACCTTGGGAGAGACCATTGGAGAAATGCTAGCCATAAAGATTGTGTGTGCCGAGGTCCATCATCCACATCAGTCGTATGCATCACAATCGGCGACTTGAAAGGCATTCGATGATTGTGACCTATCTCTTGAATCGGTTGCTCATCCACATCTCGCATCATAGGTCTTGGCATTGCCCTCAAGAAGAAACAACAATTCCTCTTCATCCAAAGTCGCACCATTGTCCCGAGCTTGTGCTGCAGTGAGATCTTATCTACAAGTACTCGGCGATTCGTGGACGTTTTGGAGATGTGCGGTTCCTTGCAATGTGTCCCTCACCACCACCGTTATAACATTTGATTGGCTTAGCTTGACCTTGGTTACAATTTCTTCCTCGATTCGATTTGCCAACATAACCTCTACCCCCTCCTCTTTCCCGATCATATTGTCTTTCCGAACTAGTTGCACCACAATCCTTCCATCTTTAACGGTGGCTTGATTGTGTGGGTTAGAGGTCGCTCGAGGTTGTTGTTGGTTTGTGGGAGAGAATTCATGTTTTGACTAATCAGAAGAGCTAGTTGATTAATGAAGTTACCAACGTGAGCATCAAACATCGACTTGTTTGAACATAGGATCGTGAATGAGTTTATGATTACCATTACCCATTGGTATGACTTGTGATGCTTTGGTTGTGATCCTAATGTTTGAGTAAAAGCGGTTGAGTCATTAGACGAGCTTGTCTCTCCCCGGTTGGTTTTGAACCGATTGAGAATCAATTTTTCAAACATAGCATGTCTCTCATTTTGAAGGAGGAAGGCATAGAGTTGCTCATAGTTTGTATTCTTCAATCCTTTAGTGAGCTTCACAAGTGACAAACTTGTGCCATTCGAGATTCATGTTGTTCACAAACTTTGAGTTGGTGAATGTTAGGCATAGTCATTCGATGTTCCTCATGTCATTCACTAACTTATGAAATCTCACATAGTACTCATAGACATTCTCATCCGGTTTCATCTTGAAGTGCTCAAATTCATCATAGAGTTGTGATTCTCTGTCTTCCATAGTTAATTCGAACCGAGAGAAGCATCTTAACATTATCCCAAACGCCTTTGCATCGGTGTTGTGATTGATCGACTTGTAGATGTCTTTAGGAAGACCTTGAAGAACAATGTTGGAAGCCCGATATCCGCATCGAATCTCTTTTTATCCTTATCATCAAGCTCATCATACATCTTAGGTCCATCCATTCCGTAAATCGAGTTCCATCTTCATTAGTATCAAGTATGTCTCTAGTCGTCTCAACTCGATATGGTCCTTCATCAATGGATTTGAGAATGTTGACACCATTTTCCTTTCCAAGGCAATACAATCGATTCGTTGAGCCCAAGAATCGTAGTCGATTCTGTCAAGCATGGGTGGTCGAGTATCCGAGCCACCGCTTGAACATCCTCGGCATCGATGGAGATGATAGTAGGAACGATGGTAGACATGTTAACAAATTATACGGATTTTATAACTCTATGATTAAACCGGAAATAGATTCTTTCACGGATTTTACTAAATCAAGAGAAACCTCAAACAATCACTCAAGTCGCTAGAAGATAATGCACTAAGTCGCTGAAGATAATGCACTAAGTCGCTGAAGATAATGCACTAAGTCGCTGAAGATAATGCACTAAGTCGCTAACACTTAATTCGCTACACCACTAAGTCGCTAGAGTCCCAAGTCGCTAGACAAAAGCAAGTCGCTAAGTAGTAACTCGCTAAGCCTCAAGTCGCTAGCAAAATTTTGGCGACAATTAAGCTACTCAAGTCGCTAAAGATACAAGTCGCTAAAGAGCAACTCGCCATGCACCAAGTCGCTATCACCAAGTCGCTACCAGTAGTGGAGAGTCCACTACTTGTCTTGTAAATCGCTAGATCTAAGTCGCTAGGTTTAGGCGTAACTCGCTACAAATTTGTAAAGCAAGTCGCTACGAAGAAACTAATCCGTGAGTTAAGTCGCTAGCATGAAAAAACCACATAAACATCACCTTTCAATCCAAAAACAACCCAACCAAGATGATTTAAGCTTACCAAATGATAACCTACACACTTGTGATGATTCTAAACATAAAAGTACTAACAAAATCCAAACTTTAACCCGAGAAATCAACCAAATGATGCAAAACCACTAAACTTTTCAAACTCAAAACCACCTAAAACCACTAGAAATCCAAAGATGTGCAAGATATGATCTAACGGCTCGATACCAATTGTTGGATATTAGTTTTCACATACACATCAAACCATAACAACAAGGTGGTATAAGTGGAATTCTAGAGAGAAAGTTAGAGGTTTAGGAACTTAGTGAGAGAAAGTGAAAGATATTATTATGAGCTCCAACTCTACCTGGGAGGTAGAGAGTATTTATAGTCTTACATAAATCGCCACACATCGGGTGGATCGGGCATACAGTGGGTAAAGACCGTCCGTCCTCCACGGTGTTACTTAACTAAATACTACTTAACTTAAAAGAACTACGACTACGAGCTTTCTAACGATTACATATACTTGAGGTGACCGACTCTTTAATACCTGGAATTTCTAATTCCTAACAGAAGCAGTTCATCCCTACACTTGTTCAATTCAAAAGTTAACTTGTTGTATTTTGAAAAAAGATTTAATCGTTGCTCTTCTACAAACTTAAGGTCAACATTGATATAGTTCATATAAGACTGCCAATCAGAGTCATCATCCATAGAAAGTAAAATATTTACCTTCTTCATTGTGATGTTGACCCATTCTCCATTCCTGGCATGATTTTTCCCAACAGCTAGCTTGTCCTCTTCTGAGAGAGCCATCAGTGCACTGACTTGCACCATTTCATCGTCTCGAGGAGACCGGCTCTTCATCGATCAAAGAATTGAACTAGACCCTTGTTTTTACCATGCATGATTTTATGATGTTTGTTGTTTATGAGGAGTGGCCTCAGCGATTGCTAACAGCTTTGACTTTCTGTACTTAGCTTCAAAATCTACATTTTGTTTTGATCATATTTGTTTTGAAAATTTTAATGAGGCGATAGATTTTTGGTTGAAATTTGCTAAAGCCTAAGGACCGATTTTACCACGATGGTTTATAAGAGGGTTCGAAATTGTTTTGAAAAAGCAGGTCTTTGGCAAATGACCTCCTTTTTTACACTTAAAACACTCGGTGTCCTCATTAGCTTTAGCATTGGAAAAACCTTTTGTTTCTTTTTATAAACCTCCGAGAGTTAGCAAGGAGTGCCCTTTCCTGAAATTCGATGTTCAGGTCATTTAGTTACTCCTCACTTGATCTCTCATCAGGCTCATCATCTGAATTTTCTTGAAAATCTTGAACCACACTGTTAAAATAAAAAGCAGTAGAAATTGGTGTTGAAGTGGTGGTCAGGGACTTCTTGCCTTCTTGAGACTTCTTTAAGTCATGGTACACTAGAACAAAAAGTGGATTTGGCTACACCCAATATGTGTGACGATATACATATAGTCACACATGATTTTTTTAGGCGTGTGTGACTAAAGGTGGCGCGACCATAGGTACCATCTGGTCACATGTTTGACTTTTTTAGTCTCTATTACAAAAGCGATAACCAAAACCTTAACATGTGTGACTAATTAGGTACAAATTTTGTTGGATTAATCCGTATTAGTGACCATAAACAACGTATAGTCACACAAAGCATTTTTTTTTTGCATATTTAGTCACATACAATTAAGCATAAAGTGGCCAAAAGTGTTAATAAGTGTGACCATATGGTGTTTAAATTGAAGAAATGTGTATTTTGTGTGACTATTGTTCATCCAATGGCCACTTGAATTTTATGTTTGTGTGGCCTTTTCTAACATTTGGTCACACAAAGCATGTTTGTTTTGAGTATTTAGTCACATACAATTAATCATAAAGTGGCTAAAAGTGTTAATAAGGGTGACCATATGGTGTTAAAGTGAAGAAATGTGTATTTTGTGTAACTATTGATCATCCAATGTCCACATGAATTTTATGTTTGTGTGGCCTTTTGTAACATTTAGTCACACAAAGCATGTTTCTTTTGGGTATTTAGTCACATACAATTAATCATAAAGTGGCCAAATATGTTAATAAGTGTGACCATATGGTTTTTAAAGTGAAGAAATGTGTATTTTGTGTGACTATTGATCATCCAATGGTCACATGAATTTTATGTTTGTGTGGCCTTTTCTAACATTTAGTCACAAACAACATGTTTCTTTTGGGTATTTAGTCACATACAATTAATCATAAAGTGGCCAAAAGTATTAATAAGTTTGACCATATGGTGTTTTAAGTGAAGAAATGTGTGTTTTGTGTGACTATTGATCATCCAATGGCTACATGAATTTTATGTTTGTGTGGCCTTTTCTAACATTTAGTGACACAAAGCATGTTTCTTTTGGGTATTTAGTCACATACAATTAATCATAAAGTGGCAAAAAGTGTTAATAAGTGTGACCATATGGTGTTTAAAGTGAAGAAATGTGTGTTTTGTGTGACTACTGATCATCAAATGGCCACATGAATTTTGTTTTTTTGTGGCCTTGTGTAACATTTAGTCACACAAAGCATGTTTCTTTTGGGAATTTAGTCACATACAATTAAGCATAAAGTGGCCAAAAGTGTTAATAAGTGTGACCATATGGTGTTTAAAGTGAAGAAATGTGTATTTTGTGTGACTATTGATCATCCAATGGCCACATGAATTTTATGTTTGTGTGGCCTTTTCTATCATTTAGTCACACAAAACATGTTTGTTTTGGGTATTTAGTCACATACATTTAAGCATAAAGTATAAAGTGGCCAATAATGTTAATAAGTGTGACCATATGATGTTTAAAGTGAAGAAATATGTGTTTTGTGTGACTATTGATCATCCAATGGCCACATTAATTTTATGTTTACGTGGCCTTTTGTAATATTTAGTCACACATAGCATGTTTGTTTTGAGTATTTAGTCACATACAATTAAGCATAAAGTGACCAAAAGTGTTAATAAGTGTGACCATATGTTGTTTAAAGTGAAAAAATATGTATTTTGTGTGACTAGTGATCATCCGATGGCCACATTAATTTTATGTTTGTGTGGCCTTTTGTAATATTTAGTCACACAATGAATTAAGCAAACAGTAACCAAAAGTGTTAATAAGTGTGACTATATACATCTTTTAGTCACATTTAAGAAATCAATATATATATTAAAACAAATTCAAATATATATAAAAACAAATTCAAATACAATAAAATTAGAATATATATAACTGAACCAAATACAAAATTCGTATATAACTTTATACCCTAGGACCTCCTCTTATACACCAAGGAGTCCTAGTCGACTTACAATAATTTCCTAAGTATCTATAATCTTTTCCATAAACAACTAATACATATCATATACATTACTAACTATATGAACCAACTGTACTAACTTATAACTAACAGTTGTAACTAATACACTAGCAGTATTAACTTCAGTATTAACTTCAAGCAGTCTTAATCTCTGAGCAGTCTTAACTTTGTACTAGAAGTACTAACTTTCACTAGCAGTCTTAACTCTAAGTAGTCTTAACTTTGGTCTCATATTCAACACCTCTGTTCCTGATCACGAGCGAACGTCTTGGTTTGCAATTCACAAAATCCATAATCTTTTTTGTCCGAATCGAAGTATGACGGTTTAGAATTCAACATTCAATGATCAGACATAATGAAATCTTACCAGAATCTTGAAGCCTTCTTAACTTGATCTCTGTAAGAAGATAATGTCATAATGAGAATTTGATCAAAATACAATAAAGTGTTCTTAAATGTAGAAGATATTTTGTGTGTATAAAGTACCTTGTTCTTCCTTCAAATGCGTCATTGATTTCTTCACCAGTTGGCCTACTTGGAAAAGTCGACAAGATGACATATTTCTCTTTTCCACTTGGTTCATTTATCATCTTGAACTCATATCGATATGGATAAGCCATCCTGCAAGTGTACAATTTCTCAAAATCAGTAGTCACCAAAAAGACAGACACTAAATTTCAACTTAGATTTAAGCAAAACCATGTAATCAAGTTGATAGTATCCTACAACAAAAACTCGTAGAAAGTTAAATCAATAAAAGAAAATATTACATTTCCTTAAATTGGATATTGTGTTCCTGCATAATAGAGAAGACGAAACTGGTAGCACATTTCAAAAGATGCAGCATACTCCAGTCTTTTTTCTCTACCCAAGCAAATGATAAATGTCATGCAGCAGCATCAGTCATTGCTCTTAGATCCTGCATTATCCAAGATGATGACTTGTCAACTAGTGGTGTTCGATGCACATATATTAGATACATATAGACCTATTTCCACCCGAGTCTATTTGGGGTATGTAAAATTTCTACTGGTCAATTGGTAAAATCAAAAGATTAGCTTAATGGGAAAATGGGTCAAAATTGCCTTAAGTGTATTTTTATGAAGCATAAGAACTCATTAATCAGCCAATTTATGGTAGTTATATTATCATTAGCATAATTTGTTTTAACCCCTAACCAACTGGTCCTCCTATTACCACCTCTGATACTTTATCTAATGATTAAATACGTCGATGATGCAATTTCCATAGCATTTTGAGAAGCCACTAGAATGAAGACGTCATCTACTTCATCAACCTCTTTGGCACCTACACTATCTTCGAAATACGGTGAATCCACATTAAAACTTAACTCTTATGTCCACACAAGCGACCTTTTGTAATCCAACACTACCTAAATGTGCGATCATGCGTATAGTACCGATGTTAATAAAGTTTCCCATTGCACCATCACTACTCCAGTCCATAAACTACCTCTGTTTTGTACTGCCATTATTAAAGAGTGTTAAAAGCAGATTGAGTGTGCGTGTGTATGCGCGCACATATATACACATTCAAGGATGGCAGTT
This sequence comes from Chrysanthemum lavandulifolium, assembly GCA_022545495.1. Taxonomy (NCBI): domain Eukaryota; kingdom Viridiplantae; phylum Streptophyta; class Magnoliopsida; order Asterales; family Asteraceae; genus Chrysanthemum; species Chrysanthemum lavandulifolium. The sequence continues at coordinate 416,944 of JAHFWF010000138.1, forward strand.
TCAAGATGTGTTTAAAGATTCAATTGTCTCTTAATGTTTGTGGGTAATTATTCACAGTTAACTAGTAAGCAAAGGAATAAACGGCTTACCCATGTGAAGAGGACAAAATGCTTGAAACAAGTATAAAGGTGAGCTTTTTATTTCAAACTCATAATCATCTGAAAATGTGAATGATAAATGTGAACATACACCCTAAACAACCTCTTGAATACTGTCTTCACCACATCCTAGAAATTGTTAGGAAATGGCGCACCTGTAACACACACAAGTTAGCTGAAATCAATAAATAAATAATTTTTTTGTTACTGAGGGCATAACTATGACTAAATAAGTGATTTGGGCTGCTGTGGTATATTTAGATGATGAGAAAGCAATCGACTCGCTTCTTTGAAGTCCACGATACATATCTAAAGAGAACCAAAGCCAAAATTTGCAAAGACTAAATACTACTAGTATAATGAACGGTTCCATAATATGTACTTGATCAAGCTGATCCACCAGGCATAATAATTTTCACAGACATCTTATAAAACCAATAGACCACTTCTGCTGATAACTTTTTTACCATTGCTTGTGACCTTCTTATCTTTATGCATATCGAAAACAATTACATTAAGCTTATACCCCTCTAACTCTAAGGCATGAAGCTCTTCAAGAGAAGGAATCATGTCAAATTTCTCTTTAAGTCTTCTTTCCTACAAAATACAAAGGAAATAAGCATCAGATTTAGACAAAAGCAAATATCTGAAACCATACACGTATTTTAATAAGGTTTGCATGACTTACGGGTAAAATAGAATAGAAACCACTAGTAATCGGCTCATCAAGCATTCCAGTGGACCAAAGGATTTGTGCCACTCTATGAGCTCTTGAACCCCGAAACTGAAGCTCACTAGGCATTCTTTTAAATTTAGAAGGCCCATCTGGAGAGCTCGAAGAAACAGATTGATTTGATCCTGTGATGTCAGCTTACAACCGTGTAGCATTGGAAAGCAGTGATTCGTTTTGAATAGTATCAGCTTGTGTTTCCTCCATCTCCTTGGTATTTCAAACCATAAGATCATTTTGCCAATTTAGTATCCCACAAACATTAACATAGGTCCTAACTAAACTCCTTTTTTAATATATTCTTCACGGGGTACTGAAGTTAGACTTGCTTGGATAGTTGGATAAAGAGATCATATCACATGTGATATACCTAGAATTCCGAAACCAGATTAGAAAGTATCCTAGTTCATTCAATATCATTAACTAAGGCGATATCACAAGGACAATTTAGTATCAAAATAAGGAATCTAAATACCGCCTAGAAACATCATGGTCAATGTATGGGCACAAAAAACTAATTGTATCATAATATAGCTTCTTATATAGAAGAAATATAGTAATATCATAACCAGATAATAGGAAGAAAAGTGTATGAAGTAAGGATTTGTTGGGTACTACGAACTATCTCACGCACATAGTTTCTGAGGAAATATTGATTAGTTATCAAGTTGAGTTTCAATCCACTCCATCAAATAGTCCACATACTCGGGAGTAGATACTACTATTGGTTTCTTGATAGTAACTCCATCGCCCCACCTGCAGATACGATCACATTAGTGATCTGCAGATATTTGAGCGATCTCATTAGAATTTGAGCAACTTACTTAGCTCCAGCTTTGTCATTGTTGGGCATGTTGATGACGCAGAACTCAAGAAGCGTACCATAAAGGAGGTTCACTTGATTAAAGAAATCAACATTGCACAAACAAAAATGCTCGATTACATATAATTCAAGAATGAGATACTAAAACTCGACAACATAGATTTCATATGCTAATTTCCAAATTATAATTCAGCAATGAGATACTAAAACTCGACAACATAGATTTCATATAATTTCAGCCGTTTATTTCTTTGCTTACTAGTTAACTGTGAATAATTACCACAAATATTAAGCTTGAAAGGACAAAGGTCAAACGCGTAAAAATCAAGATTACCACCTCTGTATTCATCATTGTTTATGACTAAATGCATATGAAGATTACCTTTTGAGGTTGAAGTAGGCTTCATACTGTCAAGAAACATAACATCAAGATCCTTTGGAGGAGGAAGAGATAGTTGGTCCAGAAAGGACAAAGGTCATCAGACCTGTTGCACCAAAAAGCTTCTTCCTCTGACCTGTTGCTCCATGGTCTACAAGTGCTTCTTCATCTGGCTTGTTGCTCCAGAATCTAATGTCCGATACATAATCTCATAAGTACTAGTAGTAAACATCAAAAGTATCCATTCAAACAATACTACATCATATTAACAAGAGAAAATCACCGCAATAGACTAAAAAGGGGGAGCTTTGCACGTTGTAGACCAATTTTCAAAAGCTTTCGAATTTGAAATTTTGGTCCGTCTAATATACTGTAGGGAATCCATGGATCCATGTGGGCCAATTAAAAGTTGCCAACTCGCCCATTCCGTGGCATCCACGGCATCCGTAAGTACATTGCAGTTTTTTATTAGACACGTAGATCAACACAATCCTAACAAAATCTTACACCGATTATACATCCTAATCCACCTCTAAAAAAAACTAGTCTAAAACGTGCAAAACTCCACCTTTTTGCGTTCTTGCCGTAAATTTCTCTATTAACAAACACGATCTTAATATCTCATAACTACTACTAATACACATCAAACACAAAAAAAAACACACCTTATGCAAACTCTCGGGCCACTGAATCGGCACCCGATACCCACTGGGCGCAGGGACCAGACACACCGCCCTTTCGTTAACTCCCGGACACTGTCTCTCCCTATAAAATTCATTTCCCAACTAAACACACTATTCCTAGTGGGATCCTCACACGACATATAATCCACATCACCATTAACACAAACATCAACCACTTTCCCGTACTTTTCGCTCTCAATCAAGGCGATTAACCCCTCGCGCTGTTTGGGATCAGCTAAATTGGACTTAATTAAACCTTGGTTGCCTGATGCAGCTAAAGAGTCACCTAATGGAGTGAAAATTAGTAGAACGAATAGGATTAACATGCAGAAGATGATTAAGGAGACGAAATTGAGTAGCTGCCATTTTCGGGTGGGGTTTGAGCGTGTTTTGAGGGAAGTTAGGGTTATGTGACCCATTTTTATCAATGCTTATTTAAAAACAGGTTTTGTTAAAGGGTTTGTGATAGTAATGGATCAGGGTTGTCGGTTATCAGTGTTTTTTTATGAGATCTGAAACATGGACACCTCTCAATCTTTCAAGAAGCCTTTCTCTTGCAAGTAATACCAACAATAGAAACCATGTTCTGATCACTTTTTGAACATCTCATCTTCAGCCATGGGAGGATATTGCGTTTTTTAATTAGGGTTTTGTAGGATCTGTAATATTATTGTGTTATGATGATTTGGGTGGTATTGGATGATAGAAATACATGTTAGACATTTTAGAGAGAGAAAGTAGAGAGGTGGTGTTCTTGGTAGAGAGTTGATGAACAAAATATGAAAGGTTAGATTCCAAGTCACACCCTTCCAAGGATGGAAGGGGTATTTATAGTTACAAGACTACACGACCTCCTAACGGCCTGTGGATCAAGTATACAGTGGGTAAAGACCCGTCATTCCTCCACGGTGTTACACTAAACTAATCTACGCTACAAACTAACTAATAAACTACTAAGTAACGTAAATAATGACAAGTCTACGAGCTAACATATGCTAGATAATATTTGGGGTGACCGACACTTTACTTATGGAATTTCCAATTCCTAACAATCTCCCCCTAAGGGAGGTCACCCCATGTTTTACATTTCGAATCCTAGCATTCTATTCTTGACTTTGTTCTTGAGCTCATAGACTTCAATTCTTCAATTCCACAATCTTTGTGCTTAAGAAGTAACTCTTCATAGTCCGCATATTTTGTACTTTTAGTGGAGGATCCACATCTTTGATGATCTTCGAGCTTTCATTGAGATCATCAGCCACAACAAATCTCTCTGGATCATCCATAGTTGTGTTACCTTCATGTGATGTTGTGACTTTCTAGAGCCAACATCAAACAAGACCACTTCCCCCAAGTAGATGAATTGATGCGGCGGTCTCTTAGACTAGAGCTCACGAACCCGAATACACATATAGAAGACGGAGAAACTTATACCATCAAGTAGTAGATTAAGTCCAATAGCCAAAGAATAACCTCGATGTATACTTTTCTCTCCCTTAAAGAAAGTGTATGAAGCTCAAGAACCGAAGTACCGAATGCCCAAAGAGAGAATAACCGATACCATTGAAGTAGCAGGCGAATCCGATTATCTCTGCGGATGACTATCTCATGGATGTCAACTCCTAAATAAGTGATTATATCTACGAATCACCGATTAAGCACTCAAGTGAAAAGCGGTGGCCCCTAATGTACACAATCTCTCTCCCGATGATTGCGATAGCATCAAAATCATTACAAACTTGTGTACCTATTTTATCACCGTAAAATAACTCTTCCATCTCTTCCCCACATAGTTGGAATAAGAACACTAAACGCCATGAGTCAAACCTTGAGTTTCTCTGCGGTAATGACATTAGTCTTCCCGGATATCTTCAATCACTTAGAAGTATTAAGTTCATCAATGTTCACCACGTTTAGATGCGTGTCTCCTTCCCCTCTTTGGTTTTGATGCTTCGAATCGACAACACATAATAAGCCCGTATACTAGAAATCATTGAGAAGAACACTTGAACTCTTGTGAGAATCAACTAGTCAAGAATATGAGCAAGTCTAATTGAGATTGAATCGATTTCACTCTCCCCAATTAGTGCTCTCCCTAAACCGACAATCTTTATGATGAATGCTTGGATTAAGAAGAAGTCTTTAGATTGTTAAATGCAACTCGTCTTTAGTCTTCTAACATGTAGCGAAAATGTAGAACCGATCAGACTCGAACTTCTTCAAGATTGTCCAATTGGGGAATAGAAAGTCAACATCTTCTTCTCACCAAATGCATTCCGTTAATTTATATATAGCAAATCCTTAACTCAAATCCCTCCCAATCAAACAAGAACAGAAAGATGTTCATCAAGGAAATCCGCCTCGCAACTAGAAGCACTTTGTCATTAATCATATCAGCCCGTGAGAAGATGTCAACCAGCGGTTCATAGAAGAAACATCACGTGAAGATGACCTGATAAGAAGAAGCTCGGTTCTTACATGAGTTTGGAGCCGTATGACCATATATTCTCAAATATAACTCAACACGTAGAATTATAATACTTCTTCTTCCCCTCAAGAATTGCATACGGAGATGCCATTCTTGATTAAACAAGTGAAAATCATCCAAATGTAGTTTATTCACACTTTTCCCCCTCAAAGGTAGCAAATGATGTCGCCATCGTCATTATAATCGAGCAAGTGGAATAAGAGAACAATCATCAGTAGTCCGGTTCACTTGATAACTGAAAGCGCGTGGAAAAAATATGAAGCATGTTGATGAGAATGGTCATAAATAAGAAGATTTCTCTTCTTCAGAAGATAATGCGCACTGAAGCATACACATTTCTTTTCTTTAGAGAACGAGGCTTGAACTGTTGTGTTCAAACGTCATTATGATGAAGTACGAGGCATGGACTGAAGTGAACAGACGTCATTAATCTCTCTCTTTTCATCTTCTCTTGGCAAACTTGTAATCAACCCTATTATCATTCAGTGGGCTCTTTGTAGTGACAGCTGATGGAGAAAACCTAATATGATGAATTTGACCTTGAAGTAAACTAACCCAAAAATCGTGACTTAAACTTGCACATATGTAACAAAGAGCGGTGCCGAGATTTCATCCCCCATTGAATCCCTAAGTACTCTATACTCTTCATCCAACCAACCATCAAGTATAAGACGTACATCTCCTTTTGAAAATCCACAATTGAATGTGACACTGAGCACTACAACGTAACTCCTTAAAGTGATAGTTATTTTGTGGTGGTAAGAGCCCAATTCCCCAAAGTGGTAAAAGAAAAGGAAAAAGTCACCCAACAATAACTAGATTTCCAAGTCTTCGTTTTTGATAATAAGCTTGAACAAGGATCTTGAAGAATCTTCATCCAACCATCCCCGATACCTGCAGATACTAAGTACACTTGCCCGTGTCATTTCACTTCAACCTCAAATAGGTAATACTGAATTAACTCCGTTGTTACATCTTGTGGGTTAAAGCTCAAATATAGCCTCCTTTGATTTTTATGTGAACTTTGATAATGGTTTCAACGAGACCATGGTTAAAAGCACATAACCCCGTAAAACCTTGTAATAACCAAACTGCCATGGAGAATATCCAAACAATCACCCAGTTCATGAAGTACACCCTTTTATCCCTTCTTCAAAGTAGAAACCATGGCACCAGCATTAGATAAGATCCCGAAATACACTTTCCTTTCTCCAGGATGGTTCCATCATCACGGGATTTTACAATTCTATGGTTTAAACCGAGAAATAGTTTCTTTCGCGGGATTTTACAAAACCAAGAATAAACCGTAAGATAGATCCGGAAATGCACTTAACAATTACCTGGATGTTTCCATTGTCACGGGATTTTACAAATCTATGATTTTACAAAATCGAGACTAAACCGTAACCAATGTCAGCTTGAATGTGTAATGAGAACTTTGGTTTCGGTGATTTTCTGTTTCATGGGAACATGCAGCGGTTCTTCAACAGTTCATTATCCAACATCAACAACATCATCAACAATTCTATACCCGTATGTAGACAACATCACAAACCATACTAAGTCGAGTAGTATACACTACTTCCCCCTGACGTTGACCGTAAAACATCAAAGTACACCTTTCTCCCCCATGATGGTTTTGAACTTTTGGAAGCGTCATTAACGTGTGCCATCATTTGAACGAAAAGTTCTTGTCATAAGCAAACATCTTGAAGAATCATGGCTGAAACTGAAGATTTTAGAAAGATTTTGCTTAGACTGTGAAGTATCATTGACATTCAGTGGCATCGAATAAATCATGAGAATTGTTGATCACATTTCAACAAATCAATCCATTGGTAAACACATCATTCACTTAATCTGACGGCTATTGTTGTGACCACATGGAGAAGTAAACCCGATATATCAAACTTGAACATGACGTAAAATTCCTCAGATTTGTTACATAAGCTTGTACTAATCCTTGTGAAGAAGAAATGTTGTACCCAATGTACAAAACCTCTTGACGTATTCTCAACTGCGTGAGACACCGAAGTGATAGTTACGCTGTGGGTTAAGCGATAAAGAATCACAAACGTAACTAAATAGCCAAATCTTTATCAAACTCTATAAATGCCCAAACAAGTCATCTTCGCGGAAGGGTAGAGAGAAAGAATACGAAAATAAGTAATCGCGCCCGGAAAACCTCATATCCAATCCAAATAAGAAATACCGTACAAACAACCCCGTAGTCATCATTGTTCAATAACCAATTCAAGCCGTGACGAAATATCCTCCGTGAAAATGTGTACACCAAAGTACCAAACCTCATAATACAACGAATCTCATCATCTCATCACCAAATCTCATCATCATACAAAACGTACACCAGAACCAATTTTAAGCCCATATCAGAGTCCATTACAAGGTCAGCCCACGTGTGAGAAAGCTCATACTTTAATATCCAATATATAACATAACCGGTTTACATACAGGCCTATATCTGTTCCAAACAATCAAGGTCCAAGTAGTTAACGATCCAAAACTTGATCACAATATACGACCCATAAAATAATATCTCCACCCATGAAATTAGATTAACTACCAACTCCGTCAAGCACAAATCAAATCAATCCGATTCAATATCTAAAATCCAAGTTTCAAGCTTGGTCTGAAAATAATTATTCACACCCAAAACTTACAATAACCAAAATTCTCATCTAGATATCAAATATTACACCTTGTCCATATAATCTCTCAATATTACATTAACTCACAATGGCCCATAAGATTCGGATCCAACTTTGGTTCAATACATCCCGTAACTGATAACTAGCATACCCATATTCAATCATTGAGCCCATATTCAATTTTTAGTCCAATAGTTTTAAGCACACGGACCCAAATGAGACTATACCACGCCTGGATCCAATCTATTTTTAACACATGCCTGGGCCCAAATGAAACTATACTCGATCCAAGAAGGTAGTAACCACTCGTCTCATCCAATACACGGTTTAGTAGTAGATGAAACCCTAAATATGAGGAGTATATAAACCGGTACTTATCTCACACTTGACCTAATATTACTCCCACTTACTCACTAAACCTAATCTCACATACCAGACACCTCCTTTTATCCCATTTACAAAACATACGCCCCTTCTCTGTTAACCAAATCGCCTCAACAAACCCTAATATATCTCCCAAGGTATACGCCCCTCTTTACACATCCCTAAACTTACTCACATCATAACTCAAATCATTCAATATCAACAAATTCAGCCCCCATCACAGCCAAGTCTCTCTCGTCATACACACATCACCACAGGGATGGTTAGATGTCGATAATGCCACAGGGATGGCAATAGACTTAAAGATGGCTACGAGATCAAATCCAAACGAACACAGGTAGGTTTACTTTAACTGATTAAACAAATTAAGTTTTGGTTTTGTATATATGAACAAATGAAAAACGGATTAACTTCCATAGTTACATCCATTTCATCGTTCATACATATAGAATGAAGTAGTCCCTTTGAACATAGAATAAGACTGATATCATGCATTTGTTTTTCGATTTTGTCTTCAATAAAACTCGAATATATCAATCTATGATGTGAAATAAAATGAGTTCATGACCTTTATGGTTTCGAAATGTTTGAGACTCATAAGTTTGATGACAAAGATCGATTCAATATACATATATTTAATTAAACGATATAAAGACATGAATCAACAATATTGTAGAGTTCATCTCTTCACAATCGGATATAATAAAAAAGCCTTTTAGATCAATGAAGCATAAGTTCTTTTGTGTATGGATCTTTTAAGATCTATGTGTTTGGTGAACCACACACGAAAAGAAACGAGGCTAAGATCGATTAACCTTTTCATTTAATGTTTTGAGATATTAAGTAGAGATCAGTGATGAGTTTTTTGGAGGGTTTTGATCCTCTGATCAGGTCTTTATGTAGCCATGAATACCCTTGAGATGCGACTGAGATCTATCTGATATTTTTCTGAGACTTATATTAGATGTAGTTGAGTCATTGTCTTGGATCTGTAGATGAGTCTTGTATTAGTTTAGTTTAGTGTTTGAGTCGTGGGTCTTGATGAATGATCTTGATGCTGGTTAGATGTGGACTTGTTTGTTGATGTATGTGCCTGATCAAAATCTTTCATCTTCATCAATTTCTTAACAAGTCGCTTCAGTCAAGAGTCATGAGTCAAGTCTCATCAATATGAGTCAGGACGCTTCTTCTTATACACACAAATCGCTTTCTAAAAAAATTATTTTAGACAACTCGCTTGACCATTTAACAACTTAGACAAATCGCTTTTGACATTCAAAAATGACAAATCGCTTCGACTCAAAAGTTAAATCGCTTCCATTATTAGAAACAGACAAACCGCCTAAAAAAATTAGACAAGTCGCTTTCATGAGTAAATAGACCAGAAATGACGAGTCGCCTGGTAAACATTGTATCTGGACAGATTATGACACAAATCGCTTTTGACTTTTAAAAATGTTAACAAACCTCAATAGGTTCATTGAATATGGACAAAAGTTGGACAAATATTTTTGAAGAACATGACCACAAATCTCTTCCAAGAACATCATTAATACCAGCAGCAGAAGCATCAAATTTAATACCAACTTGACCATATGACATTTAAAACTAGTAAGCAATATTAAAAACAGTTTGATATTTAATACAAAACCAGATTTAACCAAAATAACAATCATCAAAACTTGTTTTTTTTAAAAAAAAATAAGTAACAACATCAACACACATCCAACAAACATCAAGACTTATCACACCTCTCAAGACCACGACAAACTCCAACCTAGCACACATACAAACCGCATACAAAAATGAACAAACCGCATAAACCCATGAAATAAACCACGAGAATCAACACAAACAACAAAACCTAGGCTCGGATGCCAATTGTAGGATCTTTTATTATATGTTGTTTAGATGATTCTGGTGGTCTAGGTAGATGATTAAACAAGATAGCCATGTTAGAGAAATGAAGAGAGTAGAGAGGGTGTTTCTAGAGAGAGAAATAATCAAAAGGAAAGGTTAGATTAATGAGAAGCACCACCATTCCCTTAGAGGGAAGGGTATTTATAGTTACAAACTAAACGACCTCCTGACGGCCTGTGGATCAGGTATACAGTGGGTAAAGACCCGTCCTTCCTCCACGGTGTTACTCTAAACTACCTGCGCTAATAACTAACTAATTAACTATTAAACAACATAAATAACGATATGTCTACGAGCTAACTTATGCTAGATTATATTTGGGGTGACCGACTCTTAACTAAGGAATTTCCAATTCCTAACAAAGCGTGACGTCGTCAGGTTATGTGACCAGAATTTCCACTGAGCCATCACGTGCATGTTTTGATCAAGTTTTCATAGAGGGACGACGTCGCCCTTTGTATGGGACACCGCCAGGTACTGTTGATCAGTCTTGAGTGGCTTCAATCTTGACTTTTCCATTTTCTTCATGTATTTGCTCCTTTTCGTCCAAATGTGCTTCATTCTAGCATTTTGATTCCAAAAGACCTAAAAAGTAAAAAGGAACGAAATTAAGCAGTAACGGATATAAAATGTGTAAAAATAGGGCTTAAATGACCCCCAAAAGTGTAACTTTTAAATCCTTATCAGGTTACATCACCTGTATCAAATCCAAAAGGACCTGGCACATTAGATGTTGCCATGGTTGGGGTCTTACCTATGTTAACACTGGCCTGCCCAACTACTAAGCCAGTGGCAGTAGTGTTAGCGCCTTCCATACTATCAACAAGGATAACCTCATATGCTAAAATGGTTTGAGGAGAAGAACTGGGCTGAGGTACCACAATCTCCTTTCTGATTCTTCTCCTAAAGGTATGGATGGAGGTGTGTGAGTGACAGCTGGAATCACAATGGGTGTATGTTGGGGTTCAGTTGGGATTACTGACCCTTCACCATGTATCTGTTCAATATGAGAGAACATTTCTGGAAAAATGTGGTAGTATTACCCCATTAAATAGCTTGTTAGCCTTTGCCATATTATTGAAAACTTTTTGTTGCTAGGCAAGGGGTTGGAAAAATTGTTTTATGAGATAACAGTTGACTTTTTCTAATAGCTAAATTGAATAACGAATTTGAGAATGAGCACATCCATAAAATACATTCAGAAAACCTATTAATAAAATGTTTGATATTTTCAGGTTTTTAGTAATCTTAGACTTAATAGAACAAAATATAGTAATATGTTTAATAAATTATATAATACCTGCTTTTACACCACCAAACAACTTGTCTTTCTTCAAATCTTTTATCATTTGATCAAGTTTCATCTTAAAAAGTCTGCATAGTGTTTCAGGTCGGTCCTCTGGATTCAAATCTTTGTCATTTAAAACCTTGTGATTTCAGGCCACTTAGGATTACATGTCACGGTAATAAAAAGATCTGGATATCCAAACCATTTACAAATGGCCATAGCATCCATGTAGTTCTGAATCATGTATCGAGATCCACCAATGAATGACAAGGGCAATATTATGGGTTTTCCAATCAGATGCATATGTACTTCCATTACCCATAGCAGTAGTTAAGTTTCCATAAGAATCACACCGAAGTTTTTTGTGCTGATTTCTTGTATAGCTTAACCTCTGAGACTCTATCATAGTGTACCCATCTACCAATTTTTTTTTGAATAGCTTTCTTGCATTAAGTAATAATGAATATTCATTAAATCTATCTTGAATCATATATGCAAAGAACTCTCTCATCGTTACATCTGTTCTGGTACTTGTATTTGTATCTGAACCACCTTGATGTTTGATACCAACTCTGTAGCACTCTTGTGCCGTTGGAAAAATAAGTGGATATTGAAATGCAAGGTATGATGAATGTAGTTCACTTATACGTTGTAGATGACCTGATTGAGTCTCAACAACAATATCCCTTTTATCAAAAGATGCGTCTATATCACCAATAACAATTCGGCAACTTCTGATGCACTCGGGAGATTGTATGTCCTGCCATCTTTTCTCTTCTTCCAATAAGCTTTAGTTTCACATTTTGCTGACTAATTTTAGTGAAACGATCCCTCGCCATCCTATATGATTTGACTAAGGGGCTTTCAAAACGGTTTGGATGAACCTTGGGTACATCAAAAATTTGTTCGAGAATCCACATTCTTCACCATATGATCAAAAATGAATTTTGAAAATTAAAACTCTGTTTGTTTCCAAACACACAAGAGCAACAACAATGTTACTACTAAATTGCTCCCATGAAGTTCTTTTTGGACTAAGATAGTGAAGAAGTGTGTGAATTAAAAACCTTTATTGAGGAGAGAAACATCCCTTTTGAAAAGTAAAAGTTGGTTGGATGTGTCATACCCCATTCTTGAAATATTTTGGAAAATTTTTGGGTTTGGCAAATCTATGATACTATTTGCATCATCTAAACGGAGATGTCTCCTTAAAGATTTTTCAGTAACATAGATAGTTTGGCCATCCACAGCTGCATTAAGTGCAGTAATAGGTGTTTCCTCATCATCTTCATCAAGTGTTATGACAATAGCAGTCTGCCAAAATTGTTTTATTTGTGAGGTATAGATAGTGGGATTGACAGTCAAAGCATACCTGATGTAGGGGTTGTTGAAAATCCACTATCTCATAGAACATAGGTCCATCCCCATGCTTTGTTTTAGTTAGAAAGGCAACTTTGTTGTGAGTCTTTGATAACTAAAGATTAGCCATTATAAGTAAGATATACAAATAGAAGTATGATCATTCAAGGTTGAATTAAAGGTTTTGTAAGCCAATTGAGTTTTTATAACCAACTGATAGGGTTTAAGAATTATTTGAATCTGATAACTTATCCAAGAAAAGAAATATTTGAACAATTGGAAAGAAGATAAGTATCTAAAATATTAACCCTATAAGTATGGTAAAAGAGCGAAATAACTCAACTATTTTTTGGAAAACAGTTAAAACTCAACAGTACCAACGACTATTTAGCAGTACAAAGTTTATACTACCAGTACAAACTTGGCCTGATAGTACTAACTTTTTGCACAAATTTTTGCTGAGCAATATAAACTTAAGTAAGGTTTAAAACAATACTGCCCACACTATTTTAAAATAGTACTACCCACACTTGACCAAGATTATAGTTTTGAGAAAACTACCAGCTATCATTGGATTTGATGTGTCTTTACCAAGAGCCGTTTGCTTTATACTAGTCAACTCTTTACTGTGAAGCATGGTGAGTTGATAACCATACAGTTTTTGGCAAACTATCAGCCATAAACAGGTTTGATTAGTCTTTACCAGAAACCATTTGCTCTGGACTGGTCAAATCTTGATGTTTGTAAGACATGGTGAACTAATTACCATTTGTGGTGTGATACAAGTCACACAATGTAAATCCACATCTCAACTCATTCAATATGCTTCCACAACCTGTAAGTATTGGTCCAAAACCATGAAAATACAAAGCAAAGTATTTCCTTTATGACAGTACAAAGTATAACTAACAGGAAAAATACAACACTCATAATTTGCACCAGTAGTACAAATTATGCTTAGCAGTACTAAAGAATACAACTATCAGTATAAATCCTTTTCAGTTACAAAAACACTAAGAAATCAAAACATTTAAGGGTTAAACATCCCAATACCTATTACTAAGTACTGAAACCAAGCCTTGGTTAATAAATTCATCAAATTTGTGTTTAATATCAACCTTAACAACCTATATTAACTTTATCTCATTACAATCTCTTATAAAATGATGTCTAATTTCTATGTGTTTTGTTTTAGAATGATGAACTGGATTTTTAATAATACAAATGGTACTGCTATTGTCAATATAAATAATAGTACCCATAAAGTTATACCCATAGTCACGTAGCTGGTTCTGAGTCTAAAGCACTTGACTGCAACATCTAGTAGTAGCCACATATTCAGCTTCAGTTGTAGAAGTGGCTACTATGGTCTGTTTCTTAGATTGATAGGAAATCAACCTTCTTCCTAGGAATAAACAACCTCCTATTGTTTATTTCCTATCCAAACTGGCACCAACATAATCATTGTCTCAATATGCTACTAGATCAAAGGAAGACTCTCTAGGATACTAATGTGCTATTTCATCCCTTTTAATATTTATAAAACTTAGATAACTTAGGATAGACACATACTAACGGGCAGAGAACCCGATCAGATGTAGTAAAGCCTTAGGTAAATCCGAGTATCATCCCAAGAGAGCTGTGACCTTGAAAGAACTAAGATGATTATAAATGATATTGATAATGTATGGGATGACAAGGTTGTTATAATTCATCGATATGCTATTATTCCACACACACCGACATCAGAAATTTAGGGTAAAGAGATAGATAAACGAAGCTTAACGAAGAATACAAATATGAATTGATTTCTATATGAAAGTTCAATATAGTGGTTAATTATCACCGACTCCTTTGGTCAATTCATGGCCTATGGTTCTTAGATTCTTCACCAAGATGAACAGTCACCCGGATCATTCGCAACCTAATAGCGCCATTAAGAAACAAATCTACTAGATCTAGACGGGAACCCGACCTTTAGGAACTTAGATTCCCCTAACCTCTTAAATACCTCCACTTGATAGGTGATCATTTGGTTAGTTCAGACATCTGAAGAGTGGTTGTATGGCCAATTCTCCCATACTGCAATCTATCGACTAGGTCCGATAAGGTTTTAAAATGTACCTTTTTAGGGGTCATTTAAGCCCTTATTTGATCACTTTGTATCCGCTATTACTTAATATCGTTCCTTTTCACTTTTAGGTATCTTGAAGGCAAATGCTGGAATGACACTTATTCGGACGAAAAGGCGAATATATAAAGAAAATGGCCAAAGTCAAGAATCGAGACACTCAGTCGCTAGAACTAAAGGGACGAACGCCAGATCTACAAGTGACGGGTCGTTCTACCAGACGCCGTCGGACAAGTTTTGTGACGACTCAAGAGCTAAATTGCTCATTTACAAGTGACGGCTTTGTGTTTTAAAAGAGTAGGTCGCAACTCGACGGCCTAGATTTGATCCAGACGATCAAGGAACAGATCACAAGCATAAGGTGACGCCGTCGCAAGACTAACGTGGCCAAGACGAAACCCTAATATCGCGACCGACGCGCCACAAATTAAAGAGTGATGCCGTCGCATGTGTAATCTTATATATAGAATTCAATTTTTCGCTTTTCAATGTGTAGTCTTTTGGAGTAAAACCTAAACCCAACCAAGGTCGTCTTGTACAAGATTTTAGAGTTCCACACCCTATCTTACATCATGATAAGTGTTTTACTTATTAATTCAATTATGTCTTCAATTGATTGTGTGTATGCTTGCATGTTCCCCATGTCCGGCTAATTTACTTGTGTGTTTGCTTAGGTAATATGAAACTTAGTTATTGAATATTGATTGGTTGTCTCTTATCTTAATTGTGATTGACCTAGTATTGCGATAGGTCATTCGTTGTGCTAATAATGCTTGATTAATCTTTGTTGAACCTTAGTTTATAGTCACCTAGAGTAATTGTAGGCTATACATCCAAAGAATGCCTTAGAGTTAAAGTTTATAAATCCTAGAGATTTTGTAGTCATTAACCTTTGGTAGCTTCAAAGAGTTAGGATAAGCATACCCTACGACCTTAGAAACACAACGCGATTAAGAATAAGGACGTGACAATTCAACCATCAATAGGAGATAACTAGGGAGTAATAAAGCCTAATCAAATACATTTTTAATCATCATACGAGCACACAACAATAGACATAGACTACCCTCACCTTAGTTTAGATAATTAGATAAGTAGAAGTAATCGGTAGAAATACCAACCCCCAAATCCAAACCCCGAGATTCGTGACCTTTCCATTCCCTAAAAACATAAAAAGATAAAAATAATCTTCCTCAACCCCAACCTTAGCGTAGTAACTTCTCACTAGCATTCCTATTCCCAGAGAACGATATCTATTCCCTGGCTTACCCTAATACTACACTACAACGATTAGGTTCATCGCTAGGTGTTGAAAAACTTGCTCGACGAAAAGGAAGTTCCTTTGACTCAACGCGCTATGTAAGCGATCAAGTTTTGGCGCCTGCTGTCAGGAATAGAATGGCTAGTTAGGAGTCCACCTCGCTTAGGTTTCCTTGCTTGATTCCTATCAAGTGTTTTCCCAATTTTAGCTTCCTTGTAGTTTATCCCCTCTTCGTGACCTTGTTCGTATCCCATCACTTTTCATCATGGAAGGTGATAACCAACCACCACTCATCAACCCACTACCAAATGACCCGCCAAGAGGCCGTACTCTTGGTGAATACCGAGACCAAGCCACCTAGGCTATAGGAACACCATTGAGCTTCCCGACCAAGCCCAAACTACGGCCTGCGATCCGAAACCATCCGGTTGGTGCAAACGGATGTGCATTCCATGGACTTCGTTCAAGACCCTAATCAAAGATCTTAAAGATTTCCTTAAAATTGTCGATTCCATCGACTCGATGCTACTACTCGGGAGACCACACGCTCACGCCTCTTCCAATTCTCTACGGACCTGTTGATACAAAAGTTGGACGCCTCGATTTGGAGCTCCTGCCTCGCACCAATTGAGAATTGCCGCTGAGACCGCAAGACTAAGAGACAAGAAACACCGTTAGGCTTACCGTGGGATTGTCTCCCACGATTATCCTCCGCGTGAGAGTGAGTAATCGGTTTAGGGTTTAAGGAGTTTTAGGTTATGAGATCGCACTTAAACGAGGGTATTATTCCTTTATATATGCACGGAATCCTTGTTGGTTCCGTGTTCCCCAACCTTCGCGTATCCCGCCTAAGTCGGTTGGGGATGATTATCTTCATATTTTAGAAGATATCTATATCCATTCCGTAAATAGATTTGGGCTTGGGCTTCGTGAGTCCAACTTTATTGATATTGGCTCAAGTCGGCCGGGCTTGTAGGTATCAATGTGGTCGGGTTCATGACCCGACACCGCACTATACGCCATCATGTCCCCCGCCTAGTATGCGCAGGCGGAATCGCGGATGCTAGACTAATGACCGTAGTCCCAAAACAAATAGTATATAAACGATCCAAGAAGCCATATACCTACCCGTAGGTACAATGTATCGAGACATCCATGTGAATAGTCGAGGCCTCGTTAATCGGGGGAAAGTTACTGCCCCGCTGTCACATCAAGTCATCTCGTCCACACAATGTAGCTTAGTGGGATCCACGTGTCGCCAATCGTGTGGAAAAGGAGAAGTATATAACTTGGGAATTCATTTTCACCGGATTCCTCACAGTAAAAACATCTTTCACTCTCTCTAAAGCAAATTAAGAGTCATTATCCCAAAAGTAACCAACCACCAAGGTAACCGCGCGTGCGTGATAACAGAAAAGTATATCACCATGGTGAAACAATTGTCTGACTTCACCTCCGACCTTAATTTAATCGATCTGATGGAATTTGCCTCGACATTTTATACCCCGGACGCATCCAATGGTTCCGGATGCGCGCCACGATTGCGCATTTCCAAGGGAAGCTGGGTGTTTACACACGGATATTCGAATTTGCGAATCAACGTGTGCCCTCGCCACGCTTCCTATGCGATGTGTTAAATTATTATACACTACACATATCGCAGCTACATCGCATCGGCGCGCCAAAATTACTAATTTCAAGTAAATTGCCGCTTGTTGGGATTAATCCCACCATCAACTTATTCCGCAGATTTTACCACACCACGGGCGCATGGGTGGGTAACTTTTTCAAAACGCGCCGGTAGACTGCAGTGCCATATACTGATAAATTAGACGCCCTTAGGAATTGGAGGGAATATTTCTTCTGGGTAGATGATACATGTTTCCCGTGGAATTATGAGTTCTATACGCGAGGAAATCTACAGAGGGATGAGTGCCCATTGCCTGGGTCTTATAACGTTGAGGATGCGGATTTGATAAATGCGAACCGCATCCCTATTAGTGCATATCCTGAGGGATTTTTGGTGCACATGGGGATCAGCCGCAATTATTTTGGCCCCGAAGATGAGATTCCTATCTTTTTAGACGCCAATGGCCAGGGTGGGTACTTATTCCTCCGCACTCAGAGATAAATAATGTAAGAGTAATCTTCCGCCTTTTTTGCTGCTATATAACCCTGTTTGTATACGTGTTTTGCCTTGCACAGATGGATCTATTCACGGTCGATAGCTTGGCGAAGCCCGAGCCGTAAAGACAGAGTAAGACCGCTGAGGGATGACGAGGAGCCAATCTTAGCCGCAATCAAGGGCGGTCATGGAACCGATCGCTAGGGATACATGGACTAGCTCCTCCGCTGCGGTGGAGGCAACGCCGCCACGTAGTCGCCCCAATCTCGAGGTAACGTCGGTAGCGCAATCGGCGCCTATAGCCGGAGTTCATCCCAAGAGGAAGAAGAAGAAGAGGCGGCGCTTAGTCGCAAAAGGACCCGACAAGATCATGGTGCGGGTCCATCAAGGAAAAAGCGCCCGTGGTTCAAACGTGGAGTTGTCTCCACCGATGAAGCGTCGCCGCACCCATCCGCCGATGATGCGAGCCAAAGTAAGTAAAACCATACATGTATAATCTTCTTTAGTTGGAGAATGTTCTATTTGGGATTCTAACATTACCGGTGATTATTCGCAGGATGGAGCAGTCATAGAATCACCTCCCAAAGCGAGTCCAACACAACAAGATTTCGAGTCCGCCGAGCCCGGATAAAGAAAACCAAGCCGATGCGGATGTGCCCTCGGGTCAATTAGTTGAGGAGTTGGTTCAAGTCTCCGCCCATCGTGCTCGTTAATTGTGAAGTCGAAGATCGTGTCCGCGGGAAGACCAAAGCTCAAAGAAAGATCAAACAATAGCTCATGGAGGCGCAATGGCAAGCACCCAAGCGTTAATCGATAGCGCCGTGTCGAGACTAGTGAGCTCAGCAGATATGTGCAAAAACAGGCCGATGACAAGATGGCGCTAATGTGTCAAATAAGTCAGGAGCGTGCTGAGGCTGCCAAGTACAAGTCTGCGTGCTGCTGGGCCTTGAAACACCTAGATCAGGGAAAAGAAAGTTTGTTTGCGCAGTTGGGAGAGCTTGGGAGTACTGTGAGCTGGTCCTTGGAGGTGCAGGAGGCAAAGCTGCGCAAGCTGAGCATCGAGTACGATGAAGAATTGTATCCGCATCTTATGTCGGTGATTGCAGAGCGTAGGTGGCTCATAGGCCACGGTCTTCGCATGGCTGCGCTTAGTACCTTAGAGTCGTCAGAGGTGGTGAATGCATTCGGGGAGGTTGTACAAAGGCGCTTTAGAGCGTGGTAAATCGAGCGGTGGAACAACCCATGACGCAGAATCGCTGAAAGCACTGCTGAGAAGGTACCGGTACAATGTCAATCATATGATCACTTGGTCGCCGCCATGCAAAAATGAAAGACTTAGAGCTCCCCATGATTTCGGAGCTGAGCGCCACCAAGATTATCCGATAAGTGTTATTATGGCGGTGGTTGACATTGGCACGCCATCGTGCCGAGGATGCGACACACAACCGACTATTTTCTCAAACCCCATGAGTCGCAGCCCAAGTGCCCGCTTTGCGCGCCCTAGGGATAGTCGTAATCCTTTGCATCGAGAAAGAGGTACCTTTAAAGGAGGTCTTGGAAGCGCATGCCACCCGCCTTGCCAAGAAAAAGGTATTGCGGTGTAAGGCCATTTTGTGTGGACTTGGTGCGGCTCACTTGCCGAGGTCCGATGGAGTGCCCGTCGCTGTGGCTACCGTGTCACCGTGGTGCGACATGTCAAGAGTATCAAGTGAAAGAAGCGACAAGTCATGTTGGCACTTCGCCCTTAGGCGTTGTAGTAGCTTGTAGCGGATATGTTTGCTATCTTTGTAATAACTCGTAGTTATAAATAAAATTGCTTTTTGCTTGTTGCTTGTGGACATTCGTAATGTATACATATCCGCCTAAGTATGCGTAAAAGATGTATTTGTTAAAGAGTACGCCAAAGGTAAATATAAGAAATCCATAATCATGTATGAAAATCGAGTATACTTTGGAACATAATTCTAAGTATTTAATCATAATCGTATGTAATGAGTCACAACAGATCAGAATATCGACAAGGAAGCAAGTGTCTTGGCTCCAAAGTTGTTAAACATGCATCGCAGTATTGTCACAAGAACCGCCGTGGATGCGCATATCTTATTCCAACGCCTTGAGAATAAGGTGTTTAACAAGGATGCGTGATCCAGATTGATGGGTTTGCAACCTCTTACTCAACAAGTTAGTTAGTAGGTCAACTTATCCTTTTACCATCGTGGGTTTATGTGTAGTGCATGCACGCCGTCGTGGGCAAAATAAAAATTGTTAAAGCATACAAGATATGGAGATAACAACTTAAATGTGTCATGGAGTTAGCTAGAAACCGCGACATTTTTATTAATACTTGCAAGTTTATCGTGAAATAACAAAGAAAACAAGAATATGAAAAATAAAAACCGATTACATGAATGTTTATTGGGCACTAAAAGTGCGGAGCGCCTCATGGCTATGCCGTAGCAATTTATAGGTAGCACCTCTTGAGGTTGCCGATATTCCATGCGCTGTAGGTCACGACCATCCAAACCTCGTAGCCGCACGCTACTGCGTCGCTGCTTCAAGAACCTCATAAGGTCCTTCCCACTTAGGTCCGAGCTACTCGTATCTTCGCCGGCTTGCCTCATTGTCGCGTAGACAAAGTCACCGTCTCGAATGAAACACCGCGCACCTTGGCATCATAGTATCCTTTCATTTTTGACTTCGACCTTGCCTCCCGTGATAGTCGCTGATTCGCGCCTTTCTTCCAAGAGGTCCAAGTCGACACGCCTTTCATCGCCGCTTGTAGTCACATTAATCTCCGCAGAAGGCGGATAGTTGGCATGCCGATCTCGCTGGTATAACGGCTTCATCCCGTGATACAAGAGAAAAGGGGTGTCCCCTGGCCGGTTTTAATCGAGGTACGGTGTGCCCATAATACATGTGAAAGTTCTTCACCCACCTTCCTTTGTGCTTGTCCAAGCGTTTTGATTCCTTCACCTGTGCTTCGGTTTATGCTACCGACTAAACCATTGGTTTGTGGGTGCGAACCGACGCAGTGTTGGGTGATGTTTAACTTTTCGCACCAATCTTTAAAGGGGTTGTCGCAGAATTGTTTCCCGTTGTCCGAGATGATTTCACCAGGTAATCCGAAGCGGCATACAATGTTATCCCAGACAAAGCGTTTTACCTGGTTGCCAGTAATTGTCGCTACTGCTTTTGCCTCGATCCACTTGGTGAAGTAGTCTATAGCGACGATGAGAAATTTGAGACCGCCGCCATCGAAAAGGACCGCGATATCAATGCCCCATTTGTAGAATGGCCATGGCGCCGTGATTGGTGTTAACTCATGCCGTGGGTTTGCGCGGCACGGGTCTCGTGGACTTGGCAATCATTGCACTTCCTTATCAAATCCCGCGATCTTTATGCATGGTTGGCCAAGAGTATCCCGATCGCATGGCGCGTGCTACAATGCATCGTGGTCCCGCGTGCATGCTACATGAACCCTCATGGATTTCTCGCAAGACATAATTTGCTTGTACGGGCCTACGATCGAAGCCATGGTGGAGGAAAGAACGCCGACACAAGATGTTGTCGCGCACTGAATTCTCGGCACGGCGCCGATTCTCGCGAGCTTCGTCTGCTTTGGGTAATGTCCCTTTGCTTAAGAAATCGCAATTGGGGTCATCCATGTAGGACCATCCTCCTCTATGATTGCGGAAACTTCCATCTCCGCTATCGACTTGCTTTTCGGTGTTTCCACCAAAGACTTGCTTTGATAAGTGTGCGAAGCTTGTCGAGGCTATCTTGCTCAAGGCATCCGCTTGCGATTTTCTCCTCTAGGGACTTGCTTGATAGTAAATCACAAAGCCTTTGATCGCTTTAGTCTTCTCAAGATACCGAATCATGTTTTCTTCTTGGCCACGATTCACCCAACACATGGTTGGCCACTAGTCGAGAGTCCACATTTGCTTCCAAGTTACGTACACCCATTCGAGCCGCAATGCGTAGTCCAATGATCGTGGCTTCATATTCTCCCGTTGTTTGTCGAGGTAAATTCAAAACGCAGCGTAAGTGAATTCCATTCCTCCGGGTTTGTGAGAATAAGGCCGCCCCGAGCCATCCACGCATGAGGACCCATCTGTAAACAGGATCCATGGATCATGTAGTGCTTTTTCGCTGGTGTAGGTACTCGCCAAGATCTCGCTTCTCGATGATGAAGTCCGCCGAACTTGTCCTTTTATTGCAAAGACGTGGCCTGTAAGAGATGTTATGTTCACCTAGCAACACACTCCACTTCGGAGTCGCCCCGACGATCGGGTTTGGAGATGATCCGCTGATGGCTTGATCTATAATTACCGCTATCGGTGCGCTGAAGTACCGTAGCAGCCGCTTGGCGGCAAACACTAATGCCAAGACCAATTTTTCCATGGCACTATAGTTCATCTCCGCCTTCTTGAGAGCTTTGTCGACAAAATAGATAGGGGTTTGCACCGAGTCCCTATCTCGTTAGTAGCACCGCTACCGACCGCCCCATGAGTTGCCGATGATACATGATCGCTCTTCTCGGTCGGGTGCCACGAGTGTTGGGCGTTGCTAGATGTCGTTTGAGTGTGGTGAAAGCTTCTTCCGCCTCCGTTGTCCACCGAAAGTCACCCTTTATACACTTCTTGAGTGTTTTGAAAAGAGGCAATGACTTTTCTGCCGATTTAGATAGGAACCGTTGAGGCCGGCTAGTTTTCCGTTGAGGATTGGACTTCCTTGACGTGCGTGGTGAGGAAGCTCCATTACCGCTTTTGTCTTTTCTCGACACGGTCCGATGCCATCGTTCTATCAAGTACCCTAAGAACATGCCTTCTGTAGTCAAGGTGCATTTCTTAGATTTAGCTTCATGTTAATCTCGCGTAGAGTTTTGAATGTTTCTTCTATGTCGCGCACCGCCTTTTCAAGATGGCTTTTAATGACCGTGTCATCCACATAGACTTCGTGTTGCGGCCTCACCTTTTCAAGGCATTGTCTACCAAACCGATAGGTGGCACCAGATTCTTCAAGCCAAACGGCATTTTGTGTAACAAGAACGCCTTGGCTTGTGTGGAACGTTGTCTTTTCCTCGCCTTCGGGCCATTTGTATCCGTGATATCCCTTATACGCATCGAGAAAACACTTCAACGGGTATCCACACAAGGACTCTATTTTCCAATCTATCTCGGTAACGGATAGCGATCCCCGGCATGCTTTATTAAGGTCGGTGAAGTCTCACGACATTCGCCACCACCGCCGCTTTTTGACCATTATCGATTAGAAAGCCGTGGTAATAGACTTCACGATAATTCCCGCTTTAACTAATTTCGTACCGCTAGAATTGCTCGCGCCTCCTCGGAGCTTCGCCACGCTTCTTCGACGATCGGTAAGTATCCTTGTCGGATTCTAAGTTTATGCTCGTGATCGAGCGTGGTACGCCACCATGTGTTTGGGCTCCCATGCGAAAATATCTACATTCTTTTGTAGGAGCGCACACAAAGCCGCTTTGCCGTTGTCCGACAATGACCCTCCAATGGTTATTTCTCGTCCGGATATTCGGGTGAATGCGACCTTAAAGTTGGGAATTTTGGCCAGACCGCCGGATTGGTTCCTTCGCATGTAACCGTGTTACATTCTCTGCTTGGCACCGTGGCATTGTAAAGAGTGACAATGCCCCTTCAACTGGAATTTAAGCATCCCGCTACTGTTGACGCAGACCGCCGCATGGTCGATATCCCGGTCTCCCAATAATGCCATTATATGACGAAGGGATTTGATCACCATGAAATCCATCCAGTCGTTGTAGAGTGCTCGCTGCCGATGCCGACTAGCAATCGCAGCTTGGCCCATAGGTTATATCTTCTCACCGTGAAACCGGTGAGTGCGTGTTGACCGATTTAATCGACCACGATTTCGTGCCGTAGCCTTTAAAGCAATGCTCATACATAATATTTGCCGATGCCCCACCATCGATGTACATGCGGTGTATGTCGTGACCACCCGCACTAATTTCAATGGTGAGGGCTCGATGTCGCGTTGTCCGCAACAAAGTAGGAAAGAGATTTCACTTCTTCGAAAACTCTTGGCCGACCTTCCGTCTCGGTGGTTCACCGCCACGTCTCGTATCATATAGATTGTGTCGGCCTTATCCTCGGGTGTCTCCTTCTTGCTTTCATTCTTTGCTTATCTCTTCCTCTTTAATATTTTTAACTAAGTGGTCCACCTGCCCTTTGACCATCTTGTCGATGAGTTGGCGCAATGGACACACTCGTTAGTAGTGTGACCCTTTGTGCATGGTAGTCACAGATCCATTCCCAAGGCGCTTATCTTCGTGTGCGATCTGCGGCGGTCTTGGGAAATTCGCTCCTTCTCACGCGAGTATTTCCTTTGGGGTTTTGACTGGGAGTATACCGCCATTATCCTCGCTCGCCGCTCCTCCGGTCTGCGATAGCTCCTATTACTAAGTTATTACCTCGGTCATTGGATTGTCTCCCGTGTTGTTCCTATGACCGTAATCGAATGGTTCTTTTGCTATCCGCCGCAGTTAGCCTTCTCCTCGACAAAAGACCGAGAGCGCTTCATGAGTTCATCAAGGTCTCGTGGATCTTGTCGTTCAACCTCTTGATGAGTTCGGGTTATTAATCCCATTCATGAAGCCCGAGATCTTTAAGACTTGTGGCATGCTTTAACCGCATGCATTCATCTTTGAAGCGTTCCATGAATGCGCCGTGGATTCTCCTTGGTTCGCTTTTACCCGGCGAGTTCGACAGGTTTTAGCACACTTTTGCGTTGAGTAAAATTTAGGCGAACGCCTTTCTCAACTCTTCAAAACCATTCACGCCCTTCATTGGGAGTTTGTTGAACCGCCTCATGACTTCCCACCAGTGTGGAATTAAACATGTGGCACCAAACCTGGTTGTGGCGGCCATGGTCGCGGCCGATTCAAAAATTTTAGGTGGTCGCGGGATCACCGTCCCATCATAGGTTTTAACATTTGCGGTGCATGCGCCTTTTCTTGTTCTCGAGAAATCACTAATGCGTCGGTGAACGATCCACTTTTCGACGGCGCCATGGGAGAGACATGTCTTCCTCTTGGCTATCGCGTCGCTCGGATTTCCAATGCCCAAGATCACTATCCTCGTTGTCCGAGGAGTTGTCAAGATGAATTTATCTTCTTACGCGCCATACGGTCCTCCTCGAATCGACTCATAGTCCGGATCCAAGGGCTTTCACTGGGGATATTTTCGCCTACTATCTCAGACTCACGGCTACCCAACCGGCATAGACACCGGTACGCCGCTCTTCTCTATCATCGTCACTTAAGTGTTGCGAGTGAGATGTCTCATCACCCTCGATTCTCCTCCCAATTCATTAAATCGGGGTTTTATGACCGTTCCTCTGCGCTTTCCTTCGGGTTGCGCGGTGGAGAAGTATCGCATCTCGAATCGAAATTGAGTCGGGCCTTCGTGTTCCGCCCGATCTATTCTTTCTTCCTCTTGCATGAGGCAGCCAATGCTCGTAGTTTTGGGATACGAAAGCTTACGGTGCTAATGCAGCGCGACTCCTCGAGAGTGAGTGCGTTTGTTTCTCGCCGCACCCTTATCCCGACTTGGTGCCTCCGGTACCTTTGTCGTCGGGTTTCGCACCGATTGGAAAGGAGTAGTAAAGACGGGTTGTTCCCGAGTCTTGCAGATGGGTCTACTCCACTCGTGGTGGTTGTAGTGACTTGGGTTATTCCCGAGTGCGGTTCTCACGAGAGGAAGATCAAGTCTTGACCGACCCCTTACTTTTAGCAATACCGGTTGTCCCAATGGTCCGCTTAGGGGTTAGTCCGCCTGTGACTTCTTCCCATGAGATCGATCGCGATCGCCGATTGCCGTGTTTTGTCATTCTAGTGTCGATTCTTAGTGTAGGGTCCCACGGATGGCGCCACTTGTTGATACAAAAGTTGGACGTTCTCGATTTGGAGCTCGGTGCTCGCACCAATTGAGAATTGCCGCTGAGACCCGCGCACTAAGAGACAAGAAACACCGTTAGGCTTATCAGTGGGATTGTCTCCCACGATTATCCTCCCGCGAGAGTGAGTAATCGGTTTAGGGTTTAAGGAGTTTTAGGTTATGAGATCGTACCTTAAACGAGGGTATTATTCCTTTATATATGCACGGAATCCTTGTTGGTTCCGTGTTCCCCAACCTTCGCGATCCCGCCTAAGTCGGTTGGGGATGATTATCTTCATATTTTAGAAGATATCTATATCCATTCCAGTAAATAGATTTGGGCTTGGGCTTTCGTAGTCCAACTTTATTGATATTGGCTCAAGTCGTGCCGGGCTTGTAGGTATTGAATGTGGTCGGGTTCATGACCCGACACCGCACTATACGTCATCGAGGACCAAG
This sequence comes from Chrysanthemum lavandulifolium, assembly GCA_022545495.1. NCBI lineage: Eukaryota > Viridiplantae > Streptophyta > Magnoliopsida > Asterales > Asteraceae > Chrysanthemum > Chrysanthemum lavandulifolium. The sequence continues at coordinate 443,672 of JAHFWF010000138.1, forward strand.
CTAGTAATTGGCTTGAGCGACTTCCCGCCGGCTCCATCTCAGTTGGGATGATCTCACCTCTCGTTTCCTTGCCCAATTTTCCCAGGGAGAACCACTAAGCTTAGGAATGATATCTTGATGTTCCAAAAGCGTCAAGGTGAATCTCTCTGAAGCATGGACTCGATTCAAGGACTTACCTAGAGTCCCGCATCACGGAATTGATCTTTGGCTTCAAGTCCAACTCTTCTATGATCATGTTAATCCTCCCTCCGACAAACCATTAATTATGCCGTCGGTGGAAGCCTAAGTAACCTCAATTTGAAGCATGTTGGGAGGTCATCGAGGACCTAGCTCAATATGAAGAGGAAGGTTGGGAAATTCCGGTAGTCGGAGAACGGGCCAACTTCCCGAGCACAAGCAATTATGAGTATGGGGCTAGTGAATGCGTTAATGGAAGTAACTACCCATGCCGATAAGCATGTGAATGCGATCAAGGAATTTTGCTCCCAAGAAAATCCGGAAAGATGAGTTCGAGGACATAATGTTGACATTTGTCGACAAGCAAGAGAAGGAAATAAAGCGCTCGAAGCTCAAAATCGAAAAACTCATGATACTTTCTTGGGACTAATAACGACTTCATCTTTGAAAATCCGTGAAGAAATCGCAAAGAACAATATACCTAAAAGATAGAAAAGGTATATGCGATCTTCGAACACGTTGGGGTGACTCCTGCACCCTCTCCAATTCCATTAAGCGAGGACAAAACCCTCAAAGAATCACATCCTTGTTTAAATTCTCGTCTCAACACTCCCGCTTGTTTCTAGGAACATTTTTATTGGAATGGTGCGTGTCACTTCCGACTTTCCCAATGTTAGGAAAAGTTCTTTCGAGTTTTAAACCGGTCAAAGAATCCTCACCCCAATACTTGAATTTCGGGATCACAATTGAAAGACAATTTGACATATGTATTACTTACCGTCGTGGAGATTATTGGTGGATTGACAAAATTGATCTTAAAATAAAAACCAAAATCTTTGTCAAAAATAGTAATTAGATTTTTGATCCGGGCGGATTAACAAAACCATTTTCTTTTGCAAAACAAATTTGGCGTGACGCCGTCACACATAAAGTGTGACGCCGTCGCTAAGCCTAATCAGACGGATAAATACATCCCCATCCATTTCATTCTTTACCCTACACATTTTATCCGCCCCACACCACACCACCACGTTTTCTCCACATCAAATTCACTATTTTGCCACGTCAATCTCCACAAGGTAAGTAGTATACATTGATCTTTGTCTAGTTAATTGCTCGATTTCATGCTCAATTTTGATTTTCCCTTTTCAATCCGAAAACCCCCAATTGGTTTAATTTATGCTAAATGTCGCCCATGAATCTTGTTATTAGGCTTAAGATTAGGCAAATGATAGTGTTATCATATGGGGTTAACTTTGCGAGAAGCCTTGATGGCTTAGGAACTAAAACCACCTAGCCAATATCCCATTGTTGCTGCAACAAGGGTGTTTGGGTCAAGGGTTATGGTTAAAAACCTGGATTTTTCCCTCGCAAATGTCAGATTCAAAATTTGGTTGGGGTGACGGCGTCAGGTTTATGTTGTGACGCCGTCAGAACCTTCTGACGTTGTCCTTAGCATCACGAATGTTACTCCTTTGTTCCCCATCTATTTGATTTCCTGTTTCAGATGAGCAGAAGAACGAAGAGAACTAGGGGACAGTCTTCTAGTGCCCAGGAAAACATAGCTGACACGATTGCTGAGTGGGGAGTATTTGTTGAGGAAGGATGCCAAACCCGTTACAATGATTTGCTTCATCATACTATTGATTCGAAATTTGTTGTGGGTGGGGTTTCTTGAGGAGCATGATCTGGCTAGAGAGTTCTCAAACAATTTTAGGAGGGACAAGTTCACTGACCCCAGTGGGAAAGGAAGTTTAGGATGCGTGAGCCCGTGTATGGTGAGTTGGTGCGTGAATTTCACGCATCTTATCTGATGGATATCAATTCATGTCGAGATAACATTGAGTTTCAGAGGGTCCAATTTAGGTTAGGTGGAGAATGGAGGGCTATGTCGATACTTGAGTTTGGATGGAGATTGGGATTGTATACTGCTGGGGATACTGAGAGCGATGTTTTTAGGGCTAGATTGGCAGCCGGGATTACCCATAGGGACGACATGTTGGGTATTCAGTTCTGGAATACAATAGCTAACGGGGAGTACATTACTGGGAGTACCCTCGCATCTCAGATCCGGGATCCACGGATTAGGCTCGTGCACCGTTGCCTCACTTTCTCTATCACGGGGCGCCAGAGCACGAGTCATCGTGTCACTTTACCAGATCTATTCTATCTTTACTACATGTTGGCCGAGGGTGTGTACTGTAACATCCCATTCTGGTTGGCCGATTACTTGAGGACTGCTAGTGGGATGAGGTTTGAGGATAAGGTGTATGGAGGCATGTTTATCACCCGGTTAGCCCAGTCATTTGGCATTTTTGCTGGGGAGATACCCGCATACCTTAATGTGGTGGCAGCACCAAGGGTCGTCAAAGCTAAGTCCTTAAGAGCTATGAATGTCATCATGGATTATGGTAGGGGCTATGCATGGTTCCGTGCTCGACCCGATGCTCGAGTTGGTGATGATGATGATGACGAGCCGCGGATGCCAAAGACACGGCGAGGGGATGGGCGAGAAGCTCCGCGGCGCCCTGACACATGTCCGGTGGAGATTGGCGGGGCCTACCAGAGCGTGGATGGGCCGCATGGACACTGGATGGCGCTGCGGGATCGAGGGCTAGGCTGGACGTGATCATACCGTCGAGATAGATGCGGCATATGTCCATGCGTGATCGACTTGACCACTTTGTAGATCAATCCATTCCCAGGGCGGGAGGAGGATTACCCACCTTATGGGTATTTGGGCCATCTACCCTGGTTATGACTACCATTATGGACCTCCTCCCCAGTGACTCATGTATTTGTTTATGGATTGTTTATGGATTTGTATGCTTGGTTGTTGAGACAATTTAATTCGGGCATGTAATAATTTAGGTTATCTTGACTATGTGGTGAACTTTAAACAATTTGTGGCGTATGTATATTCGCATTTGGGTGGTTTATCTATAACCTGTGTGGTTGGATTATCTTGTTTGTGTGTCGTGTATCTTTTATTCTCCTGTTTAAATTTGTAAAAATGCTTTATTTTGTCTTTAACCTCGTCTTAATTACATGTAAAGGTATTTTACATAAGGGATAAATGTAGGGAGGATTACACGTTTTAAAAGAAACGTAAACATGAGAATTACAATTAATTAAAAGATATACATGTGTGTTTGTTCGACTAGTACAATCGACACTTCCGCTAAAGATAAAAACGATTTTTTCAACACTTTCCGCAAACGACGTGGCGAGGCATCGATTATTTTTCTCGTTTTACGAGCTACTTGTAAATTTTGGTGTCTTAGGCATTCCACAAGCATTATATCCTAATTTAGTCGGTCATATATATATTGAGCCTCGAAGGTTTCGGAAAGTCCTTACCCGATACGACAAAATTAAACCTTCCCGACGCCAACGTATTAGGGACCCACATTGTTTTCGGGGAACATTCAAAGTTTTTTGTAAGTAGAAAATAAAAACTTTGAAATATGCTTATCCTTGATTTGCGTCCACACGTATAATAAACCGAAATATCGGTTAGGGTAATTTTGGCACCATATTTTCATACTAATAATGTAATTAGTTAGCAAAATTATGAAACGTCGAATTAACTTATACACCTTCCGACGACATGGCGTAGGCATCGTTCGTTCGACGACATGGCGTCGTTGGTAAAATGATTAAAAATAACATTTTCAATATTTTCCCTACGCCGTCGGCACCATATTACTAATTATGTAATTAGTTAGATAGTATTAAACTATTGCATTAAAATGCCACTTATTATGCCGACGCCACATGCGGCGCCATGGCGTAGGGAAAATATTGCAAAATGTTATTTTTCAATTTACCAACGACATGTCGTCGGAAAGTACGTAAATATATGAAATGTTTATATATTGGCGACGACCTAGTCATCGCCAAAATGTATCACATATGCCACAATATTAAAAGATTTTAGCAATTTTTCCGAAATTTTTCGGAAAAATTCTACATAACCACACCTGTTTTCAACCAAAACCTCTAAACCAATATGCCGATATCCCAAAACAACTCATAACGACTAAATCACATATATAATCGCTAAAAGTTACAAATTATACAAAACAGTGATATTAACTACGATCTAGGTTAAACATACACAAAAGTTGCTAAATCACCAATGTTCAAGTCACCAAAATGTTCAAAGTGTACAATGGCCAACATAAGGATGAGATGATCAAAAGCATAGTCTAAGCGGGTTTATACATCTACACAAAATAACCCGTAAATATACCTCCATCGATCTACTCTCATCATCATCATGATCCGAGCCCTCCTCGTCAAGATCAACACTACCGCCGCCGCCACTCCCCGACCCGACGCCGATGTCGGGCAACGGCTCATAAGCTGAGACCACCGATCGGGAGGATGAGTCTGCATAACCTTGAAGAACTCACTAACTCGGCGCCGAGCGGCCTTCGACTCTTTCTCCCGCTCCTCCGTCTTCTTTTGGAGGTCTGCGATCTTCTTGTCTTTGGCGGCCATCATCTCATCAATCTTTTCTTTGTCGCACGAAGATGAACGCGAGACATTGTGGGGTAAAATCATCTTTCGCTCAAAACCCTACCCACACCGGCGACTTTTTCTCGCCGCTGCCCTTGAGAACAATGGCAAGTATCTCAACCTCGTGTAGGGTCTCGCCAAGAGGGTTGTCGCGCCTAAATCCGTGAGGCGACACATCTCCTCCTACAAAAGTTATATATATATATATATATATATATATATATATATATATATATATATATATATATATATATATATATATATATTAGTCGTGTTAATTAGTACATTATGTAAATCAATAAAACAGGTTAAAATGACTTAAAAAAACAAATGGGTGAAACGTGTGTAATATAAAATACAAAGTTACTTATCAGCCCAAACGTGTGCTAATAAGTAACTATGTCATTTATATTACACCCGTTTCACCCAATTTGACCCATTTTAGCATAACGTGTACATGTTTGGGCAAAAATGGGTCAAAACTTCTTAAATGACTTAAACAAACAAGAAAGTTACTTATTAGTGCATGTTTCGGCTAAAATGGGTGAAACGTGTGTAATATAAAATACAAAGTTACTTATCATTAAACGTGTGCTAATAAGTAACTTTGCCGCTTATATTACACCGTTTCACCATTTTGACCCATTTTAGCATAACGGTACTTATTTGGGCAAAAATGGGTCAAAACAAGTTAAATGACTTAAACAAACAAGAAAATTACTTATTAGTGCATGTTTCGGCTAAAATGGGTGAAACGTGTGTAATATAAAATACAAAGTTACTTATCAGCCCAAACGTGTGCTAATAAGTAACTTTGTCGTTTATATTACACCCGTTTCACCCATTTTGACCCATTTTAGCATAACGTGTACTTGTTTGGGCAAAAATGGGTCAAAACAAGTTAAATGACATAAACAAACAAGAAAGTTACTTATTAGTCCATGTTTCGGCTAAAATGGGTGAAACGTGTGTAATATAGAAGACAAAGTTACTCATTAGCCCAAACATGTGCTAATAAGTAACTTTGCCGTTTATATTACACCGTTTCACCATTTTGACTCATTTTAGCATAATGTGTAGATGTTTGGGCTAAAATGGGTCAAAATGGGTTAAATGAACTAAATAATAAATAAAAATAAAAATAAAAAGACCGGTACTTACGTAATTGACACGAGCCTCGTCCTGCATCCACTCCCCGTTCTTGCAACGCTGGTCGTAATAGCTCTGTATGAGGGACGGGTACTCCTGAGTCTCGCTCGTCTCAAACTGTATATACACATGCATATAAGATGAAACAAATTAAAAACGACAAATCAAACACCATATATATAAAAAACAATATGTAAAATAATCATAATGTGTCTTACGTATTGATGTCGAGATGCGGCCAATGACCGAGATCCATACTGCTTGTGTACCTTATTCTTCTTCCCTGTTCTCCTTGTTGATAGCGGCTCTTTTGACGTGCTTCTCATCCATGTAGTGCTCGATGTACTTCTCCCACATCGATAGCTCCATGTTTGGAGGAGGGTTCCTAACATAATAAAAAAACAGATAATTAACATATATCAATTGCTAACATATTTAAAAAAACAACAAAAATATCAAAAACATAAGAATAATAAAAAAACTTACCTTCGGATCTCATCGACAGCGTCATACCCACCTCTATTAAGAAAGTGAGTTGCCTTGAAGGCGCTCTTGTTGTCCAGTAGCGGTCAACAAAATACTGCTAAACGCCGCTTTGGATTGTCCCCACTGCTCGTAACGCCCAAGCGGCCCCAAATCAAACATTTCGCAATAAAAATAACTAAATTAGTTAATTAATCATATATATATATATATATATATATATATATATATATATATATATATATATATATATATATATATATATATATATATATACATTCAAATATATAAACATGATAAGAAAACAATATAAAAGGAAAATACATAATCGACCTCGATGCGTGGAAACATATGTGCCTCTTTTCCAACTCGATCTTGTGCCACGACTCATAGCACAACGGGATCTCCCGAACGAGCTCGCCCACAAAGTTAGCAAACCATGCCGCGGTCTTGCCGACCGGATAGAGGGTCTTCAGGTCTTTGAAGTCTAGCTCGAGCAGCTGGGGGCCGAAATCATCCACGGCTTTCTTGAGCTTGACGTTTTTGTTGACAGAACGTACCTCCTTCCGGACGCCACCGGTGGCGCCACCCCTGCCGCCACCCCTGCCCCTGCCCCTGCCCCTACGAGGCTGTGAAGATCCTGCAAATTGAAGCAAGTGAAAACGTCATAAAATAACAAGTAACCAAATTCAAATGATTAAGCTTACGTTTCTTTTAAAATAATCAGGAAATTCTTACCACGATGACCGCTGCCAAGATCACGTGGAGGGGGTGGTGGGTCACCGGCACCGTCACCACCGTGACCACGGGCCACTGCTGCTGCCATCTGTAAAAGTACAAGTTGAATAACATATACATTTCATAAACAGATTAGTAAAAGCATGCACGCATTCATATACATACACATTAAAATAAATATACATATTTAAACAATCCATAACAATTCCATTCAAATAAGAGTTGTTTTACAAGTTACAATTTAAGATCAATCTGCTAGATCAACATCACTATCATAAACATCATTAGTGGCAACTGCAACTTCGTCATCAGAATTGTGTCCTTCTTCATTATCAGAAGCTTCTGCTAAATCATAAGGCTCGTCGTCCTCATCATCAATAAAATCATCGTCGTCATCAACAGAAATGATTTGTGGTGGTGGTGGTGGTGCCTCAACTTCCGTTGATTGACCATCGATATTCAAGGGTTCTAATGCCACATCAATCAAATTAGCGGACAGATCGAGATCGGATGAGTTGTTGCCATGTATCACATCATCATCGTCTTCTTCCACGATGACATCCCAGGTTGTGTTGTGATTCACATCTTGGACGACCTTCCAGTGGAGTGGTCGTTTGGCAGGATCTTCAAGGTAGAAGACTTGTTTAGCTTGTGTTGCGAGAATGTAAGGTTGATCTTCAAATGCATAACCACATGCCCAAATTTGTCTCATGTTGTTTCTAATAACATTACGTTTGACTTTACGGCCTCTTTTGTCGCATAAGTCGAACCACTTAACTCGAAACAACACAACTTTGAACTGAGTATAAGCAAACTCCAAAATATCTTCTAGCTGACCATAATACATTTCTCCTTCCTTCTCACCGGTGAACAGATTCGTTGTTCGAGTTGTACGTTTTTGATCGCGGCTGTGTACGACAAACTTCACACCGTTGACTACACAAGAATTCACTGAGAATGGGGTCGGTGATGGTCCACAAGCCAAAGCGAATAAGTCGGGAGTACATCTTGGGTCATTAGCTATGTAAAGTTTACGGATCTATGAAAAAAGATAAAAATAGATAGAGATGAGTAATTAATAGTCGTTATTTAGACAGGGAAATACATACAATAAGTTTTACCTTCGGCTCAAACCAACGGGCAAATTCTTGTTGCATGTCGACGCCGGGAAATTCCCTGTAAATGTTCATGATATTATAATAAATCGAAAAGATGTACTTGGGGAAAAGAAATTTGAAAATTAAAACGCGTACCTCTGAAACGCGGTCAGGTACGTGTCGATCTCAGGAGTGTTGTGAAGTACATACCATACCACTTTCTTCATTTCTTGGAGATCCAACCGAATCAATGTTTGTTTACCAGACTTGGTACATATTGATCGGAACACCTCGAAATTACTTGTTGGGCGAGGACGGTCTTGATGATTGTTGGGACGATTAAATTTAGTCCCAACACCCCGAAAATAATGAGAACAGAAAGTTAATGCTTCTTTTGCAACATAACCCTCCGCTATTGAACCTTCCGGCTTAGCTTTATTTCGCACATAGTTTTTTAGCTTCTTCATGTATCTTTCAAATGGATACATCCACCGGAATGAGACAGGCCCGCCTTCAATAGCCTCTTCAGGTAAATGCATAACCAAGTGAATCATAATGTCAAAAAAAGCAGGAGGAAATATTTGCTCGAGACGGCACAATATATTGATCAACTGGTCTCTAGCTTTCTCCATGTCATTCACCATCAAAGAACGGGCGCAAATTTGCTTAAAGAATGAACAAAGCTCGATTAATGGTGGATAAGTCTGTGCGTCCAAGTATTGTTGAAGTCCATAAGGAAGTAACCGTTGCATCATTATATGACAGTCATGAGACTTCATGCCCGTTATATTGTTATCATCTTTGGTCACTTTTGAGTTGAACTTGGATCCGAACCCATCTGGTAGTTTAGTTGTTTTTATGTATTGACAGAAAAGTTTTCTATCATTGGGTGTGAAGGAGTACTTAGCATGAGGCTTCAAGCACTTCCCGTTTTTTCTGTTTCCGAGCCACAACTCATTTCGAATGCCCAAAGCTTCCAGGTCTTGTCTTGCCTTAGTGGTGTCTTTAGATTTTTCATTCATTAACAAAGTGTTCAAGATACTCTCCAACACATTCTTTTCGATATGCATGACATCTAAATTGTGTTTTAGAGAAAGAGAAGACCAATATTCAAGCTTGTAGAAAATAGACCGTTTAGTCCAGTTCAGTTCGACAGTATGATTACGTTTTATCTTTATACCCCCATAATCTGGGTGTTTCCCGGGCAAACGTGTAGGCAATCTCGCATGTTGAGTAAAGATATTATCATTGGTATCTTTTCTAGGAGGATCTCTTGCATCGGGTTCACCATCGAATGTATTGTCTTTCCTCCATTTATGGTTCTTTTTTAAGAATCTTCTATGACCAACGTAAGCTGTTTTGCTTATCACACGCTTAGCTGGAGTGTCTACTTTGCATGTAGGGCATGCCATGTAACCTTGCCCACTCCAACCAGACAAACTACTTCGTGCAGGAAAATCATTGATGGTCCACAAAAGCATCGCTCTCATGTGGAAGTCAGTGCCTGTAACAGCGTCTCTAGTCAAGATACCTGGTTTTTCCCATAAATCTTGCGGGTCATCAATCAAAGGTTTCAAGTAAACATCAATGTCCTTCCCCGATGATTTAGGGCCAGGAATCAACAACGTCAGCATCAAATAAGACTCTTTCATGCATAACCACGGAGGCAAGTTGTATGTTGTTAATATGACCGGCCACATGCTATAAGACTGACTAAGGTTTCCAAACGGATTGAATCCATCAGCAGCCAAGCCTAATCGAACGTTTCTTGTTTCTTTAGCAAAATCTGAATGCAGCTGGTCAAACTTCTTCCATGCTTTACCATCAACCGGGTGTTGCATCTTACCGTATTCCGTAGACTTTCCAGTAGCATGCCAAGTCATATGTTTTGCAGTGTGAATAGACTTGTACAAACGTTGTAGTCTAGGAATGATAGGAAAGTAATGCAACACCTTGTTAGGAACTTTCTTCCCCGTTGTGTTCTTGTCTTTCCATCTACTCGTTTTACTGACCGGACAATATTCCAAATCTTTGCCATCATCCCCCCGATATAGAAAGCAATCATTTTCACAAGCATGTATCGACTCGTACCCTAACCCGATCTTTTTAAATGTCTTCTTTATTGCATAGTATGTCGGTGGTAGATTGTAACCTAACCTGGGCGGGAATACCTCCTGGAGAAATTTTAGGGTTTTGGTAAATGAAGTATCACTCCATTGACAGCTGACCTTGAGATGTGTAATCTTTGCCATAAAATCCAATGTAGTCATAAAGTCACATGCCGGGTACAGTGGCTGGGTGGAACTGGCAAGTAACTCTTCAAACTCGTTAAGTTGAGGAGGTGGAGCAGCTTGAGTCGGCTCGTTACTTGTCTCGCCAATATTTACTTGAGTTGGCTCATTTTGTTCATTAGTTGGAGGAATATCGAAAATATCATTAAGGCACGCACCCATGTCACTCATCATCTCATTTTGTGTTGTGTTATGTACTAATGGCGGAGGATCCGGCTCACCGTGATGCCGCCATTGTTTATAAGTTGGGTCCCATCCAAAGTCGCCTATGTGGTGTTTAAGAGTGGTCATAGATACCCATTCAACATTACGACACAAACGACATGGACATTTTATCTTTCCGTAACTATTCAATAACGGCTTGCAATGCTCGAGGAATGCAGCAAGACCATCAAAAATAGTTTTGAACAACGACTCTCTAAAAGGGTCCAACTTTTATCAATTATCATAACTGCATTTTTATGATGCAATAAGTTATTATATGCACTTAAGTAAACACATTCAAAAGATTAAACACAAGTTGTTTTGTTCACCTAGTGCAACTATGGAAGGCAATCCTAACCCACTCTTTGAATGATTCGTCTCATATACGGATGCGTATAACTGATTTACTATTTGAGAAAATTTCGGCAATATTTCCTCAACTCCCCAAATATGCGCATTAAAGACATATTCGTAGGAGTAAAGGAGAAACACTTGTCGAAATAATCTCAAATAGTAAATCAGTTATACGCATCCATATCCTAAATGAGACAAAACATTCAAATAGCAGTCCCAAACAGGGGACTTTCCGAAATTAATTTCTAATAAATTAATTCCAGACGGGTTTTCTATAGGATGATTAACTTCGGCCAGGGAATTTCCGAAATTAATCACTAAAATCCTAAAAAAATCACAAAATTCTAACAATCAAATGTCATTCAAATATTAACCAAAAACGCATACATATCAAACGCATATGCACAAAACGACTAATAGTGCAAGTTATAACCAAAATAGTACAAACACATTTCTTTTTACTGCATATAATAAATATTATGAAAATATAAAAAACATGAATATTAAGATTGTTTTATTTAATATAATAAATAAATACGGAAATGTAAAACGTAACAACATACTGTTCGTCTCGTGAAGCGGTCGAATGGGGTGGTCGGTACGTGGTCTCGGCTAGTCTCAAAAAGATCCAAAATCCATATTAATTAAAGTTCACAACTGAAATAAGTTAAAACAAAAAATACAAAATTTTCTAGACAATTGAAGTGAAAAACATTAGTTAATTAGTACTAGATTAATAAAACCACAAACATGAACTATTATTGGACCGGAGGTGATATCAATCTCTAAGATTACCGAAAACTATCGTAAGTTTTAATTAAACTAATGATCGCTAAACTATAACGTTAGGGTAGTTTCCATGATCAATGAACATACATTGCTTTATATCGATTACTATGTGGAAATTAAGAAATAAACTTTGTAGAGTTGGGATTCTAAGTGTAAGGTTAGGATATTTAGTTACATGATGAATGCTAAGTACTTAACAGTTGTTTCTTTTTCTCTAGAAATGCTCTCAAACATATGAAACTGTTGCTATGAAGAAGGTTCATCATTTGTGTTTTGGCGTAGCTACTTCTTGGACAGGTAGGTTACTTAGTTATGGTTAATTAAATGCTTGAACTTTTTTTTACTTGTAAGTCAATTCTTAAATGGTTAAAGTAGTCGGGGATGATTCATTAACGATGGCGCTTTCCTTTGATATCAAAACTATTATATATTTAACTTGTTCTAATTACGAGTGATGCTTTATATGCATTTGTATATACGATGATTCGGCAGGACGAAAACTCAAGAAATGGGTCACTTTTCTCCTCAAAACTTGATACAATGGTGGAATTGGAGAATATACATAATTTTTTTTTTTTTTTTTCACATAGAGCCATGTTCTTTACATGAAACCGGGCTCTATAACTTGGAATAGAGCCCGTTTGTAAACCGGCTCTATGTGTATTTCGAATAGAGTCCCCCTTTGTGCCCTTATGCAAAACCGGGATTTATAAGCCTTTTCAGCAGGGGCTCTATGGCGATTTTGTAGTAGTGAATCTCGCAACTGAAGCAAATGCGATTCATGATTACTTAAACTAAAAATCTAGTGCTTTCTAATCGTAATGACTTAGACACATTATTTAATTGATTGTGTTGTGGTCACTTATGATTGATTAAGTTCTGATAATCTATGTTATAAAATTACATGGATGACAAATGTTAAATCTTCGATTTCAACTCTATCTGCTACTATCTCGCCATTGTTTAAGCGCTTATCTCTTGTTGTGACGACACGTCGTCGGGATACCAAAAGTTAAAAAAAAAAAAACATAAAGAGAATACATTACCCTTTGTCTCGACTCTCTCTCGGCTTTCGGCTTCGGCTCTCATAAGGTGCTATGGTTATCGTAACATGTTAAGCGACCAAGGCTATGTGCTATGGTTATCGTAACATGTTAAGCGAGCAGTATAGGTGATATGGTTATACGTAACGTGTTAAAGCGACCAAGTCTAGGTGCTATGGTTATCGTAACGTGTTAAGCGAGCAGTATAGGTGATATGGTTATCGTAATGTGTTAAGCGACCGTGTCTAGGTGTTATGGTTATAGGTAGCGTGTGAAACGACCGAGTCTAGGTGCTATGGTTATCGTAACATGTTAAGCGAATGAGTCTAGGTGTTATGGTTATATGTAACGTGTTAAACGACCGAGTCTAGGTGTTATGGTTATATGTAACGTGTTAAGCGAAGCGAGTTTAGGTGTTATGGTTATACGTAACATGTTAAAGCCACCAAGTCTAGGTGCTATGGTTATACGTAACGTGTTAAACGAGCGAGTCTAGGTGCTATGGTTAGATGTAACGTGTTAAGCGAAGCAGTATAGGTGATATGGTTATCGTAACGTGTTAAGCGACCAAGTCTAGGTGCTATGGTTATACGTAGCGTGTTAAGCGAGCAGTATAGGTGATATGGTTATCGTGTAATGTGTTAAACGACCGTGTCTAGGTGTTATGGTTATAGGTAACATGTGAAACGACCGAGTCTAGGTGCTATGGTTATACGTAACATGTTAAGCGAATGAGTCTAGGTGTTATGGTTATATCGTAACGCGTTAAGCGACCGAGTATAGGTGTTATGGTTATATATAACGTGTTAAGCGAGCGAGTTTAGGTGTTATGGTTATATGTAACATGTTAAGCGACCGAGTCTAGGTGCTATGGTTATCGTAGCGTGTTAAGCGAGCGAGTCTAGGTGCTATGGTTATCGTAGCGTGTTAAAGCGAGCGAGTCTAGGTGTTATGGTTATACGTAACGTGTTAAGCGGATCGAGTCTAGGTGTTATGGTTATAGGTAACGTGTTAAACCAATGAGTGTAGGTGCTATGGTTATCGTAACGTGTTAAGCGACCGAGTCTAGGTGCTATGGTTATACGTAACGTGTTAAGCGAGCGAGTATAGGTGCTATGGTTATACGTGGCGTGTTAAAGCGATCGAGTCTACGTGCTATGGTTATCGTAACATGTTAAATGAGCGAATCTAGGTGTTAGGGTTATAGGTAGCGTGTTAAGCGAGCGAGTGTAGGTGCTATGGTTATACGTAGCGTGTTAAGCGAGCAGTATAGGTGCTATGGTTATACGTAACGTGTTAAACGCACGAGTCTACGTGCTATGGTTATACGTAACATGTTAAATGAACGAATCTAGGTGTTAGGGTTATAGGTAGCGTGTTAAGCGAGCGAGTGTAGGTACTATGGTTATACGTAACGTGTTAAGCGACCGAGTCTAGGTGCTATGGTTATCGTAAGGTGTTAAACGAGCGAGTATAATCGGTTAGGTTAAACGTAAAAAGTAAATTAGACAAGTTTATTTAAAATTGAACACTTTTAAATAATTATCGTAACATGTGCAAATAAAATCAACATTAGTAAGATTATGTACGCAATCCGCTCGGCAATTATATGGACTTGACTTTTATACTACTTTTAAATAATCTAAAATAATTTATGCGAGCAACTTTGCCAGCGGTACGGTCGTCGACATAATAACAAAATAAATAACTATCTATACTATTGCCGACGACACGGAGTCGGCATTGTAAACTAAAATTGAATTGCATTAATCACACGCTAAACACCCAAGAATTATTTGATTTATATTCCGACGACTGGCGTAGGGAATATATGAGCCAAAAGATCCCGTAAAAAATGCACAAATAACAAAATCAAATTTGGTTTTACATTGCCGACGACGTGTCGTCGCATTATATTAACATAAATTTTCAACGCAACCCGCCTACGGTCAAGAGTTTTTTAAATCGTGTAGCGTATATTGCCGACGCCACAGTGTCGTCGGCATTGTATTCGTCGCCTGTTCTCCTAATTCTTGTAGTGATATATAGCACAAAAACCCTTTACCATTTAAATTCCACCCAAAATGTGAGGATCGCCCTTAGCTTTGTAGGAATTAAAGCATTCATCTTTAATGCTTAGAGTGTGAACCGGTAGTATAATAGATTCTAGAACTTGTTTTGTGATGCATCTCGAGATCGCTAGTAAGACTACACTTGTGTAGTTAGCAATAACTAAATGATAAGAGGCATTAGGATAACCCTTGTTTGATACCCGTAATATAATTGCTTCTTCCACATCGGTTGAGTAATTCCCCCACACCTTTGCGTTGTACTCATCTTTAGTACACGATACCCCTAGTTAACCCCTCAGAGCCTATCCTTTTCGCGGTTCTCGTGATGTTTCGGTTTTACGGAATATCAATGAAGAGCATTGTTTACAATTCAGCCCCAAATGTACACCCAAATCGCCTTAGCCTACCTTGTATGCACTCACTTTTAGTGCATTATTGTTATCACACTAAACCCTTAGTTGAATTATCTTGTTGCTTGCATAAGTTGCTAAGTCGAGTCATATCCTTTGTACACATTTTGGGACGATTGGGACTCATGGAAAAGTTAAACTTTATGAAATGACGGAAGGGCGTTAAATTCAAATTCCTTTATTTGCATAATAATGTACTCCAAGTGTTTTGATCATTTCAATTCGGGTCAAATTAGTGTTAGAGTAATAAAAACTCAAGTGTAGGGATGTGCCTATAAATCCCTATCATTTTGATGTTATCGTAGAAGATGGTAGAGTAAAAGTGTATGAAAAAAAAAAACAAAAACAAAACAAAAACAAAAAAACATACGGGCTACCATCCTTTATCTATCTTTAATTTATGTTTGTTTGTTTGGGTTATCTAGAGTTTAGAGTGTCGAGTCTTGGCTTAGCAACGCCATTCTTGCGTGCTTGTAACATAAAGATTTTGACTTGCCACCAACAAATAGCCTATCCCACCAAACCCTTTGTTTCCTACCGTAAGCCTATCATTACAACCCTTTAAAGACCTCTTGGATAGTCTTTCCTAGGTGCTTACGCCAAAGCGATGGGGTTTGATCTAGTCTCAAGCCTATGGTAATTTATGTACTAGGACCGGTTAATGAGTGTTTATCTTCCATTTCTAACTTGTTTTATTTCATATACACAGAGATGTGAGTATCCAAACACCCATGTGAGGTGCTAGTATGTAATTTCACGTGCTTGTTATGACTTTTGGGGCTTATATGTGTTGTGGTTAGATTCTAAACTAATGCTTCATGACCTCTAACTTATAAATTGATTGGCTAAAGCACATTTGCTTGAGGACAAGCAAATACCAAGTGTAGGGATATTTGATAAGGTTTTAAAATGTACCTTTTGAGGGTCATTTAAGCCCTTATTTGATCACTTTTGTATCCGTTATTACTTAATATTGTTCCTTTCACTTTTTAGGTATCTTGAAGGCAAAATCTGGAATGACACTTATTCGGATGAAAAGGCGCGAATATACAAAGAAAATGGCCAAAGTCAAGAATCGAGACACTCGCGGCCGGAACTAAAGGGACGACGTCGGGATCTACAAGTGATGATGTCGGGGTTCTACGAGCTATTTGTCGGACAAGTTTTGTGACGACTCAAGAGCCAAATTGCTCATTTACAAGTGGCGGCGGGTTTAAAGAGTAGGCGTCATGACTCGGATTGCCTAGATTTGATCGACGGCGTCGAGATCGAAGGGACGGCGTCACAAGCATAAGGTGCGCCGTCGCAAGACTAACGTGGCAAGACGAAACCCTAATAACGGCGACCGGCGGCGTCACAAATTAAAGGGTGACGCGTCGCATGTGTAATCTTATATATAGAATCCAATTTTTAGTTTTCAGTGTGTAGTCTTTTGGAGTAAAAACCTAAACCAAACCAAGGTCATCTTATACAAGGTATTTTAGGGTTCCACACCCTATCTTACATCTAGATAAGTGTTTTACTTCATTAATTCAATTATGTCTTCAATTGATTGTGTGTATGCTTGCATGTTCCCCATGTCTGGCTAATTTACTTGTGTGTTTGCTTAGGTAATATGAAACTTAGTTATTGAATATTGATTGGTTGTCTCTTATCTTAATGGTGATTGACCTAGTATTGTGATAGGTCATTCGTTGTGCTAATAATGCTTGATTAATATTTGTTGAACCTTAGGTTATAATCACCTAGAGTAATTGTAGGCTATACATCCAAAGAATACCTTAGAGTTAAAGTTTATAAACCCTAGAGATTTTGTAGTCATTAACCTTTGGTAGCTTCAAAGAGTTAGGGATAAACGCATACCCTACGACCTTAGAAACACAACGCGATTAAGAATAAGGACGTGACAATTCAACCATCAATAGGAGATAACTAGGGAGTAATAAAGCCTAAGCAAATACATTTTTAATCATCATACGAGCACACAACAATAGACATAGACTACCCTCTCCTTAGTTTAGATAATTAGATAAGTAGAAGTAATCGGTAGAAATACCAACCCCCAAATCCAAACCCCAAGATTCGTACCTTTCCATTCCCTAAACAACATAAAAAGTTAAAAATAATCTTCCTCAACCCCAACCTTAGCGTAGTAACTTCTCACTAGCATTCCTATTCCCCTAGAGAACGATATCAATTCTCGTGGCTTACCCTAATACTACACTACAACGATTAGGTTCACTCCCTAGGGTGTTGAAAAACTTGCTCGATGAAAAGGAAGTTCCTTTGACCCCGAACGCGCTGTGTAAGCGTATCAGGGTCAGTTGGTCATATCTCCCAGCCCTTTAGATACTACCCAGCTTATCATACTACCAAGACTAGCGATCTATGAAAAGACTAGCAAATGTCTATAAAGAATTAAAGAGAATATCAATAACATAAATGCAAACTTTAATTAATGACATGAATTCATAGTATAAGTCCTAGAAAAATATAAAAGGAATTCAAACTCGAATACAATGGAAATCGTAGACGAGGACTTCGTTATTCAGTGCTCCTAAGCCATGCTTCTTCTTCTGTGTTTTGAACTCCCCAAACCTTAGAAGGTTTGGGAAAGGAGAGATGATTAAAACTGGTGGAACCTTTGACTATTTATAGGCTCCGATACTAGTTACAACGTAACCTTATTAGGTAGTTACGTCATAACTCTTCAATCTTTTGTGCTTATCCATGGTTACGACGTAAACTTAGCGGGGGTTACGCCGTAGTTTTCATAAATCATGTGCATTTCTTCATTACGACGTAACCTGAGCTGAGGATTACGCCGTTGTCTTCGTCAGTCATGTGCATTTTTTTATTATGGCATAACCTGAGCTGAGGATTGCGCCAAAGCTTTCATAATCTTTAGTTACGTCGTAAATTCATGACTTGGTTACGCCGTAGTTAAGAGATAACTCATTCATAGGGCTTGAAAATGTCCAATTACAGCTTCCTTACATATAATAGGTCCTGAAATGAAATAATAAGGAATAAGGATGTTTTCACTAGCATTTTACTCAAAATGTGATGATAAAAGGGGAAATTAACGCTTAGAAAATTAGGACTATTTGATTTTATCAAATATCCCCCCACTTAAACTCTACTTTCCCTCAAGTAGACCAATTTAGACTACAAAAGATACATCCACAATGAATGCGCAGTTAAGATTTCCATGCTAGAATATTAATAAGAGCCGAACACCTCACGAAATGGGAACGAAAACACTCTCACTATCATCCTAATCTAAGTGTTAATTTCGGGGTGATCACTCAATTGCACGGACATAGTAAGTATTCTATCATAAGCTTTGTAATTACACACAACTCCACCACTAGTGCTAAGGTTAAGATAGATTTTAGAAAGCAATGTTGGGTTATAGTGATTCAAAGGCTTTGGGGTGGTGTCATTACTAACGTGTCACGGCGAAGTAGACAAACTCAATGATACATGACCAAATCCATGGCCAAGACATCAAGGATTGCTCACTGCATCACCTAGACACGCTTCACGACAAAAAGGGTAAGGTAAGGCATGGGATATTTTAATGGGTGTAAAAGAAAAAGAAAACAAAGAGTCTTAGCTTAAAACCGAGTTGTCATCGCCACACCGTTAATTCGAGGTTCATCTTCATATGATCAATATATGTCACTGGAATCCACCATTATTCTTTCTTGAACTATTCTTCCATCCTTCGAATGTGATCGAGAAGATTATTCTCAATGCCAATTTCTTTAATTCATATAGTGCTTATAATTTTTCGCACTGTAACACAAATAATAATTATTCTTTTTTTTTCAAACACATACATCTCCCCACTTGAACTGAGCATAAGGAGATAACTTGGGGGTCTTTGATGATCTTCAGTAAGATGTAAATGATTGGGTATGCCTCTCGAAACTTTATTTCGAACCTCGAACTAGGGCGAACAATGACTTCAAGATAAAAAGTTAAGACTACACGGTAGGCTAAGGTGTAAGTGTAACGAAAATAAGGGTTAGAAAATGAAAGGATAGGCTCAAGGGGTGTAACTAGGGTATCTTGCACTAAAGGTGAGTGCAACAAAAAGGGTTAACATGGAGGTCGAAAAGCCAATGTGATTAATCGATAAACGCACACAAGTGAACACATATGGGCTATTTGGGTTTAATCCTAAAACATTTACTTTTTTAAAAATGCCTTTTCCAAATGCACCAAGCTAACTTGATACACTACTCGTCTATGGTCTCGAAGTGATGTAAAAGCCAAGTTCTACAGTTTTCAATACTATCGGTACACTGAATATTTGGTAGATTTGGGTAAAATGGGGAAAATGGAAAGGCTAAATCTCACCAATGGCAATAAGGGTTATAGTGTGCTCGGCTTTATGTAATTCTAGATTGGTTAAAAATATGACAAAAATTTTCAAATGAGCTTAAAATTTTGAAAACCAACTAGAAAATTAGGGCAAGTAAGCTAAGTAATTATTCACTTCATATCTATTCCTATCCCCTCTCTTGAAGTGTACAAAGTCCCATTTGTACGAAAAAAGGAAAAATAAAATAGAAATGAAAAATAATTAAAAAAGAAATAAACTTCCCTCTCAAATGCTTGCCCAAGATGTCTCACTAAAGGTTGAAGGTGGGTCATGGGTGGCTAATGCGTGTCGTTTAGGGACTACGCCTTAACTATTATATCGTAAAGATTTTCCTCTTGCGGCATAGGTTACTGCAGAAGCGACCCAAAGGTTGCCTGTAATTCCATCACCAGAACCAAAACACCGCAGAATACATGGAAAATTTTGTACCCCATGGGTACAATCGATAATAAAGCATACAAATATCCTAATAATTAAGTTATTACAGACAATTGTTTCAAATTGTTCTAACAAACAGGGGAATCAATCATCCCTGTGTAGATCGTGATCCCTGGAGTGAAATTGGGTGGGATCGAATGAGGTGCTTGTGGTGCAACCATGAGTGGGCTCGGCCTGCATGAATGCCACTCCTCCTTGGATGCCAATGTCGGGGATGTCGGGCTGGTACACATACTTCGGTCCCTGCCATCTAGGGTGGCTCAAGTGCATGCTCTGGAGCATTTGGCTAGTCCGATCTACACTCCTTTTAAAGGAGTCCGGCTGGAGCTGCTGCACTTGATCCAAGGTACTGCAAAACCCTCAAATTTGTTACTAAGACCATATAAACCCACCCCAAGGCTATCAATTTCCTCGTTGAAGTGGGTATCCATTCCCTCGATCCTCTCGTCGATGATCTGTAACCTTTCCCCCACATTAACGTGTGCCCTTATTCGACCTCTTGGCTCACGCTCCTCGACATCCTCTTCGGCTTCACCACGAGCACCACTACCTTCCCCGACTTCTCTCCTCGGGGCTGTCCCAGCTAGCTCAATCACTCCAAACATGTCTTGGGTACAAATCCCGAACTCAACTAGCTTACTCAACCCGATCAAGCTAGTCTCCCTACCACGGGACACCCCAGCCAGAGCTGCGTAGGTTATCAAATCATAGCTCCTAGCCAACCTCCCAATGAAATGAGCCCCCTGAATTGGGCTCCTAGCTGAAAACCCCTTAGCACCACCGCCCATAAACTTTGCCAAATAGTGGGGGACATCGATGTTATTCCCCCTTTCCATGAGGTATAAATCATCCATAGGCATTTTCTCCTTGGCAGAGTGCCTTGCCCGAATAGAGCAAGCAAGGAGGCTGTGCACCAATCGGCTAATGGGTTCCTAACCATTTTGTAGGATGGTGGCTGCTTAGAATCGTAATCATCCATGATAGCAATCTGGTTGAAATAGGCTGCAGTGTCTTGAGTTTCATCCCTATGCCTCCAACAAATGTTGTAAAACCTTCGAAAAGCTTCCGACTCCATTTCTTCTTGAGTATACATGCCCATTCTCACGATGAATTGCCTTAGAGTCAATCTCCTTCTCACACCTCCCGTTGGAAAAACAACGACTCCACATCATCATCCTCAATATCATTTGAAACTCGACACTAGCAAGGAACTCCGGGACATATTCCGAATGACCGGCTCCGTGATCCTAAAAGCCTTAACCACGCATTGCATGTGAACTCCCCTGCTGTACATGTGAACTTAATCGTGCAGAATTTCCTCAACTTCCTTCCAGCTTTCCCATTTGCCAAACTATCAAACGCATCAAAATCAAGGGCTTCCGGTTGACTAATATCTTTCCTCCTCAATTTCTCGAACTCATTAAGGCACAATTTCCTAATCCCTGCATCTTCGTATGCCATAAACCTAAACCATTGAGCGGGGTTGTTTGCACCTGCAAATAATACAGATAACAGTTAGTGCAGATCTTACTGATGTAAAGTTACGGCATAACCACCATTACGGTTACACCGTATTTAGATTATTCCTGTAGTTACGGCGCAACTTAACAAAATGGTTACGCCGTAATTACAAATTTCAGTATTTATGGCATAACTTATCCCCAGGTTACGCCGTAACTTTCCCCAGAAACTCAGCACCTCAGATGGTCAAATTAAGCAATAGATTACGCCGGAACCATCAATTTTTTTCAAGTGGTAAAAAGTTTTTATAAATTTTTAACCTATTAGTGCTAAGGGACCGCGCCTAACCTACTAGGTTTGTGTTTGACCCAAAACCTTTTTAAAATAAGTCAAAACATCCTAAACGACCCATAGTGATAGGACACAAATCAAAATAATATGGGAATTCATCATAATTGTCAATTAATCAAACCAATAGCAATAATATAATCAAATAAGCAAGATCCCCAAAATATTAAAATATAAACCCTAATTGAATAATCGAAATAAACGAATCAAAAATAGTAGTAATAGATCTTACCAGCCATAGTGAATGACGAGATGAAGAAATCTTGATGGAAAAAAATTTGAGAGAAAAAATTACCGTTTTGGTAGGCGGTGAAAAAAGTTTGTGTAAAACCTAATTTTTAATCCGTATAAGGTTTTATACCGCCAGGAGGTTACGGCGTAATTGGTTTAGTAGTTACACCGTAACTAATATTTTCCGATTATTAATTGTTGTAAAAGGGTTACGTCGTAATCCTAATATATATTACGCTGTAACTAAATATTTAGTAATATTAATTTTAATTTTTAATAAGATTTAATTTTTAGAATTAAGATAATTCTAGTTGTTACGTCGTAACTCTTTACAGTAGTTACGCCTTAACTAATAGCTTCAAAAAATGTGTAAAATTTCAAAACGAGAGATTGAGAAACGTACCTTATGGAAGTGCTCAAATCTCTTAATGAGGTAAACATGATATACCTTAGATTTTCCATTAACTGCTCCCCGGCAGCGGCGCCAAAAAGCTGATGTGCTATTTCATCATGCTTTTAATATTTATAAAACTTACATAATTTAGGATAGACACATACTAACGGGCAGAGAACCCGATCAGATGTAGTAAAGCCTTAGGTAAATCCGAGTATCGTCCCAAGAGAGTTGTAACCTTGAAAGAACTAAGATGATTAGAAATGATATTGATAATATATGGTATGACAAGGTTGTTATAATTCATCGATATGCTATTATTCCACACACATAGACACTAGAAATTTAGGGTAAAGAGATAGATAAACGAAGCTTAACGAAGAATACAAATATGAATTGATTCTCGATATGAAAGTTTAATAAAGTGGTTAATTATCACCAGACTCCTTTGGTCAATTCGTCATGGCCTATGGTTCTTAGATTCTTGATGCAGGTTTTACTGATCAGGTCTTAATATTTATAGTGTCTCGTTATACCTATGGTCTACCCTAGTGCCCTAACAGGCAGTGTACCCGGTCGTTTGTAGTGTAGTAATCAGTAAAGCCGAGGTCGTCCCAAGAGCTATGTGTGATGGATTATTACTAAGTCTAGGTGTCACAGATTAATAATGGTTTTGATAGGGATTTAATTAACTAAACTACGAAAGCAGAATAAAATAAAGCAGATAAATGGTAAAGGGAAATCAATAGAGGAAAGTGGTGCTAACCTAGTTAATCCTCCTAGCTAGTTATGTTTTCGTCTACTTACTTCCAATTACTTCAGGTGGGGTCAAATTCGAGAAGACATCATTTGGTCAATTCGCTCTAACCTATCAGCAAAGATGCCACCACAAGAGAAATCAGGCGCACCGTCATAAGTCCTGTTGTTCCTTGTCCCCTAAGCCAAGTCATTAAGTACCGCTACATGCTAGATTTATAATAGTGAATGCTCGGCCGTTAGGAACTTAGACACGCACCCCCTAACTCTTAAGTTCATCCAAACAATAAGTGATTAGTTGGTCAAATCGAACAAGTAGAAAGGGTCATCAGTTGGTCATATCTTACCCTTCCCGTCTCAGTCCGCTCACCTAGTGTCAGTTGGTCATATCTCCTAGGCAATTGGCCTCTATCGCCATTCAAAACTACCGAACCAAGGGTGGCTACCAATAAACTATGCGTGCATACACTTAGAAATAATTGTACGGAAGTAAAGTAAACGCAAACAAAACAATTAAGGAATCATAACTAGGCCAACACCAAAGGTGCTTAGCAGCTCATAATAATCATGCAAACCAATTCAATATTCAAAGGTATGAAATACATGAATTGAAAGTAAATAAATATAAACGCTAATGCTTATCGTAGGGAGTGATTTCTCCTTGGAGCACTCTATATGCTCCTCTAGACCGCCTTGAGCTTTTTCCACATTCTCAGTGTTTGTGTGGAATGGAATGAATAGAAATCTTTGGAATTGTGGGGTATTTATAGGCCGGATCCGGGTTACGGCGTAACCAATATAGGAGTTACGTCGTAACCTTCTATTTCTTCGAATAATGCACTAGATCTGCTGGTTACGGCGTAACCTGATGAGTGGTTACGCAGTAGTTGCGGCGTAAGTATCAGCGGCGTGGAACCTCATTTGACCTAATGTAATTACGTCGTAACCTTTGAGAAGAGTTACGTCGTAACCTTATGATAGGTTGGCTTTCTGAGTCACGCAATTGTTACGGCGTAATGTGAGAGACAAGTTACGCCGTAACTTCTTCAAAATAGCATACTGTGATAAATCTTTAGATATTTCTCCAGTTCCGCGTCTCTTTAGCTCCAATGTTCGTAATTTAGCTGAAAGTGGAAAACAAGATTAAATCCATATAAATGATATAAATTACAAGCATTATCGTGGGAAATTGACACTTAATATTCAGGACTATTTGATGTTATCAAATATCCCCCCACTTGAACTCTACTTGCCCTTAAGTAGACCTTATTAGAAAGATTCCTAAAAAGATATCTCCCATAACCTGGAAAATATAAGTTTACAAATCCCTTATGCTAGAATAAAACAAATCCGAAAACCTCACGAAAGGGGAACAAAACACTCAAATCTCTCAACTATTCTAAGTGTCAATTTCGGGGTGATCACTCAATCACACAGTCATAGCATGTATTCTATCATAAGCTTGGCGGTTACACAAATCTCCACCACTAGAGTTAAGGGCTAAACAATTCTCGAAGGCAATATGGGTAGACACGACAAAGGTTAAGGGGTGACTCGTCATTACTAACATGTCACGACAAGTGGAAAAATCAATGATACATGACCAAATCCATGGCCAAGACACCAAAGATTGATCGATGCATCACCTAGACACGCTTCATGACTAAAGGGTAGAATAAGACATGGATATATAATTGGTGTAAAATAAAAACAAGGTGTAGTCTAAATCTATAACCAAGTCATCACCACTTCACCGTCCGCCCAAAGTTCAAGCTTTGAAGTTAAGAAACCGGATCATGAAATGCAAGGTAGATGTGTCATTAGAGGACGTCGTGATGGGCACACTACCTTTTCTCCAACTGTTGGCATAACTACCAACTCCAATCTTCAAATGTGACCGAGGTGGCCTCCTCGATACTAAATAATTAAAGCTCATACTACAGTTCTTATAACATCGCACTTTACATAATCATAACAACAATTTTTTTTTATTTACTTTTTTTTTTCGAATCACTTTTTTTTTTTTCAATATAACAATAAATACTAAACATAATATCCCGCCACTTGAGATGAACAATGGGAATTCGGGGGGTCTTCAATGATCTTCAGAAATGTTGTCGATGAAATCGTGATTTCCGAACATTTCCACTCGAACCTTGAACTTAGGCAAATGATGACTTCCCAATCACAAATAAATACTATAGCGTAGGCTAAGGTGTATAGGTGTATTGAAACAATATATCGGGTTAACAAAATGAAAGGAATGGCTCAGAAGGGTGTATCTAGGGGTATCTTGCACTAAAGGTGAGTGAAACAAAAGGGTTTCACATGGGGGTCGAAAAGTCGAGGTGACTAATCGATGGACTTACAATGGTAGGCTGTTTGGGTAATAATCCTATAATATTGCCTTCTAAAACTGAAAAGTCCAAATACATCGAGCTAACTCAACATACCGCGTCTATGGTCTCGAAATGATGCAAAGGCCAAGTTCTAAAGTTTACAAGCTACCAGCACACTCATAATTTGGTGGAAATGGGGTAAAATATAGGAAACGGATAAAGCTAATCTCACCATATAATATCAAGGGTTGCATGTGCTCGGCTAAGGTCTAATCTAGTTAAGTTAAGAAAAACATGTCAAAATTTTAAAAATGGCATAATTTTTCATAATAAACTAGAAAAATGAGGGCGAAATAAAGTTCAAGAGATAATTCTACTCCCGTCCACCCACTTGAATTGTACAAAGTCCCTTTTGTACTAGGCATTAAATAAAGGTGAAGAAAAAGGTAGAATTAGAGAGAGAACTTCCCTGAAACTTGCTCCATAAAGAAGGAAGGCCCACGAAAAGAGACATGCCTTCAGATAAGAATCATGAACAAACTTCAATCCCTAAAATCACACTACCGACAAGCATAATTCTAAAAGAAAAAATGAAAATAAAAACAAAAACAAACCTAACTCACTTCGTAGGAATCACGGTTGCATTTAGCGAATGCAACAAGTTTTGAACCACTTGGTGTCCCAGTGGACGAGTGAAGTCTCGTGAGAGTTTACATGGAACACACCCACAAAGTTCATTTAAAATACTAATACAAGGTTATTGTGTTTTAAATGAAAGAATTAAACCAGAGGAAGGTTATGTCGTAACTCTTTTGAGGGAGTTACGCCGTAACTAGCAAAAAACGACATAAGTCGCAAAGCGAGTGGTTACATCGTAACCATTGAGATGGTATTACCGTAATTGGTAATGCGTCAAGAATTATGTTTGCTAAATGGTTGGTTATGGTGTAATCAACAAGATGAGTTACGCCTTAACTCGTTCGGATCGAAAGCTGCAAAGAATTAGTTCCTCGCTTCTGCAAAAATAGTTAGAAAACACAAAACCCAACAGAAATGGAAATAAAATAAAAGAAAGGGATAATTCGGGTTGTCTCCCGAAAGAGCACTTTTCTTTATTTACGAGTCTTTAAGTTAGACTCAAAGTCGCGGGGCTTCTATGGGGGCCTTTGGACTTCCCCGACCTCTTCAATATCTTTCATCAAGTTATGCCTCATCCAGGCGACATTCGTAACCATTCTGTGGTATTCATTGGTATTCATTGGTAGCGAGTGAATTCGTATTTTTCGACAATAATAGGTGGTGGTCTCTTGTAGGGAATCCCAAGGAGTTTGCACCACCTTTGTTCGTAAGCTTCATCGTCTGGATCAGTAAACTCCTCATTACCTTGCAACTCGAGGTAATCTAGGATTCTTTCAATGTCATCCTCATCAGAAGCAGTACCTTTGAACCATTCTTCATCGATCAGATTCTCCACTAGTACGTGCTTGCACTCTTCTTTTTCATCTCTAACCAACTCCTTGTCATTCTCAATTGTTATTTCACTCGTGTTGTAGAGACTTTCATTGTTTAAATTTTCTCGATCCATGTGCTCCTTCCAAATCTCCTCTTTGGTTAACGTATCCACATGTCCATACTTAATCTTTACCCAACTATCGAATCCTAGATTGTCCAGCCAAGGAAAACTCATCATTGGTTGAGGACCAAAATAATTCGACTTTTCCTATTCTCCCAGTAGCTGCTTCCCAGTTACACATATCGTCATACGGGTTGCATGCCTTTAAAATTTCCCATGAGATTTTACTCTTTCGCACTAGTGACTGCGTATTTCCTTGTTGTCAGTTTCACTTAAATGCTCATCCATGCAGTAGATGTCTTTATTAGCCACTTCCTTTTTCCGAATGTGCTCCTCGTAATCAAGTTTTAGCTTCTTAAGAAGATTCAGGTTAATCTTGGCATCCCCGAATTGTATTACGTACCAGTCTTCAAATGCCAAATCACCGAACTTTAAACAATGTATTTCACGCTCATGAGGGCATGTCCACTCTTCCTCTCTTTCACTATCCCCACCGTTGCAATACTCGCGAAAGGGGTTGCATGTAGGCCATGCTCGTGTGGACTCCTCGTCAGTTATGATGACAGGAGTACACTAGTGAGTGATAAGTGGCTCTTCTTCATCTTCAAGGGAGAGTTTCTCGAGTCTTTCATCATCAGTATATGCAGGCCACATAAATTTGTTATGGTTGATCCTATCCTTATTGCTTCCTCCATCACAAACCTCATTTCTCGGGTCACACGAGGCCCAAAGATCATACCAATCCCCTTAGCAACCGGTATCATTTTGCACCAGTGATATTTCTTCTTAGATTTGGGTAGAGGGCACAAGTCAAAGTCGTGAGACCATTCGTATCCTGATTCTTCCACTTCGAGGAATTTTTCAGCCCACGTATCCCAGTTACGCCGTAACGGAGATTCTTGGTTACGGCGTAATTCGTTAGAGTCGTTTTCCTCAAGATTCTTCATAACCCGTTATCATTGTCAAAAATATAGTTACGCCAGTAACTCATAAGGCGTGTTCTCGCGTAACTCAGATCTGTCGACGAAATCACCCCCTGAATCCGTATCATTGACCTGAACCTTCGAGTTAACATCAGCAAAAATCACTTTACATTCCATAGCTGGTTTAGATCCTTTAGGTTTATTGTTATTCATCCTTACTTTTTCACTGAGCTTTTCCACCATGGATTCTAGGTTTTTCAGAGTTGTGTCGTGCTTGGAAAGGTTTCTATTAGTGTTTTCCTGGAATTCTTTTAACCATTCATCTTGCTCTTTTTGTCTTTGGACTGAACTTTCCAAGAACTTATTAATTGTTTCTTCAAGACTGGGCTTTCTTTCTCCATAAGGCCCACGGTTGTAATTTCCACGATACCCATTACTATTTCGATTATCTCCGTAAAATGGTTGATTTTCTCCATACTTGGCTTCTTCAATATTCTCTTCGTCTACATGAGGACAATTCTTCATGAGATGTCCTCCTCATGACTTTCACAACCTACTTGGATGGCATGAACGGTTTCTCGACTTTCAAAGATATCTTGACCGAGATTTTCGATTTTACTAGCGATTCTCGCAATTCCGTCAAAACTTCCGCCTTGGTTTCTTTTACTTCCTCCGTCGTGCCATTTTTGAGAGTGATCCGCCATTTTTGAATGGCTTCAATTACAAGAGTATGAGTCATGTTGGGATAGGTCCTTGATAGTCCAAAGATTTGCCTTGTAGTTACGTTAATTCCTTTGTAGAAAATGTTGACCTTCACTGGTTGTTCGGATCATGTGTGGGACACTTGTAAAGGAGATCGTTGTATCTATCGTGCTTGATACAACGTTTCGTCATCTTCTTGTTTGAAATTATGGATCTCCAAAAGTGGTTAGAAATCTTCGATGGTGGACAATATCTCGAATAAAGTGATTCTTAAGTAACGCCCAAGTATTAATTGTCCCGTGAGCAATCTTTCAATCCATCTTCCGCGCTCGGTAAGAGTCATAGGAATACTCTTAGCATAACAACATCAAGAGACACGCCGGAATGTTGAAAAGGCTTGCGATGTAAAGGACATTTTCGACGTGCTCATATGCATCTTCGTCCATGTTTCCTGAAAAAGGGTTAGCGCGAAGCTCCCTCATAAATTGGTCTTTGATTTCGAAACGGACATCCGCTCCAATTTCCGGTCTTACGATACCTGGCCCTTTTCCGCTCTTGTCAACGCCAAGTATTCCTTAAGAGTGAGGTCATCGATGTTAACAACTTCCATAGTACCTGAAAACTTGAAATATGATCGTGAGAAAAGTTTAAAACGAAATTAAAGACTTAATATTAATCCTAAAATAACTCCCAAGAACGGCGCCAAAAACTTGATGCGGTTTTCTTGACTAGGTCTTAATATTTATAGTGTCTCGTTATACATATGGTCTACCCTAGTGCACTAACGGGCAGTGTACCCGGTCGTGTGTAGTGTAGTAATCGGTAAAGTCGAGGTCATCCCAAGAGCTATGTGTGATGGATTATTACTAAGTCTAGGTGTCACAGATTAATAATGGTTTTGATAGGGATTTAATTAATTAAACTACTAAAGCAGAATAAAATAAAGCAGATAAATGGTAAATGGAAATCAATAGAGGAAAATGGTGCTAACCTAGTTAATCCTCCTAGCTAGTTATGTTTACGTCTACTTACTTCCAATTACTTCAGGTGGGTTCAAATTCAAGAGGACAGCATATGGTCAATTCGCCTAACCTATCGACAAAGATGCCACCACAAGAGAAATCGGTGCCACGTCATAATTCCTGTTGTTCCCGGTCCCTAAGCCAAGTCATTAAGTACCGCTACATGCTAGATTTATAATAGTGAATGCCCGGCCGTTAGGAACTTAGACACGCACCACCTAATTCTTAAGTTCATCCAAACGATAGGTGATCGTTGGTCAAATCGCACAAGTATAAAGGGTCGCCGGTTGGTCATATCTTACCCTTCCCATCTCATCCGCTCACCTAGGGCGGTTGGTCATATCTCCTAGGCAATTGGCCTCTATCGCCATTCAAAACTACCGAACCAAGGGTGGCTACCAATAAACTATGCATGCATACACTTAGAAATAATTGTGCGAAGTAAAGTAAACGCAAACAAAACAATTAAGGAATCATAACTAGGCCAAGACCAAAAGGTGCTTAGCAGCTATATTAATCATGCAAACCAATTCAATATTCAAAGGTACGAAATACATGAATTGAAAGTAAAAGAAATATAAAATGCTAATGCTTATCGTAGGGAGTGATTTCTCCTTGGAGACACTCAGTATGCTCCTCTAGATCTGTCTTGAGCTTTTTCCCACGCTCTCGAGTGTTGTGTATGGAATGGAATGAATAGAAATGCTAGAATCCGTGGGGTATTTATAGGCGGATCCGGGTTACTGGCGTAACCAATATAGGATTTATGTCGTAACCTTCTATTTCTTTGAATAATGCTCTAGATCTGTTGGTTACGGCGTAACTCGATGAGTGGTTACGCCGTAGTCTTCAATAAACTCGGTTACGTCACAAGAGATGCAGAGTTATGGCGTAAGTATCGATGGCGTGGAACCTCATTTGACCTAATGTAGCTACATCAGAACCTTTGGGAAGAGTTACGTCGTAACCTTATGATAAGTTGGCTTTTCGAGTCACGCAATAGTTACGGCGTAATGTGAGAGACGAGTTACGCCGTAATTTCTTCAAAATAGCATACTGTGATAAATCTTTAGATATTTCTCCAGTTCCGGGTCTCTTTAGCTCCAATGTTCGTAATTTACCTGAAAGTGGAAAACAATGGAAAACAAGCGTAAATCCATATAAATGATATAAATTACAAGCATTATCGGGGGAAATTGACACTTAATATTTAGGACTATTTGATGTTATCAATTCTTTACCAAGATGAACAAGTCACCCGGATCATTCGGCAACCTAATAGCAGTCATTAACCACCAAATCTACTAGATCTAGACGGTGGGAACCCGACCGTTAGAACTTAGATTCCCCAACCTCTTAAATACCTCCACTTGATAGGTGATCATTTGGTCGGTTCAAGACTCGAAGAGTGGTTGTACTATGGCCAATTCCTCCCATACTGCAATCTATCAGACTAGGGTCAGTTGGTCATATCTCCCAGCCCTTTAGGTACTACCAAGACTAGCGATCTTTGAAAAGACTAGCAAATGTCTATAAAGAATTAAAGAGAATATTAATAACATAAATGCAAACATCAATTAATGACATGAATTCATACTATAAGTCCTAGAAAAATATAAAAGGAATTCAAACTTGAATATAATGGAAATCGTAGACGAGGACTTTGTTATTCAGTGCTCCTAAGCCATGCTTCTTCTTCTGTGTTTTGATCTCCCCAAACCCTAAAAGGTTTGGGAAAGGAGAGATTATTAAAACTGGTGGAACCTTCGACTATTTATAGGCTCCGATACTAGTTACGGTGTAACCTTATTAGGTAGTTACGTCGTAACTCTTCAATCTTTTGTGCTTATCCATGGTTGCGGCGTAACCTTAGCGTGGGTTACGCCGTAGTTTTCATAAATCATGTGCATTTCTTTATTACAGCGTAACCTGAGCTGAGGATTACGTCGTAGTCTTCGTCAGTCATGTGCATTTCTTGGTACGGCGTAACCTGAGCTGAGGATTACGCCGTAGCCTTCATAATCTTTAGATACGTCGTAACTTCATGACTTGGTTACGCCGTAGTTAAGACACAACTCATTCATAGGGCTTGAAAACGTCAAATTACAGCTTCCTTACATAGAATAGGTCATGAAATGAAATAATAAGGAATAAGGATGTTTTCACTAGCATTTTACTCAAAATGTGATGATAAAGGGGGATATTAACGCTTAGAAAATCAGGACTATTTGATGTGATCAGATACCATAGGCCCAACTTAGAATGGCCTTTTAGGTAGCTAAAGATCCTCTTTACAGCTGTAAGGTGAGAGACATTGGGAGTAACCTGAAACCTTGCACAAACACATACTACAAACATAATATCTGGTCTTGAGGATTTAAGGTACATTAGAGACCCAATCATGGATATGTATGTGTGTACATCAACATCTTCTCCAGACTCATCTTTCACCAAAGGTTTCTCAGTATCAAAAGGTGTGTTGGCTATTCGGCATCCAGAATTGAAACTTCCTCGTATCGTCGACCATATATTTATCTTGACTGATAAATATACCATCTAGTCTCTGCTTCACTTGTAGCCCCAAAAAGAAAGTGAGTTCTCACATGCAACTCATCTGGAATTTGTCATGCATTAGTTTTTAAATTCAATGCACATCTCTGTCTTTGTAGCACCAAATATTATATCATCAACATAAACCTATACAAGCAAGATATCTCCTTTGTGCTTCTTGATAAACAAAGTCTGATCAATCTTGCCCCTTAGAAATCCATTCTGCAGCAGGTATGTAGCTAAAGTCTCATATCATGCCCTTGGTGCCCGATGCAGCCCATAAAGAGCTTTCACCACCTTATACACCTTGTTTTGATGATCATGATCAATAAAACCTGAAGGCGTGAGACATAAACCTCCTCTTCAACTACGCCATATTAAAAGGCATTCTTGACATTCATTGGTATACCATAAACCCATTAAATAAGCATAGGCTAAGAACAGCCTGATTACTTCAATCCTAGCTACAAGTGCAAAAACCTATTCATAGTAAATTCCCTCTTCTTGTGTATAGCCCTTAGCCATATTCCTTTCTTTATTTTTGATGATAATCCATCTTTTATCTCTTCACTCTGAAAACCCACTTATTACCAATCACCCTCACACCCTTAGGTAAGTCAACAAGAACCCAAACCTTTTGAATTTTGAACCACAATCCTTTCTTTATTTTTGATAATAATCCATCTTTCATCTCTCTTCACTCTAAAAACCCACTTAGTACCAATCACCCTCACACCTTTAGGTAAGTCAACAAGAACCCAAACCTTCTGAATTTTGAACTGCAAGAGTTCTTCTTGCATTGCTTCCACCTAGCTTTCTTCCTCCAAATCTTTGAGAACATTTTTGGGTTCAATCTGGGAGAGGAAACATCCAAACAAACACATGTTTGCTTCTTCATGATTTCTTTCTTCATAAATAGCCATAAGAAATCCTTGTTGATCTTCATTATGTGTTTGTCTCCTGGTTTTAACACCAGACTGTACATCTCCAATTACATTACCCAGAGGATGATTCTTGTAAATGTTTGTCAAAGGATTTGATAGAACATCATATGTGAGGGGAATGTTGTTGAAATCAACTCCAAAATCATCAAAAAGATCAGTAGGTAGAGCAGTACTAGCTGTTGGTTCATCAGTGTCAGAACTTTGTCCAGCAATACTATCTTTTTGCCTAGCAGTACCATCATCATTTGTACTGTATTTAGGAATCTCTTTTTTCTGAGCATCTACATCATCTGAATTAATCACACCAGCATCATTTTCCTTTGGAATATCATCAGTAGAAGATGGTGGATCATCACTCTTTGAAAGAACTGTATTTCAAAACGTGAACCAAAATGTGATATGATTCTTCCTCCATGTTTGGTTCATCTGTATCAACATATTCTTATGAACCTGCAAAATCATTAGTATTTGGACCTGCATTCACTGGTACATAGTTCATAGATTGGGCTAGAGAATCAAGATCAAACAAACATTTTGGTCCTTCTCCTACAACATTATCCATATTCTTCAAAAACTCTACATGCAGGGTTTCTTCTACCTTCCTGGTTCTAAGATTATAAACTATAAAAGCTTTACTAACCATAGAATACTTAACAAAGTAACCCTCGTCAGATTTTCCATCAAATTTACCCAAATAATCTAAAGTATTGAGAATAGTGACATGACAGCCAAATGGTCTCATAAACTCTAAGGTGGGAGATCTACCTCTAAATAAGTCATAAGGTGTCTTGTTTTGAGAATGAACCAATAAAACCC
The DNA here is from genome assembly GCA_022545495.1 of Chrysanthemum lavandulifolium. Lineage (NCBI taxonomy): Eukaryota > Viridiplantae > Streptophyta > Magnoliopsida > Asterales > Asteraceae > Chrysanthemum > Chrysanthemum lavandulifolium. Next base: position 477,893 of record JAHFWF010000138.1, read on the forward strand.
TATTATGCACATATCAAGCCGTATTAACTACTTCTGCCCAAAAAGTCATGGGTAGCTTGAATCAGCCAACATGTTCCTAGCAGCTTCTATCAAAGTTCTATTTCTCCTTTAGCAACTCCATTTTGATGAGGAGTCCTAGCAACACTAAATTCTCTTTTAATACCTTTTTCCCTGCAAAAGTCATCCATCACTCTATTCTTAAACTTTGTCCCATTATCACACCTGATGATCTTCACCTTCTTATCAAATAGGTTCTCTACTTCTGTAATGAAAGTCTTAAGAATGTTGGCAGTCTCATCCTAAGCTTCTAGAAAGAAAACCCATGTAAACCTGCTAAAATCATCAGTAATAACAAGACAGTGTCTCTTATGCTGAATACTACTCAAAGATGTAGGACCAAACAAGTCCATATGAAGCATATATAAGGGTTGAGTAATAGAGTTTTGGGTCTTGGGGTCACATGAAGTTCTGTGTTGCTTACCTTTGAGGCAAGCTACACAAGTTTGGTCATTTATAAAACATTTTTGAGGTAGTCCTCTTACCAAACCATCTTTTACAATCTTATTGATGGTTTTAAAGTTAATATGACCAAGTCTCCTATATCATAACATGGACTCATCCAAAGATGATTTTGCAACCAAACAAGTAAGATTCTCCTTAGGAACTATATCTTTCGTGTCTACACTGTAAAGATTGCCTTTCCTAGGGACTCTAAGTAATACCTCATTGTTATCAGGCAACTTAAAGTCTGGGGAGAGGATAAGGCACTCAATGTCAGTAAACAACACAAAGTTCTTTTTGTCACACATCTGTGACACACTAAAGAGATTGTATTTAAGCTCCTTCACATAATACACATCTTCAAAATCAAGAATGCCAGTCTTGATTGTACTTGTACCAGTAATCCTGCCACCTATGTCACCACCAAAAAAAAAACATATCCACCATCCAAAGGTTTGAAGTCTGAAAGGTAGGACATATTCCCAGTCATGTGCATGGAACATCCATTATCTGAGTATCTTTGATCTTCTTTAGCACTTGAATGTTCCTGCACATAAAAGAAAGGAAATTAGTTTCCTTTGGGGACCTAAGCCATCACTGACTTGGATTTGCCTCGTGTATTAATGTAAATATGAAAACAGTTTTAGACTAATATAAGCTTACAAAAAGCTATGAGAAGCTTATATAAGCTTATAGGAAAGAAAAAGAGCTTATGAAAGCTTTTGAAACTATTTTTTGATAATATTTTTTTTATTTATTTATTTATTTTATTATTATTATTTTTTTGGTTTTTGCTTTTGTAAAACAGAAACTAAGCTAAATCAACTTTGTAAAAACTAAAAGTAAACTAAATTAGAGCTTATAAAGTAGTAACAAGAGCTAAACAACAATAAGTAAACAATAATGAAAAACTTAAGCGTAAATTTGCACACGAATTCAAAAGGAAATGAAATTTTATTAAACTAGAAGCTTGAATTACAACTAAAAAAAGATTACAAACCGAAATTGAGAGCTCAATTATACTAGAAAACAATTTGACATTATAACTTTGCACTAAAAACTACACACTCAATCTGAAAAGTGAAAGGGGTATATATAGGAGCTGAGGTCTTCAATTAGGGTGTCAGGAAGCCTTTGGATCCTCTCATCACGTATATCCATCTTAGCTTCCATCATAAGCTTAATTTTGGTGCGTTGGATCTTGTGCACATGCTCTCACTTCACACGGATTGCCAAGTTGTCATTCCTGCATGTCAGGATGATGTTAGGAGCTTTGGAAGGAATTTGGAGAGGGTATGGTGGTCAATTCAGGTGAGGAAGACGTGTGAAGAGTGCTTGGTTTAGTTTGGGAGGGAAGGGTAAAACAAGTTTTATTGATATTGTTTAACTGGGAATTTAGTATGGTTTGACTTGGGTTGGGTAAATTCAAAATGGGTTAGGGTAGTGTAGAAAACCGGGTATGGTGTTATCTTTATGCTTGGGCTTTTGAATGGTATGGGCCAAAGGGAAATATTTTGGACTTGGGTTGTGTTTTATCCTTGGGTTGTATCCGGATATGACACAAATAATAACAAAAGGATATGTTTTACCATTTTGAAAATTTCAAAGACCAAAAATGTAAGTTTGGCAAAGTTGGGGTTTATTTGGTAATCTAAGATAAATGAGGGTATGTTTGGTAAAATGGGTAAATATGAGGTATAAAGTGTAATTTGGCTAAAGATGAGGGTGAATAGTGTAAACTTGAGAAACAATTATCCAAAATCCGTAAAATATAGAAAACTGATTCCCCGGCTCTGTCTTTTGCACTCTTTTCTTTCTCATGCCCGGTTTCTTCTGTTTTGTCTTTTCTTTGTCCGTTTTGAGATATCCATACCTGCACATGCATAAACTCAAGAAACATACAAATGTTAAGCACTAACGGTTGATTTTCGGTTTATTTGGGTCGGTTTTGATAAAGAGAAGGTTATGTTTTCAGATATACCAATAGGTCTCATTGTAACCATTCACGTGTGACGATATCTTGGAGGGAGATTGTTAGCCTCGCTCTTTTATAAAGATAACGTCACATACGTGAATTGGACCAGATTCGTAGTAAGTTGCACCCGTAGGGACTACTTATGTAAACAGGGCAAAGTAATAGTGTGCTGAGCCTACAAATAAACCTCATGACTCTCCATGAGGGGTGTGATTAAGAATTTGGTTTATTGTATTGTTTCATTTTCAATAAATGTATCCTTTTCTTTCCACTCTCTCTCTACTTTCGCTCACTAGAAAGATGGATTCTTTATCTTCTTTGATCAACCTAGACCTCCAAACCACATAAATCTTCCATATTTTCGGTCCTACATATCTATTTACATTATCTATGAAATCATGTCATGTTAGTTTATTTACGGATCCAGCTAACATAGTTTTAGTACATGGACCAAACTTAAAAGCTTCACACCATGAACTTGTATTCAAAACCATACCTTTAATTATGGAACAAATGGGTCACTTGCTACCTTTGCATGATCACATTGTGCCGTTTGCAATAAGTAGATAAATACCATTTTCATTCAAAGTCAAACAAAATACATTAAGCTTCCCTACACCATCTTACATGTATACTAACCATTACCACTACAAGTTCTCCCATTACAAGAAAACATAACACAAAATCAGAGTATATAACCCAACGGATTAACTACCAACACTTTAATTAAAGAACACCAACTAAGTTATAACAAACAATCAAGTCAAAACACAATAGTTTTTCCATTTCCACACATTCTCCTTCTGAGCAAAAAGGTCTCATTTTTTTACCTTAGTAGACCGAGTATAATGACGGTCAACCTACATGGTTGGGTCAAACCAACCAATGAAACGGAAACTCAAACCCTTAAATATAAGCAAGAAAAGTAAGCGAATAAATAAAAACGCCATTGTTACTGTACATTAAGCAAAACACGAAGACTTCGAAAAATTTATTGCTGGATCAAACCAGCGTTTAAAACGGCACGTGCAACACAAAACATAAAATGACAAGTTACCAAATAAACAAAATCTATATTGTTACTGTTCACGAAAACATAAACATCAAAAAATTATAAATGTCCTTACTGGTTGACGACAAGCAAAAAAACCTTCGTCTAAGGTTAATACTAGTCCATGATGTTTGAATGACAGCGTGTCTCCCACACCAATATCACATAATTAAGGAAAGTGATAAGGTTTTTTTAGAGATAGGAAAGTTTAGGAATGAGTGGTGATAAGGAGGAGTATTTGCGAAATTAATATATGAAATAACCATTATGCCTTCATGTGGGGGAGTTACCATATATTTATTGACACCCGTTAGTCAAAGGGACCTTCCAAGATTCAAAAACGAAGAATTGGGACTTTGGGCGTATTTATTTTGAATTTGGGACTTTGAACGGTGGTATTTTACTTTAAACTTTATATACATACTAAAAAATTGGTACATTTATAGGGACCTTTTTTTCAGTTCTCCTCGACATCCTTGGACGCTTCATTTTCTTTTATTTGTTTATTGGCTCGACATCCTTTCAGTTTTCCAACATGATTTTCAGTTTGAAAGAACGGAGAAAGGCTCTTTGTGTAATAACTCATACTCTAAGTTTCTTCGCTTTTTGAAGAGAATCAAAAGGGTGGAATGAGAATCGATTTTTTATTCTCCGTTTCCATTCTCGAACTCAACCAAACATGAGAAACATTCTCATTCCATTTCTTTTCTTTCTATTCCATCATACCAAACATCCCCATAGTTTTTAATTCAACGGAGTTGATAATTCGAGAACAACATCGAAATTGTGTTATGTTTGTTGGTGGGGATGTAACCTTTAATAAATTGGAGATCTTACCAGGAATATGGTCGAAACAAGGATTTTTTTTATCATGCGTCCAATGTGGAGCTGAAATTTTCAGCAATGAATGAAGTTGATGAAAAGCTATTTACCAAAGAAATTTTTTTGACCAATTTAGAAATAACTGTCTAGTGTCTTTTTGTTGAGTATTTTCAACGTATTTGCTTGTTCTGAAATTTATGAATTTGTCCATAGAGACGCCAACATCACAACTTGATATAAGATTATAATTAAATGAGTGACCAAAAAAATCACCTTTAGGTTGTATATCCTGTAATGTGTTTCATACACATTCAAAACACTTCAAGAGAGTCACTTACAAAATGAATGTGAATAAACGATGAAATAAAAAGTATTCAGACATGGAGAAGAAGGCTTGGAGGAGTGCAATCAGAGTCCAGAATTGTATGGAACAGTGGTATCTTTAACCCATTTATCCCCATGGATAAAAGACTTGACTGTGAACTTACTCGCTTGCTTGCTATTGATGAATTTCAGTCCTTTCCAGGTGACTCTCTTCTTTGTCACTGCACCTGGACCATAATTACCAAATTCTGCATAGAATATTGTGCTGGGAGCGGATGTTCCCACCCATGGTAACCATCCCGTTGGGTCAATGAAGCCTCCCATCTTGTTGTTAATAAAAACTGTAGTTGAATAGTTCTTCCATGGACGCCCCAGAAACGTTTGAATGTCGCTCAAGTTACCAAATGGTGAAATTGTGCAGTTTTGTATAGAAATGCCAGTGTTTTGATTAGGATCAAACCTGCCTTGTGCTGTGATCGTGTCTTTTTGGCCGGTCATTGGTCTCCTTGGTAGTATGTTACATTTTTGAATAACAACAGCCGAATTGCCAAAAATGAAATCTACTGTCCCATAGATGTCACATTCTCTATAGAACTGGCGGTTGGAATGTGCATAAAGAGTGTCTTGGAAAGCATTAAAGGCACAACGGTAGAAGGCAGACATGTCTGCTGTCGACATTAGTGCTACTGCCTGATGTTTGGCTGCACCAGCAGTGTTACGGAATCCCATATCCCGGGCTATAAACCCTTTCCCGAACACAGCTGCATCAGGAACAACAGAGTCAGAAAAAAAAGTTCCTGAATGTTAATGTTGTTGTAAGTGTTGAGCTTAAAGATTGTATACTAACCAAAAGTTGCTGACTGAAATGTTGGGGTGCCATCCACCACATTTTTACTTCCTGATACAATTGTCTTATCTTTGCCATCACCAATGATCATCACATTCCACATTGGTTTTTCGATCCTTACGTTCTCATAGTAAACTCCCTTCTTGACATAGATCACGAATCTTTTCTTGCTCTTCTCAGGAACTGCCTTAAGAGCATCAGAGATCTTCTTGTACTTACCGCTTCCGTCCTTAGCCACCACCACATTAGCTTTGATCCCGGCAGGAAACTTTGTGTTCTGCAGCAGCTTCCGGTCTTTTCCAGACAACCATACGGGCATTTCGTCACTCATCAATCTTCTTCTTTGGTTAAATGAATTTGCGACATTTGAAAAGCCCTTTGTGATTGCAAGGCTGTTGCTTGTTAACTCGGTTGATGTTTGAAGGTGGCCTGCAGCATGTTCTTCAAGACTATCTATGCATGTTTGCTGAAATGTGCCTGCAGCACTTAACCATGTCATAATATCATCAAAAAGAGATCCTAAGGATTTCATATCGACATCAGTTGCTGACAGTGTGTCATTCAGATGATCAAGAGCAAGATCAAAAAGTTCACTGCAATTCTTGAGCTCTGGAAGTGTTGACACTTTTGTTAGCTCATTTATCGCAATTACGACAGAGAGTTTCAGTATTTCCTCAGGCTGGAGACGTGTCTTATTTGCGAGAGGAGCTAAGGAGCTATAACAGGTATCAGGGTACAATGTAGTATCACATACAGCTTTGATAGAAGCCAATGCTGATTGAGCTGCTGATACATCATTATGGTTGTTGTCTTTGCTTCGTGTAGTTCCCACAACTGCAGCAACGACAACAATAACAAGGATGAGAGACGAAACTGCAACAACAGCGATCCTTCTTCGTGTTTTTCTCTTAGCCTCCAGCCTCATTTGATCAGCTTCGTCAACTTTACCATAGGATTTGAAAGAATTCATAGCTTATGTGTTGAATTCTTTCTTGTTTGGGAACCGTTGTCGTTGTTGTCTGTCTTAGACTAGATGGTTATGGGATTTTATAAAGCAAAAATTAAATATAAAATAAACATGAGAACGTGCAAAGCACCTAGTTGGATTTGGGGATTCAAAGACATGGCCTTAAATGTAAAAGTGTCAACGCTAAGTGGTTCTCATGAACATTGATGCGAGTTAACAACCTTAAAATAAACAGCAGCTGACTTTTGATATATTTGCATGACATCAACTCATTTCTATGTTTTATACGCAGAGTGTATTCTATCATAAAAGAAAAGGAAAAAAAATATTACTATATCTTTTTGCACATCCGAGTGATTAAAAGATGGTTTTGTTTTTTAATTAACTCATTTTGTAGCGGTAGCCCTTGTAAACTCCACCCGGCTCATCAAATGTAACATACTTTTTTTGTTCGCGTCATTTTTGTTGTAGAGCGTAGACATTCTATTTTGTTTTACTAAGGGTCTATTTGGTTTGTAAATGTGTATTAGGGTGGTAGCATTCATGCCACACTATACCTCACAATACCTCACCACCTACAAATAATGTCATTCCACATAATCTCAAACCTCACTCATATCATACCTCACTTATACCTCACACTTTTTTTTTTTTTTTTTTTTTTTTTAATTCATAATTATATTAAACAATTAAATAAAAACATAATATTTCATTAATAATAAAAATTTATATAATAAGAAAAGAAAATTACATCACCGTTGAAATAAAAGAAAATTACACTAGTCATCGAGGTATGCTAAGTCTTGAGCCGCTACATGCTCCGTAAGATCATATCGGAGACGATTATGGATATCTTCGTCGATTAACTCCTGTAGTGCACTGTCATCGTAAACTGACGCTACCGGCTGATCCATAATATGAACTGGTGATATTGCCATCTCGTCGTCTTTTAAAATCATATTGTGAAATATAATACACGTATAAACGAGGTGTCGAATCTTTTCGACCGACATAGCCCGGAGAGGACGACTGAGAATCATCCATTTTGCCTTAAGACGCCCAAAAGCTCGTTCGACATCCTTTCTAGCAGACTCTTGTAGCTTCTTGAATCTCTTTTCCTTCGGGTCAGTGGGATACTTATATGCTTTAACAAACGTTAAATACGTAGGATAAATTCTATCCGTAAGATAATATCCACGTTTGTAAAGCCGTCCATTTAGAGTAAATGAACTGTTTGGCCGTTCCATTTCACTCAGTAAGATACAATGGAGATTGATTCAAAACATTGATGTCGTTGTTTGCACCGGGAGGACCAAAAAACGAATGCCAAATCCACAAATCATTTGAAGCGACGGCTTCAAGTATAATAGTCGGGTATTAGTGATCACCTCTCTTATATTGGCCTTTCAAATGCCTAGGACAATTTCGCCAAACGAAATGTGTACAATCAATGCTACCAAGCATTCCAGGAATGTGATGTTTTTCTTCATGTGCCTCGAATAACCGTGCAACGTCATGGGTTGTCGGCCTACGTAAGAACTCTCAACCATATAATTCAATTATCGCATGGCAAAAATGATCAAGGCAATCTCCTACAAAATATTAAATAGTAAAAAAAATACCGAATTTAAAAAATAGTAAAAAATACCGAATTTAAAAAAAAATATCGGACGTTCTTCGTGCCATGTTTAAATAGTCATCATATCTATCTGGAGGTTCACCCGTTGCGAGTTGCCGAATGGCCGATGTGCATTTTTGTAACGCCGTGAAACTTTTTTTCTCATTACGTCTTCTCCCTCTTGAAACCATTCAAATCTCGCTTCAACATCACCAAAAATTCTTAAAAACAAGCTTTTATTCATTCGAAGTCAATCACGAAAAACATGGTCGGGAAACTTTGGTCGTTCGACGAAATATTCATTCATTAGAGTTTGTAATGCTTTATCACGAAAGCGGGTGATAGACTGCCCCCGAGTATTGCTTGAGCTAGACATGTCTTCAATGGAATCGCGGAAGGCTAAATAGGTTTCTAGGGTACTACCGGTGGAGAACATTAGTTCGGAAGACTCTTCGGGAAAAATTAATTCTTCATCGGATGAAGAAGAGGATGATGAAGACATTTTTTTTAGTGTTGTAGTTGATTTGTTTGTGTAAAAATGATGAGATTTTGAATAAAGTATGAGGAGGATGAAGTGATATTTATAAAGGATTTTTTTTTTTTTTTTTTACTTTGATTGAATGCAACGGTCGAAAATTTGAAAGGCCGCACACGCTCCTCTTCCATACCAAATCGGCATGATATACCGATCTCCATGAACACTAATTCATACCGCACTAGTGGCAATGGTGTGCCCGTGCGGTATGGCTTCAAACCTCATGAAACCGAAAGGCGTTGTCACCACCCTTAGAGTAGAATTTGGTTTGAAAGAAAAAGTGAAGTGAGAAGAAATATGATTATTATGATAATTTGTTTATCTTATAATTTGTGATAAAATTTAAATTACTAATATTTACATATTATTTTAATATAAATAAGAGTATAATACACCGTTCGTCCTTAAATTTGTACCTGCGCATCACGTTGAACCAAAAGTGGGGATTTTCATTGCTCGGAGTCCTTTTTCCAAGTTTCATACTCTAAACTGGTCCTTTGACCATTTTCCGTTAGTCAACGACTTCAGTTGCCGTTTGCTTTGTCTTTAGTCCAAGGGCACAGTTGTCATTTTACCACTGTCCATTAATTAATATTACCGTGTCAATCCACTTGTTTACCGTGGGCGCTACAGTAAAAACTTGCTAATAAAAGCGAAAGTTTATCACCACTCATCCTTTATCTTTCCTATCCCTTAAAATCTTATCTTCTTCACCGACTGTAAAATCTGAAAAATGGTGCTTTGTTCATGCAACGGAAGGGTTGTCCTTCGAACATGCTGGAACCACAGAAACCCAAGAAGGAGGTTCTATGCGGGTCCTAGACAGGTTGGGACACTTAATTTTATTTCATTTTAAAGTTGGCTTGTAGTGGTTTATCTTAAATGTGTTGATTATATTAATATATGTTTTATTATAATTGTGATTATATACAAGTGTGTTTAGTTGGTGTTTATGCTGCAAACAGATGCTAACATTTTGATTATCAATTTTAGCCTACGACATGTCCGTTCAATAGGTGGTACGATCCACCCATGCAAAGGAGATCAAGGGATGTGATCATCTACTTGCAGAGAACAATCTACATGAATGAGGCAGCATTACAAGAATGCCAAGCCGCACTCATTTCTGAGACTATGGAGGCGGTCAACGCTGGTGACCGGGCAAACGAGCTAGAGGTCGCTCACCAGCGACCTCACGATCTCCTTGTTGAGATGGAGAAAGTTTGCTGTCTGAGGAAATTTTGTGTTTTGTCTTGGATGGTCATCTTCTTGGTTTTTCTATGGTTTTTCTAAAGGGTTTAGAAAGTTCTGGTTTTTGTGTTTTGGATCGGTGGTAGATGGTCTGCAATGGGTAAGTTGTGTTTAAGAAGTTTTAGTGTAGGTTGACTAAGAATAGTCTCTTGGTTGATAATGTTTTGTCCTTGTACAGTGATAATATTAGATTTCTTTTATGCTTTGGTCCTTATATTGTGTTGCCTTTACTAATAGGTCCTTTGCCCCAAAAATTCATATATCTGCCTCACTTGCCACACAAATACTAGTAAAATGATCAAACTCATAACACAGATACAACTATCAAAGATGGATGAATGATAAGAGATGGATGAACAGACACCACTTTTGAGTATCAACATAAACTTGATATGGTGTTGTTCATCCATTTTTGATTCTTCATTGTTGTTTGTGATAATATAATAACAGTATCCAACTAAAAACACAGATCCAAGAAAAACAGATCCAAGTATCAAAGACGTATGAAGTTTCAAAGATGGGTGAACAGTAATTGACTTTGTAAAAGTCAACAGTTAATATGCGTATGAACTTGTAACAATATGTAGAAATACACGGTAAAGTGGCAAATCAATACAATAAAAACACAATTTTACCACAGGAACTAACATGACATGATTCCATACATAATGCAAATGGATATTTCCAAATGCATAAAATTTTATAGTCTACAAAGTTCAGAAACAGACATTGTTTAAAGACAGCAAATAATGTTTAGGGGAATACATATTCGATGGAAAACATTGGATTTCATATGCTTAACCAACATTTTTTTGTGGTGAAGACAACTTTGCTGCTATAATCTTGGTCTTAGTCCAAAATTGTTTTGGAGACCTACTAGAAGCAGCATCAACTTGACTTCCAGATTGAGAGTGGACCACACTTGGTTGAAAATCACCTTGACATTGAGCATCGTTTGACACCGAGGTTTTTCATTTCCTTCAAAGTTGTTAACCTTTTTCTTCTTCAACTTTTGGCTAGGATGAACTGTTTTTGAGATTGTTGTGTCTGCCATGACTTCTGTTACCTTTGCCCAAGACATGTTTTCTTGTTGTGTCCAAGATTGACACATATAACTTACTAGATTGTGACAAGTTTTTGTGGTGAAGACAACTTCTTTGCTATAATCTTGGTCTTAGTCCAAAATTGTTTTGGAGACCTACTAGAGCGACATCAACTTTGACCACACTTGGTTGAAAATCACCTTGACATTGAGCATCGGTTTGACATCGAGGTTTTCATTTCCTTCAAAGTTGTGACCTGTAACCTTTGCCTTCTTCTTTGTTGTAACTTTTGGCTAGGATGAACCTGTTTTTTGAGATTGTTGTGTACTGCCATGACTTCCTGTTACACGTCCTTGCCCAAGACATGTTTTCTTGTTGTGTCCAGAATTGACACATATACCACAAACCACACTCTTACTAGACTGTGACAAGTTATTGGTTTTGTCACTATTATCATTTTTAGTAAAAGCCTTAGTTCTTTTCATTCGTGGCCTACCTAATGGTTTATGATTTTTAGGTGGAAGAATGGTTGTAGGAACTTGTGACTTATTCCAATGTTGATAACCATTTATTGGTTGGATGTAGTGTTTACAAGTTTCTTCCCAAGTCTTAAGCAAGTAACATGGATGAACCCATGATTCAACATATCCTACTTGCATTCCATTGAACCTCATATACCGATGGGTAGCAACAACATGTTTACATGGCATACCTGTAAGCTCCCATCTTCTACATGTACAAGCCCTAGCTTCAACATTCACGAAACACTTATCTCCCCATCCACTGATGTGATACTTATCTCCTTCAACCCGTAAAACGATGTAACACCCCCGAGATCATAATGACAGCGGAAGACTAATCGGGGTGTTACTCGAATGGAGATCATAGTCAAAATCATAGAAAACGACTCGAAAGAGACTTATTATTAAAAATAGTTATCTTTCATCGAAAACTCATAGTTGTTACAAAACATTGTAAATTGTTCAAGTGTTTTCCCAAAATATAGAGCATGAGTTTGAAAGAAATGACAACTTTATGTTTACACCACAAGAAAGGTCTTGGTATGACCCACACCGTGCCTTGGACATAATCTTCACTGATTACCTAAGATAACATGCAAAAAGGTTAACAATAATGTTGAGTGAAATCCATAGGTTTAAATAACAGTTGAACACAAGAATATAAGCATGATAATTATACACTAACAATATCATAAAGAAAATCACAAATTATTATGCGCTAAGCTCATTCAACCAAGACTCAACTGCATACATCGAATTACTGGTGTACGTAAGTTTTTCCCCAAAGGAGGTAATAGCCAATTACATAATGCAATTCAAATATGGTGCGCCCGGTTATTTCTATATAACCAAGATAGGGTCGTTAATCCCTATAGTACTATTCACGATATATGCGCCTCGCGGTAACTAATGGTTCATGATACATGGGACTTATGGCTAAATACTTAGGCAATTCCAATAATCAAGAAGCGAACATTTATGAAAAACCTTGTGTTCTAGTTTAGAGCATGTATCTCCCTTGCGAGGTTTGCAAATAAAAGTAAAAGTGAGGCTATGAACTCACCTTGATGATAATGAACAAGCACAAATAGATCAAGCACAATGTAGCGGAGGTTCCAAACCGAAACTTAAAAATGATGAAATGGCGAGTCTCAGAATATGATAAACATTTTGGTTTGAGACCAAACTAATAGAGCATTGAATATTCTTATTCAATAGATCATTGAATTGTCCAATTCAATAGGGTGTGTGCATGCTTAACGTTTTAAGTTAGTTTACGTGCTACATTGTCTTAGTTTGATGTTTATTAATGATCCTCACTTACGCATAAATGAAATGTTCCCCAGTTGTGATCTTGTGAAAGAGTGGGTGTTATTGAGTATTTTAGATTCCCACATGCGTTTTACCAGATTGTTGTTATATATATAATTAAAATCTTATATTTATATATATAGAATACGTTTAACGATATCCGATAGTAAATTACTTTTAAAATACTCAAATGATCAAAATACTTGTTTTTATGAACTTACGATAAGTTTATAAGTTTTTCTTAACTTTTACCCGAATTTATACTTTTTACCCTCAAGTTTCAAAGTGTACGAGTTTAGTCCCTCAAAATGACAGTTTTTACCCCGAACATGTTTTATATCAAAACTTTCTGAAAATGACAATTTTAGTCCTTAGTGAAACTGTTTTTACAAAAACTATACCCCAAAATATACTTTAATGCGTTCCAACCCTAAAGTTTCAAAGTTTACATTTTGAACCCAAACTATTCTTATAACTAGTTTCGGTAATTTGCAAAAATAGTCCTTGTAGTTTTAATCGCATACATGCAACGTATATATTTACCTTTTACTTTCGAAATAGTGCATGCTTAGTCTCTATACTTTTCATACAAGTTTGTTCATGTAAATACTAACCCTTTATCTTTGTAAAATGTTTCAAATTCTACCCATGGACTACACATTTTTCATTTTTAGTCCGAATGTAAATTTTAATATATGAAATCCTTTCAAAACCTTTCGAGCTTATTTCTAGCTTATATTTTAAGACTTATTAGCTTATTTTGAGCTTATTGGACCGGGTATTGGGCTAATTGGACTTAGATCGTTCTTAATGGGCTCGCTTAGTGGGCTTTAGGCCGGTTTGGTCTTGCGTTTGTTTATTAAAACAATCGAGTGGTTAGAGTGGTTTTCAAAGAGTTTTACCAAAGTTATGAGTGTAATGTGTGTTGTAAACATGACATAGGTGAATGATAATGAGATATATGGACAACTCTAACTTTCTTGGTGCTAAACGGTTCCTATACGAGTATAAATCATAACTAGTGAAAGGAGTGAAAATGAAATAGGTTTAGATTGAGACTTACTACCCTCGTTAGAGTGGTGTTGAGATGAGATGGTTGTGTAAACGTGAGCTCTTTTTCCCCTTATAACTCGTTTATCCTACCCAAGCTTTCCTTTTACTTGCAACAACCCAAGTTCTTCTCGATTTCCTTTCTTCCCAACGTTTAATATAAGTCGACTAGTGATAATGTATGAGATTTGGAGATATCTTGTGAAGTCTTTGCTTAAGTTTGAGTGTTCCCAAGTGTTTAGAGGGTTTATAAAGGAAAGGTAAGTATGTCCTTATGATTTATTTAAGCATGTATCTTCCAAGTTCCAAGTAAACAATGTTATATTTTGTTTGGTTTTGAAATCGTGGGGGTGTGGCAGCCAATTTCTAGGGCATGCCATGGGTTGTCTAATCGAGTTTGGAGCAAGGAACATAGGGACAATTGGTTAAAAATGTCAAACTAGGTCAAAGTGTGTTTAGGGTGGTATTAGGGTATGTTTATATATGTTTAGGGTGGCTTGGGTGCATGGCTTGTCTCTTCTTTCTCATCTTACACGCAAGGTTTAGGGACAAGAATAGGGGGAATGAACTTAGTCTAATTTTGTTACATGTATGTTGAGTTGTTTTCCCCTTGGTTCGACCGAATGCCAAAAGAAAATGAGACACAAACACATGTTATAAAACTAACACTTGTACATGGGCCTTGGGGTAGAAATTTTTGGACGAGTCCAATGATTAGGGTGGGTTGGTTTGTATGTTGATTTTGTTCGATCACCATACAAGGGGGGAATGAGTGGCAAGTATACAAGTCTAATTATAAATGGTGATGGGCTCGGCATGTGTTGGGCAGAAAACGAGGCCCAATACAATTAAAAGGAGTGAGTTTGGGCTCGGTATGGCAACAAGGCCCAAAAGGGTTTCCTTGGGTTGGGCTTAACGAGGCAATGAGGCCCAAATGGTATTAGTTGGTTAGCTGGGCTTGTATCGAGGCCCAATGAGAATTCTAGGCGTGATCCAATATTAGTATATTTTTATTTTTATTTATTTTATATTTTTATAATTTTTATATATATTATGTATTTTAAGAATATCAGGATCGTGGGGAATTTCATTCTGATCACAACGGTATATTTATGAACACTCAAGTTGCGTTGATCATGCATATGCCAAATGATATGCAAATGTGATAAGTAGAAAATTTCATGATGATGTAAATCGTGCTTTATTTTGATTAAAGTCTTAAGTACAATGAAATTTTCTGGTAGCTTACAGTACCTACCCCTTAAGAGAACCGCGTCCGTGGTTTAACTCGCTGAGGTTGTCATGGGTGGTTAGGTGAACAGGTTGGGATACTTGGAACGCATTACATCCTCACGCTCCCAGGTGAACTCTACACTACCTTTCTTATGATTCCATCAAACTTTAACGACAGGAATGTGGCTTTGCTTAATCCTCTTGACTTCCTTGTCCATGATCTCAGTGGGTTCTTCTACGAAGCTAAGTTTTTCATTGAGCTGTATGTCCTTTAGGGGTACGACAAGGGTTTTCTCCGATAGACACTTCTTAAGATTTGAAACATGAAAAGTGTCATGTACTCAACTGAGCTCTTCCGGAAGCTCGAGCTTATACGCTACCGGACCAATTCTTTGCAGAATTTTGAACGGTCCTATGCATCGAGGTTTGATTTTTCTCTCTTTCCAAACCTAACCATTCCTTTCCAGGGTGATACTTTGAGCATTACTCGATCTCTGACTTGGAATTCCATCAGTTTTCTCCTGACATCTGCATAGCTCTTTTGTTTATCTCGAGCTTCTTGTAGTCATTTCCTGATTTGCATTATCTTTTCAGTTGTCTCCTGGAAAATCTCAGGGCATGTGAGTTGTACTTCTCCAACTTCCGCCCAGCAAACAGGCAATCGGCATTTTATTCCATAAAGCGCTTCAAAAAGAGCGGCTTTAATGCTGGCGTGGTAGCTGTTATTGTAGGAGAATTCTTCCAGAGGTAAGTGCTTATCCCATCCTTTTCCAAAATCGATCACACATGCTCGCAGTATGTCTTCTAGAGTTTGGATCATTCTCTCACTTTGTCCATCTGTTTGAGGATGGTATGCGGTACTCATATCCAATTTGGTACCCATGGCATTTTGGAGTGTTTGCCAAAATCTCGAGGTGAATCGGCTATCTCGATCAGATATGATAGAGATCGGTACATCGTGGCGAGAAACAATCTCCTTGATGTACAACCGAGCGAGTGTAATCATCTAGTCGTTCTCTTTTTTAGGAAGAAAATGAGCGGATTTCGTGAGACGGTCAACAATGACCCAAATGGTATCAAAACCATTAGAAGTTCTCGATAACTTTGTGATGAAATCCACTGTGATTCTTTCCCATTTCCATACGGGAAGTTCCGGTTGGGTTAACAATCCTGACGGCTTTTGATGCTCTGCTTTGACTCTCAGACATGTCAAGTATTTACTAGCATATTCAGCGATATCAGCCTTCATGTTGGGCCACCAGTATAAAAGTTTTAGATCTTGATACATCTTGTTGGGGCCAGGGTGTATGGAATACTTCGATTTATGTGATTCATGCATGATGAGTTCTAGGATACCTCCGTAAAGTGGAATCCAACTTTGATCTTTGAAACATAACGTTCTGTCTGATCTTTTCACGAATCCATTTTCATTTTCCGGCATGCCATAAATCTTCTCATTCGGCCGGTTTTCTTCTTTAAGAGCTTCGATCTGAGCCTCAAGAATTTCCGATGGTAGGGGTGAGTTGATTACCATCCCAATGTTCTCTCTCTTAGTGGCTTAGGGCGATCTTTTCTACTCAAGGCGTCGGCAACAACATTCGCCTTTCCAGGATGGTAACGAATCTCGTAGTCATAATCACTGAGGAATTCTAGCCAGCGGCGTTGACGCATATTCAGTTCCTTTTGATCTAAGATGTGTTGAAGACTTTTGTGATCAGTGTACACTATACACTTGGTTCCGTATAAGCAATGTCTCCATAACTTGAGTGCAAATACTACAGCGCCGAGTTCTAGATCGTGAGTAGTATAATTCTTCTCATGTGTTTTGAGTTGACAGGATGCGTAAGCAATCACTTTGTTCCTTTGAATAAGAACAACGCCTAAACCCATATGTGAAGCATCACAATATACTATAAAATCTTCTACTCCTTCAGGTAGTGCCAAGATGGGTACTTACCAAAGCTTGCTCTTAAGGAGTTGAAAAGCTGACTCTTGATCGTCTCCCCATTTGAATTTCTTCGTTTTCTGGGTTAACTCTATCAATGGTTTAGCTATCTTTGAAAAACCATCGATGAATCTCCGGTAATAACCAGCAATACCTAAGAATTGACGAATCTCAGTGGGGTTGGTTGGTACAGACCAGTTCTTTACGGATTCGACCTTTGCGGGATCCACGTGGATACCTTTACTGTCGATCATGTGACCAAGAAATTGGATTGTCTCGATCCAAAAATCGCATTTGGAAAACTTTGCGTACAATTCTTCATCCTTGAGTAGCTTTAGGACAGTTCTCAGATGTTCCGCATTTGTAACTGATCAAACAGATCATCGATTCTTGGTAAGGGATAGCGGTTCTTGATTGATAGCTTGTTCAATTCTCTGTAATCGATACACATCCAAAATGATCCATCCTTCTTCTTAACGAATAAAACCGGTGCTCCCCAGGGTGAGGAACTTGGTCTAATGAATCCTTTGTCGGATAGCTCTTTTAGTTGGTTAGACAGCTCTTACATTTTGAGGGTGCTAAACGGTATGGCGCTCGTGCTACGAGAGTAGCTCCAGGAATAAGATCGATTTGAAATTCGACTTGTCGAGCAGGTGGGAGTCCAGGAAACTCTTCTGGAAACACTTTAGGGAACTCTCTAACTACAGATACATCCTCTAGTCGTTTCTCTTCAGACTTCTTTTCCGTTACCTGAGCTAAGAAGGCATAACATCCTTTCTCCATGTAATTTATCGACTTCGCACATGATATGATACTTAAGTACTTTCTACTTTGATCTCCTTGGATAACTAAGGTTTCACCGTTGATTGGGATATGAACGGTTTTCTCATCGCAAACAATCTTAGCACGGTGTTAGACAACCAATCCATGCCAATTACGACGTCAAAACTACCAAGCTTGATTGGCAAAAGATCTATAAGGAATGAGTGGTCTTGTAACAGAATAGGGAAATTATGGATTACAGTGTTGGTTCCTATTATCTTTCCATCGGCTAGTTCTATCTCGTAAGTTGTATCTAAGGCAATTGGGGAAATTTCAAGTAATGGTTCAAAGGTAGTAGATACAAAACTCTTATCGGCTCCAGAGTCAAACAAGATTTTTGCAGAATGATTGTTAAGAGAATACGTACCTGTTACAACATCAGGGTTCAATGGCACGTCTCAATATCCTAGCACGAACGCCATTGCATGCGCATTGTTTTGTTGAGCGGCATTCACCTTCGGGCATTGACTCTTGAAATGACCCTTCTCTCCACATCCATAACAACTCATGTTTGCCATAGTGTTTCCACCTCCAGGGTTTTGGCAATGCTTACCCTGATGACCTATCTTGGTGCACTTGTCACACTTCACATTGCAGGGTCCTGAATGGTGCATCAACCATCTATTGCACTAGGGATGCGGTCCGGCATATCCTTTTCCGGCAGTTGGTGCAGCATAAGCCCTTGCGGCTTCTTGTCTTCGGTTTTGCTGATTGTGATGTTGGTTTCTGTTGCGGTGATGCTGGTTTCTGTTGTTCTGATTGTTGTTGTTGGATTTCTGGTGGTTGGAATTTGAGCTTTTCCGATCATCAAGCTTTCTTTTGTTGTCACTTGAGCCTTGTGCATTTGCGAGCTTCAATATTGGCTCCATAAGGCGGTGAGATACAATGATAACTTCCTCAACATTCTTTGGGTTAAAAGCGATGACATCTCCTTCAATGCTCTGAGGTAGACCTCGATCAAAGCTTCTAAAAGCTTTTCATTGGTAGGGAACAGACGAGGACACAGAACTCTTAGATCGTGGAATCTCTTGAAGTATGTCTTGAGATCATTACCTTTAGCATCCAAATGGTAAACTCATCTTCTAACTTCTTTATCTCAGTTCTTGGGCAATACTATTTCATCAACAGTTGTTTCAGATCTGACCATGAAATCCTACAAGCTTCTTCCATTCCGATTGGTTGGGTATGAGCTTTCCACCAAGATAACGCATCTTCTAGCAAATTTCCAGTTGCAAACTTGACCTTGAAATCATCTGTGCAGTCACTTAGTAGAAACAAAGTCTCGGTTCTCTCAAACCAATGAAGTAGACCAATAGCACCTTCTGTGCCTTTCAAGAATGTTGTCTTGCAGTTCATGAATTCCTTGTAGCTACACTTATGAGCTATGGAAGACTCACTTTGATTGGTTGGAGTGTTGGTTTCATTTGAGTTTGCCATTTCAATAATACGTGTCACATAAAGACAAGTCGCTCAAGAAGACGCGACCTCGGCTTCACGTGCTGCTTGGGCAACACACTCAGCTTCATCTTCTTGAGCAATTTCAGCTTCTCGGGCAATCTCAGATTCTCTCATAATCTCAGCCTCTCTTGCAATCTCAGCTTCTCTTGCAATCTCGGCTTCTCTTGTGGCAACTTCAGCTTCACGTGCCTCTTGGGCAATTTGTTTAGCTTCAGCAATGTGTTTAACCGGCTCTAGTAGTAGTGTGACATGTAGCGATGGCGGGCTTAACGCTTATCATCAACCATTTTTTGGACACCAGTTGGAGTGATGGTGGATGAGGTAGCTTTCTTCTTGACCATTTTTCTAAAATTTCCAAGAAATAAAAACCAAGATTAAGAATCATCGACGATAATAAAAGTGATTACATATTATAAACATCATAATAGTCAAGATCATCACTTTTAATCAATGAAATGATATCGTTATAAACCGTAAAAAGTGAATCATGATTTATCTCAATAAAATCACAACATATATAAGGACATAATGATCTGTTCGGCATATATGACCGATGAATAATATCACAACACAAGAATATAGAAATACAACCATAGATAGCATAGAATACATCGATGCATAGTAATTGTTCACAACCATAGGTTACAACATCAATATATTGTTCCATAGTTACAAACCAAAGGATACAAGCCTTAATGCCTCATATGGCGGCTTTATGATACATACTACAATAAAGATGACTAGGACCTATGCATCACCCGATGCATCATCATTACGGCGGCGAATCCTCAACCATAGCTGTCAAATCTCGGATCTGCTGCTCACGTGCTCGATCTCTCACCTCGAGGTCATCAATCCTATGCTCTAGTATAGTTGTGTGAGCATGAGCGGATGCAAGCTCGTGATGTAAGGCTCTCTCTCGGCCTAAAACAGTGTCTCTCAAAGTACTGGCATCTCGAACAGTAGTCTCAAGCCTTTGGGTCAATATGGTCACGACATCTCTCGCCTCCACAATCTGGGCGCTCATCATGTCAAATACAATCTCAATGGAATAACGACCAATCACAAGGTTTTTGACCTCTTCCTCCAAGCTCTCTATCCTAACTGACGGAATCTCATCATAATATGCCAGGAGCTCATTCAGCTGGTCCTCTTGTTTAACAAGTCTAGCTGCTAAAAGAGGAATAGTATGGTGTCTGTGCTCTCGTGGTGGCGTAATCGAGCTGGTGCAGTCGTTGAGCTTTCCCCAAGCTCGAAGGGACTCGGTCCTCCCTCCTCGTCTCTCCAATGATGAAGTAGAGGTAACAAGAATGACCATCGTCTAGCGTCGGCCCTCTTCCTAGGTCCAGGCTGGATGTCCACACGAATAGGCATGTAAGGATCAGTCGGTGATGGAGAATAGCATCTAACACTAAGTGGCAAACCTGGCTCACTGAAAGTATCCAATGGTAGTGATGCTACAGGTGGTGATGATGCAGGAATAGTAATGGTCTAATGGTAGAATACATTAGGTGGCGATGGTGGTGAAGTAGCAGTAGGTGGAATAGTGGGTGGCGGTGATGGTGGCGGTGGTGGTGACCGTGGTGGTGGTGGTGATGGTGTCACATGGGTCATGGTGATGGCTCGCACATGCTTCCTAGCCGAATGCATGATGATAGTACTCTTAGGACGCGATCTGTAAGGCACTCCGAATTGCTCGGGCTCATATGGCTTCAGGACTCGGACTCTACGTCGGCGACGATGGATCGGTAAGGAAGATGATACAGAAGTGTCCGATGAGATAGAATTAGTGCTCTTGGATGACTTGGATGATCCATCATCCACTGCGACATATGAAGTAGGTAGCCATTGCTGCGACTCGTAATACTGATCCAATGTCATGGAAGCAAAAGCAGTACGCTCTTGAGAGCGAGCAGTCATAGCTGGAATGGTAGGAGTTCGGGAAACCTCACCTTCCTCTAAAGGTTTGGTCTCGTCCGAAATAGTGGCTGGTATGGCTAGATTGGGATGAAGTGGCATATTGACAGTCGTAGAGGACATAATATCTTCCATCTGAGTGTCTGATGACAAAACAACCGGGTGGGAAGCATACATGGTACTGTAACAACCCATAAAATAATAATGTAAGTAAAATGCAAAATAGTATGATTAACAATATTTTAGTTAGTTGCGCACATCTGCCAAGCAAATCTCCATGCCTAACTAAAATGAATGCAATTTACTTATGATCTAGTGATGCATTAATCCTAATGCATAGAGCGGTCATGGAAGGGCATAGGGCAGTGGTGTAAAATAGTCCCATTTTAAAAGTGCGGTTATAGTTCAAATGTTTTTGAAAAAATATTTGTTTTTCTATAACCTTGGCTCTGATGCCAATTCGTAACACCCCCGAGATCATAATGAAAGCGGAAGACTAATCGGGGTGTTACTCGAATGGAGATCATAGTCAAAATCATAGAAAACGACTCGAAAGAGACGTATTATTAAAAATAGTTATCATTCATCGAAAACTCATAGTTGTTACAAAACATTGTAAATTGTTCAAGTTTTTCCCAAAATATAGATCATGAGTTTGAAAGAAAGGACAACTTTATGTTTACACCACAAGAAAGGTCTTGGTATGACCCACACCGTGCCTTGGACATAATCTTCACTGATTTCCTGAGATAACATCCTAAAGGTTAACAATAATGTTAAGTGAAATCCATAGGTTTAAATAACAGTTGAACACAAGAATATGAGCATGATAATTGTACGCTAACAATATCAAAAAGAAAATCACAGATTATTATGCGCTAAGTTCATGCAACCAAAACTCAACTGCATTCACCGAA